>CM055888.1:12800000-13400000 GCA_029582165.1 Portulaca oleracea | reverse complement strand
AATTGCTTCTGAAGGTCCAAAATCTGATGTTACCCTTGCTATTACGATTGAAAAGTTGCCTTCCTCCTGGAAAGAGTACCGAAACCAGTTAATGCACAAGGAAACTGATCTGACCTTAGAAGACCTGGTTGGGCATTTGAAAATTGAGGAAGAAAATCGTATCAAGGACAAGGGGCTACAAATTTATTCTAACTCTCAGTGCTAACTGTTGAAAAAAAATCTTATAATGACAGGTCAAAAAATAAATGGAAGAGTCATCAAGCAATCAACTTCAAGTCACAGTGAAAAAATAATAAATTTCAAGTGAAATGTCACTATTGAGGCAAACCGGGACACAAGGCCAAGGATCAGAAGCAAAAACAAAAGAATCAAGCCAACCTTGAGACACTCGAGACTATCATTGCCATGGTCTCGAAGTGAACTCACGACAACAATGTCGAGTGGGTGGTCGACACTGGAGCCACCAAACACATATGCACAGACAGAAGCCTCTTCCAAACCTTTGAGAAAGCAGATGGCGAAACCATTTACATGGGAAATGCCGCCACTGCCTCCGTTCAAGGGAAAGGGAAGATTTCTTTAAAACTAACTTTTGGCAAAGTTTTATCTCTCACTGATGTGTTGTGCGTACCTGAAATCGCATTATCCTTACCAAGAATGGGGAGTTTGTGGGGAAGGGCTTTTGTAACCATACTGGACTTGTGATTCTAGATGCTATATGTGTGAAAATGAATGAGAATGTTGGAACTTCTTCTGCTTATATTGTTGAGTGTCTTGATTTATGGCATGCTAGATTAGAACATGTGAATGTTGCCTCCATTAAAAGGCTAAAACACCTGGCCTTAATTCCTAATCTGGTTAACAATGAGTTCTCTAAATGCGAAGTATGTGTTGAGGCTAAGTTTCATAGGAAACCTCATAAATCAATAGACAGACAATCTGAGCTCCTTGAACTAGTTCATAGTGACTTAGGGGACTTCAAAAACCATATGTTTAGAGGTGGCAAAAGATACTACATTACCTTTGTGGATGACTACTCTAGATTCACTATGGTTTATCTCCTAAATTCTAAGGATGAGGCAGAAGAGATGTTCTTAAAGTATAAAGCTGAAGTTGAGAATCAGCTCAATAGAAAGATTAAGAGACTAAGGAGTGATAGAGGAGGAGAGTATGACTTCACCTCACTTAAAAAGTTCTGTGAGGAAAATGGGATAATCCATGAACGAATCGCCTTATGAACCCCAAAGAAATGGCATAGCCGAAAGAAAGAACAGTCCTTAAAGAACATGATGAATACCATGTTGATTAGTTCGTCCACTTTGATAATATGTAGGGGGAAGCTATTCTTTCTGCTTGTCATGTGCTTAACCGTGTACCTCATAAGAAGTTAGATAAGACTCCTTATGAGCTCTGGAAGGGTTACCCACCCAACCTGAGATTCTTGAAAGTGTGGGGGTGTCTTGCTAAAGTTGGGTTACCTGATTTCAAAAGAAATAAGATAGGACCAAAAACTGTTGATGCTGTATTTATTGGATATGCCTATCAAAGTGCTGCTTATAGATTTATTACTAAAGGTGTGAATGGCTCTTACATGCATGGCAATATTATAGAAGCGAGAGATCTTTGAATTCTTTGAGCATATTTTTCCAATGAAATGTGCACAACATGTTCAACTGTTTCTTGTACTGCATCTCAACCTGTTGAGCATGAGACTGAACCTAGAAGGAGTAAAAGACCTAGAAAGGAACTATCCTTTGGACCTGACTTTATTACCTCTTTCTTGACCGAGCATGACTTCTTATGTGATGAAATTATTTCTGTGTATATCATTGAGGAAGACCCCAAAACTTATGACGAAGCAATGAAATCCATCGATTCTGTCTTTTGGAAAGAAGCCATTAGTAGTGAACTTGAGTCCATTTTGAGTAATAGAACATGGATTCTGACTGACCTTCCTAGAGGTTGTAAACCACTAGGGTGTAAATGGGTGTTTAAAAGGAAATTGAAAGCTGATGGATCAATCGATAAATACAAAGCTGGACTTGTGGTAAAAGGGTACAATCAGAGGAAGGAGATTGATTATTTCGATACTTATTCTCCTGTTACTAAAATTGCCACTATTAGAGCCTTGCTTGCTATTGCTTCTATTCATGACTTATATGTGCATCAAATGGATGTGAAAACTGCTTTTCTGAATGGGGACTTAGATGAAGAGATATACATGGAGCAACCTGAAGGGTTGATTGTGCCTGGACAAGAAAACAAGGTATACAGGCTTGTTAAATCTCTGTATGGGTTAAAGTAGGCTCCCAAACAATGGTATGAGAAATTTGACAGCACTATCACTGGCTTTGGATTTATTGCAAATGAAGCTGATGCATGTGTTTATTCTAAGCATGACTCCAATGGATGCGTTATTATATGCTTATATGTGGATGACATGCTTATTTTTGGCACAAACATGAATGTTATAAATGAGGTGAAAACTTTCTTGAGTTCTAAATTTGAAATGAAAGATATGGGTGAGGCTGATGTGATTTTAGGAGTTAAGATTAAGAGAACTCCTAAAGGAATGTCCTTGAACCAATCTCACTATATCGAAAAGATTCTCAGAAAGTTCAACTCCTTTGATGTGGAACCTGTAAGAACTCCTTATGATGCTAGCATTCATTTGAGGAAGCATAAAGGAGATCCTGTGTGTCAATCTGAATATGCCAAGGTTATTGGTAGCGTTATGTTTCTCATGAACTATACTAGACTGATATTGCATATCTTTGTAAGTAGACTTAGCGGTATACCCACAATCCTAATAATGATCATTGGAATGCTTTGAGAAGATTGCTTATATATTTGAGAGGTACCATGGATTTATGTTTACAATTCGGTAGAAACCTGCACTAGAGGGATATCGATGCGAATCGGGTATCCGATAATGACGAAATTAATTCAACTAGTGGATATGTGTTTACATTAGTGGTTGTACTATATCCTGAAATCTTCTAAACAATCTTGATTGCCATGTCTACTATGGAATCGAGTTTATTGCTCTTGAATTGGCGGTAGCGAGGCCGATTGGCTCAAAAATCTATTGGCAGACATTCCACTGTGGGGGAAGCCAGCTCCTTCTATTGCTCTACATTGTGACAACCAAGCAGCCATTGCAGTGGCTCGGAATAAAGCCTTCAATGGGAAGAGAAGGCATATTCGCATAAGACATAAGGTTGTCAAGGAGCTTCTAGAAACTGGAGTGATATCACTGGACTATGTGAAGTCCGAGAAAAATCTCGCGGATCCGTTAACAAAAGGCCTTTGTAGGAAAATGATCATGGACACATCGAGGGGGATGGGATTGAGACCCATTACGTGAATTGTGGTGATTGATCCCCACTTAGCTGTAAAAGGCAAGTTCCAGGGGTACTAACGAAGTCATCAACAATTTAGGAGCACCATTTAGTTTCCCTCCCTATGGTGTGTATACGGTGCTTACTACTATTTGATTGAGGTTGAGCTTTAGCTCTTGATGAGTTCATATCCATTAAATTGGAGGTGTGAAGTAGTACACACTTGATGAACTCACCTACGTGAGATGTGGAAGTTTAGCCGCTTCCTTTGGAGATTGGTGGGTCTATCTCCTAAAAGCATCCATGAGAACCAGGCTGGACGTATGGCTAGTATAAGGCGTCAATCGCGGAGTACAAAACGAGTGTGAGATTACTGTGTACTCAAGTGACAGATTTACAACTCCCTATCAAGTTCCAGACTTTGTTCACTAGATAGGATGTTTATCTTAAGCTTGATGTTACTAAGTGTTAATTCAAATCGCAAGATATTAACCCTTATGTAGTGATCTCTTTTATTGCCCAAATTTTCTTCTCTTTTTCTTGTTTGATTGGAAAACTTTGATCCTTGTGGGGGATTGTTGGATTTTAAGTCTCAAAGTTAAGTTTTGTTGGGAACAAGTTGGTGTCCCACATTGGTAGAAAAGTGAGAATTGTTCTACTTTAAATAGTAGAGTTCTCCAAAGCTATTTGAACTAAGTGAGATAAGGGTGGACTTGGTGGTCCACACGCGCGCGCGCGCCGCCGCCGTCGTCCGTCCGGTCGGTCCGGGCTCGGGTTGGTTTGGTCACTTTTTAAACAGTTTTAATTTTCTGTCTCGGTTTTTTACGGGTTAATTTATTGCGCGTGTTATCGAGAGCTTTGGAGCTTGGGACTGATTGTTGGGGTCTCAGTGCTTGATTTTGCAGTCTTCAACACTGCAGTTCCCTAGGCTTGCTCTCTTGTTTTCCTCCTTCTTCTATTTAAACCTTCTCTTCCTTTCTTGTTCAACACAGAAAAAAAAAACTCTATCTGATTTTATTCATCTCTTCTCTGCTTCTCTTAAAAATTTTGGGCAATTACTCGTTCACTCCAACTGGTTAATGGAGAATGCACAAAATTAACTGCACTGTAATCTGGGAGTGGCCGCCATTGGAGAGTTTGCATCTGTGCTCAGGCGAAATCACTTTCAGGACAGTGGGTTTACCACGGCACGGTGTCCTTTTCTCTCGTTCATCCTTTTCAAGTAAGATCTTTCCTGCTGTGATTATTGCTAGTTTTACAACAAAGGGATAGAAAAGGGGATTATCAAGCATGATAAGGGGAGAGATGAGTTCCTACAGAAGTTGGTGGATGATTGTAGGGAAAGCCGGGCAATTCATCGAGCAGGTGGTGTGCAAGGGCAGAAAGAGGAGGAGATGAAGAAAACTTTGATTGAAGAGTTGTTGGACTTGCAAGAGGTTGAGCCCGATTACTACACTGATTATACAATAAAAGGCATCATTCTGGTAACCATGCAAATTCAATAAACAAGAGACTCGTGTGTATTACTAGCTACTTTTTTTTCAACTAATTTAAAATGATGGAAAAAAACTGACCATTTTAACAACTATTTCATATTTAAACTACTTTTTCAAAAATTTTTATGTGGGAAAAAGTGTTGGAAATTCCAACCACTTTTGCTAAAATGATTGGAAATTTTTCCTACCATCCTTTTTCTAACTATTTGAAATTGGTTGGGAAAACGGTTGGTAATCCGACCATTTTTCCAAGCATTTTCAAATAGAAGGAAAAAGGATGGTAGGAAAAATTTTCAACAATTTTAGCAAAATTGGTTGAAATTTTCAACCCTTTTTCCTATATAAAATTTTTGAAAAATAGTTAAAATATAAAATTGTTGCTAAAATGGTTAGTTTTTCCAACTATTTTATATTGATTGGAAAAAAATGGTATGTGATACACATATTTTTAGCTATGAGTGAATGCGCTGCAAAATTTACATTAACTAATCTATTACTACATACATTTTGTTGTTTTTAGGTTATGATAGTGGGTGGATCAGACACTTCCGCTCGAACACTTGAATCGGCAATGTCCCTCCTTCTAGACCATCCAGAAGTCCTAGAAAAGGCAAGAACCACAATCGACACCCACGTCAAGAACAACCAACTAGTTGACGATTCCGATCTCCCTAAACTAACCTTCATTCGTTGGATAATCAACGAGATGTTAAGACTGAACCCTCCAACGCCATTCCTACTGCCACACTACTCATCATCGGACAGCATTGTAGGGGGATACCACATACCCAAAGGGACAATGCTTTTCATCAATGCATGGGGGTTGCATAGGGACCCAACCCTGTGGGAAGAACCCGATAAATTCAACCCGGATCGGTTCGAGAATGAGAGGGAACAAGGGAGTTTCAAGTACATGCCGTTTGGAGTAGGAAGAAGATCGTGCCCCGGAAGTAACTTGGCTTTGAGGAACCTCACGTTGGCATTAGCTACTGTAATTCAGTGTTTTGAATGGGAAAAGGGTAAATTCCAAAGGGGAGGTTCTTCCAGTGGCATGCCAGAACCCTTTCATGCAATATGCCGCCCTCGATCTTTTGTCATGGATAATGTCTTGTAATCTCGATTCCAATTCAATAGGATCCAGAATTAAGATTATATGATATGTGTAATTTACAACTTTAAGATATGATATGTATTTTATCAACCGTCAAAGATAATGAACATTTTATGCATAGTTTTATATTTACGAAAAATATGAATAAATAATTATTTATCTGTAACTTATAAATCGTAACTCTCAAAGTAATGAAATATATATTTATAATAATTTAAATATGATTGTATTTAATTTTTTAAGTAGTTTAGTGAAATTCAATACAGTTATTGACCATCCTCAATTAAGACGCCTATTATTTTGCCTTTAAATATTAAAAATCTGGTTAGTATGAAAAAACTTAATTGGTCAGCCCTTTAATTTGTCTTGCTTAAAGGTGGCATGGTGTAAGCTGCTGTGCAAGTTGAGAGTTGCTCGAGGGTAGGCAGTCGGCATGAATATATTCGGTTTTCACAAGCAGACTCATGTTCAAATTGCTCATTAAAATTTCAATACAACAAATGGCATAGTCTAGGCCATTAGTTTCGACCCAGCTGTCCTGTCCTATTACTACCTTATTCAACTTATTTATTTACAATAATAGCTAATTTATTATTGCTGAATATTAAATCATCATTAATGAGCGGGGATCATTGCTAGCATGTGCACAAATTAACAATAATTAGGTCATGTTCGGCAGTAGCGTTTAAGTTAAAATATTGTTTAGAATAATTTTTAGCGTTTTAATAAGTTAAAACGTTGTTTTATCAACTTTTAGATGTTCATTGCGAAACTGTTCAGAATTAGCGACTAGCGTTTGAACTAACGTTTTGGATAAATTTCACAACGTCAAACATGATGGATACGTTTGATAATTTGTTTTCCATATTTGCCCTACATTTGCTGCAGAGTTCTTGGGTAATACTTTTCCCATATCTGATTTAACAAAGGACAATATATGATTGAACAAATGACACCTTGCCAAGTGTACCTATCTACCAAAATAATAATAATAATAATAATAATAATAGTACTTTCTCCATCCAAAAAAATTATCTCATTTTATTTTGATGGCATTTGATGCAACACTTTGATCAATAAATTTTCATGTTTTAGATTATACCAAAATTTGTAAGATTATGTTGAAGTAAAAACATTTTCCATTACAAATCTAATAATTCTAGTTTTATCTAATAGTTCAATATATAATTTGATAAATTAAAAGTCAAAATTTAAAATTTTCTCCCTCTTTAGTCGAACTTGAACAAATTTTTTGTGGCGAAAAAAGTAATTAATTAATAATAATGATAATGATGATGATGATAGAATAATAATAACAACGACGACAATAGTAAAACAACAACAACAACAATAATAATAACAACAACAGCAATAAGAGACATGACCTTTTTGGTCATTTCACTTTCATCTGCTACTCTAACCTCTTATTTTACCGAACACATTCTTTACAGACAACTATTTTAACAGCTATCAGCTATCTGCTACATAAACAGTCATCCGCTATACAAACAGTTATTCGCTACTCAATCCGCTTTTTTCGCCGAACAGCGCCATAATATTTAAATTATCATATAATATTCTAATCTTTGTTCTAGAGAGTTGCAATTAAGGATTTTTTGTGACCACTTCTATTAAATGATAAAGGTCGTTGAATCAAAGGAGGCTGCATAGTAGCCCCATTAAGGATAATGAGTATTCTTTGTATCAACTGTCAGGGGATTGGCAACCCTCATATAGTTAAGGACCTTAAAATCCACTTCTAGGCAGTTAAGGACCTTAAGAGGATCCAAAGATCCCACAAGCCTAATTTAGTCTTCTTGTAAATCTGAGGCCAAGTTGTTTGATATCGAGTTCATGAGCACTATGAAGAAGTTTAAGGGGTTAAGTTTTTTTTAGCATTAGCAGCTACGGGAGGGTTGACAGGTTGAGACTGATATGGAAAAAGGAGAGCAAATCACTATCCAAAATTGGTCTCAACAACATGTTGACGTTGTGATGAAGTAGGGGTGTGAGGAGGAGGAGTGAGATTCACTAGTGTGTATGGGTACTAAGACGGGCCGGGCAAGAGAAATTGAAAACCTTTGAGCTTATTCGGGACCTTAAAAAACCCACTCTAACCTACCTTAGGTTATTGGGTGAGATCTAATTAAGTGTTCTTCAACTTTGAGAAGAAAGAGAGGGCAAGGGGGTCGCCAAAAACCTCAAGTTGTCTTAGCAGCCTTTCCGGACTGTGAGCTGACGGACATAGGGTTTTGGGGAAGGAAATCACCTGGGGGAATAGAACGGAGAGGGAGAGGCAGTGGAGGAAATGTTGGACATGTACCTTGCTAATACTAAATGGAGGTTGCATTTCCCAATGGCTAGTAGGAAACATGTTGACACATATATGTCTGACCATGTGTCGATTCTGTTGAACTGCTTCGCATCGGTGTCAAACCACAGAAGAGGGAAGCGAGTACGTTTTAAGAACATGCATGTGGGCACTCGAGGTTAGGTGTGAGGAGGTGATTAAAAATGTCTGGTCGAAGCATGCGGCTCCTAACTAGGTTTTGAGGTGTTGGTACGAAAATGGAGTTGTGCATAAAGGAGTTGTTCTTGTGCAACAAGCTGCAATTTGGGAATGTCCAGCGAAACATCAAGCGGTGTTAGACTATCAGCAATGGCATATTTTTGGGGTAAGAATGGAGGATAGAGAGTGGAAATAAAAAGGAAAAATAAAAAAAAGAAGGCATACCAAGTATGCTTAGTCGTTCTTGAGAAGAGAGGAGGGACAAAAAAGTGTAGGGAGGAGAAAGATAGAGAGAACTAGGAGAGACAAAATATTAAACAAAATTTGTTTTATTTTATCTTTTTCCTTTTGTACTATTTTAATAATTATATACTCCACCCCATTCTTTAACTCATTCTTCACCATTAACAATACCAATTCTCCACTACCTATTAAAATAATACTAAACCTATTATTCATGTACTTGGTGTTCTCCATTTTGAAGAATACCATTGAGGATAGCCTTAGAAAGACCTAGCTATGACTATGTGGAGAGTTTCGTGGAAGCTCTAATACCAAATGGAGCGTATGGGCGTGGTGGAATATTGATAGCTTGAGTTGGAGAAGGATGAGATTGATGAGAGGAGAGAAACCTAATGAACACTCATGACCATAGAGTGGAAAATGAAGCAAAACTCAATCATCCATGCTTGAGTATCATAATAACGGCCTTGAACTTGAATAATAACAATAAGAAGGAACCAAAATCAACCATCAACAAGTAGCTCGAGCACCAAATGGGATTGGATATGACCCTTAGATAAAGGTAGAACCACCACCAATGGCCTAACACTCCACCATGATTATCACAAAGGAAAATCCACCAAATAATCACTGAAGGAATGACTTGCAACACCACCAAGTTAATTGGATAAAGTAAACAAGATTTGAGGAGAAAATTAGGGAACCCCTAGATTTTCATAAACATATTCATCATCAACATATTCTACCTAGAAAACGATGCAAATAAAGTATTTATACAAGGGGGATTAAACACCAAAACACCGTCGTTTAAGGACTAAAACACGCGCAGAATTCAGGTCCGTCGCGGGCGCGACGGTGGTGGGGCGGGCGCGATGGGTTGAAGCCAGCTGGGCGATTAGGTAGAAGCGCTGCGTCACGGGCGTGACCTGGAACGTTGCGGGCGTGACGTTTCTAGGCTCCAAGTGTCGCGGGCGCGACCACGTTCTGGCCAAGTTTTTCTGCCGACTTCAAACTAGCATAACTTCTTCATCCGAACTCTGTTTTAGGCTCATATGGTATCATGGAAAGCTCTCGTTGTGTATCTTAAGCTCCCAAAATTTGAAGCCAATCGGAGTTGTATTGAAAGACTTATGGTTGAATGAGTGAAGACACATCCATTTCAACACCCCATGTTGACCCCTTTTCGCTTATTCTTGCTAATTGACTTCGAACCCTTTCAAAGGCCCGAAGTAGGTCCTAATAAGGACTCTTAGTTCCACTTCATGGTCCTGGGTCCCACTTGAAGTGGATACCACTCCCAACGATGACCCAAATATGCATCCAAGGCCCCGGGTCCATCTTAAAATGGACTCCACACCCGACCTTGAAGTGGATTCGCTCGTCTTTCTCAAAGGGGGTGCGAGAAGGATTGGTGACCATAGATTTTGAGGCTAGGAATCTGGCCCAATATGCTCCATACTCCCCTTCTTGAAAAAGAGTTGCCCTCAACTCTTGGGAAAAAAACCGAGGCGCCCTCCATAAATTGGCACCATAGAGCCCCAAACATCCCGATCGCCATAAGTAATTACACGAGTCAACCAACAAGCATTGAACCCCACGATATATCCATCATCCAAATAATAGAAGGTGGTTGGAAGCTTGTTGTGTGGAGGTAGAGAATTAAGGGAAGGAAGGGGAATTTTTTGTGGAGTTTAGGAACGCTCACTCTCACTTGGGTTGCTACAAGGTAAAGACAAGGGTAAGCATCGCTTGTCCTTACCAAGAGTGCACTCATCCCGTGTTTCGCTCATTAGGAGGTTCCCCAACTCACTTCCCACCCAAGGTTTGATTTGATGTGGGCTAAGGGATTCAAGTAATCATAGTCAAGCAAATGACCTTCATTCAACATACACTCCCACAAACATTGCATACCAAACTTCCAATAGCTCCCAATCAACAACATATCCTTGAATAACCAATGACGTCCAAACAACGTGTATGACCTATTCAAAGAGTTCACGTCACAACGACCAACATTCAAGCAATATTCATTGAGTGACAATACAAATGATGAACTCATAGCTAATGGGTGAACTAGAATCAGGTATCATGAAGCTCATATTTCCCATTAGACGACAAACAATCACCCAGATCCTTAGCACCCTACTCCAAACATAAAGAATTCAAAGACTTCGTGGCACTATAGTCATCATTCCAACTCAGATAATGCTCAATGAGTGTCGACAAACATGATGAGTATGTTTTGCTAAATAGAATCGAGGCATCAAGAAGCTTATACTTCTCTCCAAGAACCAAGAAAACACCAAGATTCCTAGCATGCCACTCAAAATGTAGTGAATTCTCAATCACGGACATCACATGCTCATCATACAACTTATCATGCCAACAAACAACATCAAACAACCAATATCTCCCAAAGATCATGCATGACTCACCCAAAGACACCATACCACAATGACCATCTTTCAAGCATGATTCAATAAATTTCATAGGAGAGTCTCCGATTACCTTATTCTTCCCATGGACAAGAATTTGAGTGCCCAGGGATGGAAGGGAATGGGAGTCATCTCCATTGATGTTTAATTCCTCGATTGGTGGTAATGATAAAACCAAAGGAGCTTTTTCTTAAGCCTCTTCTACAAGGATGAGAGGAAGGGCGAGGCCGATATTCTCATCCTCCTCTTGGCATGGAGCTTCAACAATATCTTCAATCGTCTCACAAGGATTAAGGGAAGCTACCTTGTTGGGCAAGAGATTAACCTTTGCTTGCTTAACTTCTTCTACCATGTCACTTGTAGGCTCTTCCACAACAAAAGATTCCTCAATCCAAGCTCTAACCATAGCCATTTTTGGGCATTGAAAAGAATCATGTCCCACACACCTATATTTGACACACTTTGGGGACGTGACAGTCATTGGTCGGGAATAGTGAAATGACTTCTCAACCGTTTCCCATCGACGATGGCGTCGTAGCGAACCTCTATCATCGTTACTCGAGTCGTAGGTAGGAGGATGACGTATAGGACTTTGGGCGAGCCTCCTTCGTCCATCTGGGGGTTGTCCTTGACGCTCTTGGGCGAGTTTGTTCATCTGCGGCACAAGGGTCTCAAGGGTACGCTCGATGGTGGAGAATCTGTTCTCGAAGGTGGAGAGTCGGTTCTCGACAGCTCGAGCTCGAGGACTAACCCGGTGGCTTGATTCCTCTCGATTGGAGCTAACTTCTTCGTCCATATCGAGGGAAGAGTGAAGGACGTATTGTGTTTGTGTTGTTTTTGTGGAGTTTGGGGGTTTTCTTATAGTTGGATAGTGTTTGGCTAAGGGTTCTTTGTGTTTGATATTCATTGACATTTCATCGAACACCTTCCGGGCACTATTTTCCAACTTCACCTCAAAGCTCCAATATGCATCAAAATCAACAAACACAAACACATTACAATATATTCCAACACTCTTGGATAGCACAGGGAATGGAAAACACCAATATTTGCATACAATCCACAAAACCCAACAATAGAGAAGTATACTAGCAAGAACAATAAATAAAAAAACTCAAGCTAAACCAAACCTTGAGCTCTGATACCAAATGGAGAGTTTTGCGGAAGCATTGATACCAAATGGAGCGTATGGGCGTGGTGGAATATTGATAGCTTGAGTTGGAGAAGGAAGAGATTGATGAGAGGAGAGAAACCTAACGAACACAAATGACCATAGAGTAGAAAATGAAGCAAAACTCAATCATCCATGCTTGAGTATCATAATAATGGCCTTCAACTTGAATAATAACAATAAGAAGGAACCAGAACCAACCATCAACAAGTAGCTCGAGCACCAAATGGGATTGGATATGACCCTTGGATAAAGGTAGAACCACCACTAATGACCTAACACTCCACCATGATTATCATAAAGGAAAATCCACCAAATAATCACTAAAGGAATGACTTGCAACACCACCAAATTAATTGGATAAAGTAAACAAGATTTGAGGAGAAAATTAGGGAAACCCTAGCTTTTCATAAGCATATTCTCATCAACATATTCTACCTGGAAAACAGTGCAAATAGAGTATTAAACACCAAAACACCGTCGTTTAAGGACTAAAACATGCGTAGAATTCAGGTCCGTCGCGGGCGCGACGGGTCGAAGGCAGCTGGGCGATTCGACAGTAGTGCGGCGCAGGCGCGACCTGGCTTTTCGCGGGCGCGACGTTTCTAGGTTCCAAGTGTCGTGGGGCGCGACCATGTTCTGGCCAAGTCGCTGCGGGCGCTATGGCACTGTCGCGGGCGCGACCTTCAGGGCAGTTTTTCTGCCGACTTCAAATTAGTATTACTTCTTCATCTGAACTCCGTTTTAGGCTCATAAGGTATCGATGGAAAGCTCTCGATGTGTACTTTAAGCTCCCAAAATTGAAGTCAATCGGAGTTGTATTGAAAGGGTTATGGTTGAATGAGTTAAGACACGTCCATTTCAACACTCCATGTTGACCCCTTTTCGCTTATTCTTGCCGAAAGACTTTGAACCCTTTCAAAGGCTCGAAGTAGATCCTAATAAGGACTCGTAGTTCCACTCCCATGGTCCTGGGTCCCACTTGAAGTAGATATCGCACCCAACGATGACCCGAATATGCATCCAAGGCCCCGAGTCCACCTTAAAATGGACTCCACACCCGACCTTGAAGTGGATTCGCTCGTGTTTCTCAAAGGGGGTGCGAGAAGGATTGGTGACCATAGATTTTGAGGCTCGGACCTTGGCCCGATATGCTCCACTATGGATGTGAGAGAAAGGAGATTTTTAGCCAAATCAGAGACCTCGGGAAAAAAGAAGTGAAAAATGTCTCGGGTTGATTTCATCCAGCTCGGGGATGCCAACACAGCTTGGTTTCACAAGAACGCAAATGTCAGGAGGAGAAACAATATGATTGAGAGCCTCGGTAACGAACAGGGAGCAATCGTTTCAGATCCAACAGGTATAGAGTTGATTGTTGTTAATTATATATTTTACTAACCTTTCTCGAGTGAGGGGTGTTCATATTGGTAGGTTGTGATTAACTATGTTCCATCACACATTATGGGAGCCATGAATGATAGACTGACTCATGCTTACAAGCAAGAGGAGGTTTAGAAGTGTTGCAATCCATGACACCTGACAAAGCGCCGGGGCTAGACAGCCTGGACCCATTTTTCCTTCAGAAATACCTGGCCACGGTGGGGGGTGACATAACCGATGCAAATATGCAATGCTGAACATGCTTAATGGGTTAGCTTCTTGGAGTAGCTTAACCACACACACGTGGTGATTATCCTCAAAAGGCAAAAGGCCAAGGACATTGGTGGACTTTATACCTATCGGATTGTGCAACTTCATCTACAAATTGGTGACAAAAGTGATCACAAGGAGGCTGAAGGAAATTTTACCCGAAGTGATTTCAGTCAATCAGAGCATATTCACATCGGGCAAACACATAAGTGACATAACAGATAACATTTTGGTGGCGTTCCAGCTCTTCCAATTGATGGATGTAAATAACAACAACAAGAAGTCCATGACATTGAAATTGGCTATGACAAAGGGTTATGACCAAGTGGAATGACTCTTCTTGCAGTAAATCACACTCCCCCTTAACCCGTCTCACTCCCTTCCTAAGCAGGGGTAAGAAGGAGTAAGCACCCTTCGTAGCTCCCCTAATCCCTCTTAACTCTTCTCCCAAACAGAACATTAGCTACCAAAATAAACAAATAAGGCGAGATTGGGTCTCCTTGCTAGAACCCCCTAATGGGTGAGAAAGGAATGGTAGGTCTATCATTCACCATCAAGGAGTAAAAGTAACAAGTTTCACACACATATCCATCCTCCCGAATCCAAGTTACAAATTCCATCCTCCTCATCAACCTTTTCAGAAAGACCCAACTAACTTTATCATAGTGTTTCTACATATCTAGCTTGAGCCATTGGACCCCTGGGAGAAGTTGACTTGGTGTTCATAAAATATAACTTCATCCATTTAGTTATATTGTATAAATCTTCTCTAACGAGTTTAGTTTGAGAGCGGGCGAAAAAAGTAAAAAACATCAATAATCACTGATAATATAATTATAAATTGAGATTATTTTTTCAATATCCAAAAATATAAATTATTTAATTCCAAATTTTCCTATATTAATATGAAAAATTGAAAACAAAAAAAATCCGTACTTTGAGGGTATTGCAAAAAAAATAATCCGAACTTACAACTTTGTTATAGATGAACCAAACTTTAACCTCTATTATTTTTTACATCCACACCTAATTAAACTCATCCGAAAAGTGATGCGATGGTAATGATATTATACGTGAAACTTTTTATAACTCAAAGAAAAATGTTAAAAGTATGTTTCGCGTGTAATATCGCCACTACCACGTCACTTTGGACGAATTTAACTAAGTAGTGAATATTAAAAACAATAAGGCCCTGTTCTTTTATGCGGTGTGCTGCGGTATGACACGGTATGGTGTGGTGAAATTTTGACGGGTATGGTGGAATTATGGTGGGTTATTGGTAAGTTGTGGTGGGTTTTTTGTATATATAAATAAATATTGTATTGGTAATTGTGATAAAGTAATTGGAAAAAGTGAGTTGAAATATTGTATTGTTTTTGGATGATTAAAAAAATGGTTGAAAAAGTATTGTATTGGAAAAAGTGAGTTGAAAAAGTATTGATTGAAAATTTATATTAAAGATATATAATAAATTCAAGAAAGTAATTTGTGGTGGGTTGTGGTGAATTGTGGCAAAGTGTGGTGGGCTGTGGCGCCGCAGATTGCCAGTCGCATAACAGAACAGGGCCTAAGAGTTAAAGTTAAGTCCATCCTCAATTCATAACAAAGTTGTAAATTCAGATTATTTTTGTTTTCAATCCTGAAAGTATATATTATTCTTTTTCCAAAAAACGACTAAAGGGGTCTCATATTTTGGTGTAATAATTTTAAGGGTCCTATATTATGAAAAATAATTGTGGGGTGATATTATTTTTGATGTAAATATTTAGGAGGGACATTCCGGTCAATTTCCGGCCAAAAATGACACAAAATAGTGGGTTTTTATGCTTAGACGTGTTTATCATGTTAAGAGACTTGTTTGTATATGTTAAAGTTAATTATAGAACTTAAAACACACCTAGACATAAAAACCCACCGTTTTGCGTCATTTTTTTTTATTGAAAATTGGTCGAAATATCCCTCCTAAATATTTAGGTCAAAAATAATGTCATACCCCTTTAGTCATTTTTTGTTTTTTCTTCCCAATTTCTCTATAAAAATACTGACAAAGAATCTAGATTACGTTACCTACGTACCTCTTAATTTTTGAATACATCAAATTGGGTATATTTTAAATTGTGAATTTTGTACCCTTTTGGCCCACCAAAACCCTAAATTTTGTTAAAGTGCCCGGGTTTCTGGGTTTTGTTCTTGGATTGAATACGACCGAAGAAGAGAGCCAGCCTTCCCGCAGTCCCACCCCCACCTCTCGGCCCCCACCTCTCCTTCCCTCCCTCCCTCCCTCCCTCCCGCCCGCTCTATTAAATTCTCTCTCTTCCTCCTCCTCCTACAAATATGGGAATCCTTCTCTTTTCTTCTTTCAATTTCATCCACCACCCTTTTGATTTCTTCCATCCCAACTTTGTTTTAATTTGATTTGATTCATATTCTCTCAAAGTTTTCTTCTTTCGACAACTCTTTCTGTTTTTTTCCATACACCCGTAAGAAATTTCTTCCTTTGTCCTGTTTTTTGGTGCTGGGTCATTTTCCCATCCTTCCGTTCTCCTTCGTTTCTGTTCGGAATTCGACAGGTATCCTAATTTTTCTTAATTAGATATTGTTTTGTATGTTGTTTTGTTGCATATGGGTAATGTTTAAGCCTTTATGCTAAAGGGTCATCTGGGTTTATATTGGTAACTCTTTGCATTGTTTCTCCTTGCTCGAGCTAATTCGGGCGTCAATTCCGAATCTGATCTCTTCTTCTCGTGCATTGTTTAGGTTGATTTTTGCCTTTTTGGAGAAGTAGGAAAATATACTCATGGTGAGTTCATCCATATTATCTAATATTCCCTTTCTTTGAAGATTGAAACAACCCGGAAGGCTAAATCCCTAAAAAAATGTCTTCTTTGGGGAGTACAATATGGACGGATTGATTTGAATAGCCCTACTTTCTGGTGTCAATCTGATATGGGATTGTTTTGTATAGGGCGAAGCACCAGCTTTTCTGTTCGATGATCTGCAGAATGGTTATGAAAACGGGTTTGATTCGGCACGTAGTGGCAAAGAAACCACTACTTTTGTCGGCAACACTAAGGTAGGAGTGCGTTTGACCATTCCCATCTCTTTGGAGTTTGGATGATAACCGTTTATACCCAGTTTGTGCTTATTGTGTTATTTTTTGTCATCGGTTTTAGTATATAATTGGAGGTTATGATGATTCAACAATGTCCCTTGGAGTGAAGGTTTTTGACAATTCCATTGGGAAGTGGTGAGTTTTATGTTGCGGTTATGTAGTTGCTGTATTATGTATCTGTAGCTGGGATCACTAATTTTCCAATGGTAAAACAATTCAGGGTTTACCCAAAAGTTTTGGGCGTAGAGCCAACTTTGAGCTCTGATCATTGGGCTCTGCCAGTAGGCGAAGATCGCATTTTGGTGATTAAAAATGCTTCAGAAGCAGATGATAGTATTTGGTTTCTTGAGGTGAGATTTCTTATACCCAAACTCACATTATACTTGAGAGATTTGTATATTGGGATGCATCCCATGCGTAGTTACAAGTGTCAGAGTGAAACTGTTGAAATGGGGAATTTAGGACGAACTAAGAATCAAGGGGGTCTCATTGTTAGGTGAAATTTGGTCTGATTCTAATCATAAATTGTACACTTTATATTGGTAGGTGGACACTCCACTTGTTAGACAGCAGAGTAAAGTTATGGGAAGCAAGGTAGTAGCTTGGAGTAAAGGTGTTAAGGGCTATGCTGGGAAGCCCATTGTCATTAGTGGTCCTTCTGGTGTGGGCAAAGGTACATTGATTGCCAAGCTCATGAAGGAGTTTCCTTCCATGTTTGGATTCTCTGTGAGCCACACGACTCGTTCTCCAAGGGAAAAGGAGACTGATGGTGTTCATTACCATTTCACCAACCATAAATTAATGGAACAAGAGATCAAGGATGGCAAGTTCCTTGAGTTTGCTTCGGTTCATGGGAATTTGTACGGTACGAGTGTTGAAGCTGTTGAGGTCGTTGCGGATGCAGGAAAGGTGAGAATAAGTTCCATTCATCCTATGCTTCTTTTGTGAATGCTTTTTCAAGTGTGCAAACTCAATAATTTGGTTCCAAACTTTTCAAAGTGGAGGTGGATATTCCTGATGTGGGTAATTATTGTCATTGACCGTTAAATGTTTAGCATATGCCATCAAGGTGCTCATATTAGCTCGTAAAGTATGCCAAGTTGGAATTTGATTCCTTAAAACAGTTGTTATCTGTTTTGAAATAAGAATATTGGGCTTAATGCAGAGATGCATCCTTGACATTGATGTTCAAGGGGCTAGGTCAGTGAGGGCTAGTTCTCTTGATGCTATCTTTATCTTTATCTGCCCCCCATCATATGAAGACCTTGAAAAGCGGCTTCGTTCTAGGTAAAACTAGAGCTGTTTTGCAGCCAAATTTCCTGATTATGTTACATCTTTGAGTGAAATGCAACTTACTTGGATTCCGTAAAACAGAGGGACTGAAACAGAGGAACAAATTCAGAAGCGTCTCCGAAATGCAAAGGGTGAACTTGATCAAGGAAGGTCACCTGGTCTCTTTGATCATATCTTGGTCAATGATGATCTTGACACTTGTTATGAAAACCTAAAGGTATTTCATTTATTACACTTCACATCTCTTTCGTTGTTTTGAATGTTAGTCGGCATAGCTTGACCTTGCTTGAATTGTTTACTTCTTTCAGAACTTCTTGGGCTTACATGACTTTGCCGACAACACATATGAATCAGGTATGTCCTTTTAGAACATCAGTTTTAGTAAATAGTCTTGTATTTCACCTCAAATACCCAACTTGTCATAAAATGCTTGAGTCTGGTTTAGACCTGTTTGGGAGCTAAAAGTTCTACACATTTGGCTGAACACTTCTTAGCTAATATGTATATTTCTTTGTATTCTTCCTCAGTCCCAAAGAAGTCTGGTTTCCCCCTGGTGCACTCTATATCCAAAGTAGGAAGCAAGATATACATCAATTCTGGAGCTGCCGACCTTGGAAATGCAAAGAACTCGTAAGTTATCTCATCAAATACTGTGTTCCTTAATGTTTGTCACTTTTATACGCTTTAGGGTCTCCAAAATCCACAACTTTTGCCTTTAATTTAGAACATAATATTATTGAAATGACATAAATATACTCCTATGAAAATATTTTCACTACAGAGGGAGTACTTTGGTTGTATTCTGCTAAGTCGGACTGTTGAACTCACGTAATTCCTTTGTGATTTGAGCAGGTGTGTGATTGATGTCTCCTCCCTCATAGGAGGGGCACCCGGCAGGACAAGAGGGTTAGATCTATACCCTGTTTGCCCACATGAAGAATTCACGAACGGGATAAAACATCTCAGCTGACAACAGGCTAACACGGGACCCCATAATTTTCAATCTTTGGTTATTTGATTCTAAAACCCTTTTCCTACCTACTCAATATGATGAGCACGAAAGAGCCATAGAATGGCACATTTCGGGATATTGCCGTTGGAGTTTTAGGAGAATTTTACTAATGAGTTTGACATTTTGACAATTTACTTGAGAGCAAAATTTTGAATGATGCATTGTACACTTTAGCCGCTTTGGAAATTGGAACTTGGATTAGAAGAGATTTTGCATTCCAAAAATTCTGAATAACATATCAGTTTTTGGTGGATGGCAATATTTGATTCCTACTGGTTCTGATTAGTTTAAACTGCATTAATGTGAGATTTACACTGGGCACGATTTGGGTGTTGAGGGTGTTGGTTTTGGCTTCGAAGATTGACCATTGAAATTTTTTGAAAAGCGGTTGTTGTTTAGTTGGGTGGATGGGGCCAACTTGTTACTTGCTACAAGTAGGCAAGTACATCGGACAGGCAGTGGGTGACTTGGTCCAATTCCATTCTGACGGGCGGTACGGATGACAAATTGACAATCTCTCTTTCTCAATTTTTATAAAGAAAATAGAAAAAGAAAAATTCCAATGTAGTGCCGACTATTGACGTGGGAACCTCATATTGGTGATCGTGTGTTTATAACAGTTGATAATCCTGTTTGTGATTGCCGACTAAAAATGGCTAATAATCTTTTTTTATTTTTAAATAAATTTTGTGACTTAAATAAAAAATTTAAATATAAATTATACAAAAATATAATGAAAATTCTACTATAGTTGAATTTATTTTCAACTATGGTAGTTGAAAATTTTATATCATTCATTTATTAAAAATAAATCATATTTTTTAAAAAGATTTATATTCTCCTAAACATGGTTAATTATTGTATCAAGTTACTTTGATCAACTTATATTGATTTTCAATTTTTATGGAAAAAGTAATAGTCATTTCACTTTTCAATTACACGATAGTTGAAAAAAAGTCAACTATAGTAAAATTTCCTTTAAAAGATTCAATTTTGTAAAAAATTATAACTTAACATGTAGATTTACTTATTGTAACAAGTCCTATGGTAAATATATATATATATATATATATATATATGTATATATATATATACTAATTTTAATTTTTAATGCCAAAATTAAGGGCAATTACACATTTCAACTATATAGTTGAAAATAAATTCAACTATGGTAGAATCTCCCAAAATATAATCCTATTCTTTTGGATAGATAGATGAGAAAATGCAAAGTAAGTTAGGCAAAGTAAAATTTTAATTAAAAGAACAGGGCCTTAAGGTTATAGACTTATGATGACTAATGGACAATAATTTGGTGATTTTATAGAATAAAGGATAGATGATTATTTGGGAGAGGGAAATAAGAGAGTGCAAAATAGAGGATCATTTCGATAGGCATGGGACACTTGGAAGATGGAAGCACCATTCAATTAACTTTGATAGATGATGCTAATGTCACGGCAATTAGATATAGGGTTTGGTGCTTGTGTGGCTAATTTTGAACTAAAGTGTCTTCTGAGAACATACTCCCTCCGTTCCATATTAGCTGTCGTCTTTGGAAATCGTGCAGTCAAACTTAAAAAAATTTGACTATAAATTTCTCAATATATACAATGAGTTGCAATATAAAATTACCACCACTAGATTCATAACGAAAAATATTATCATAAAAGTATACTATTGCAATTGCTATTAACATATTATGCAAGAAATTATCAATCAAAGAATGATATTGGAGACGGTGAAAGTCAAAATTATGACAATTAATATGGAACGGAGGGAGTATACGATAAGTCTAGAAAGATGTGCCTATCAACTCATCAAATATATTAGAAGAGTTGCTTTAATTTCCAAGTTTATAATAAGTACTACCCCTGTCCCTGATTAATTGTCCCAAACTACTTTCATAAAATCAAGAAATATAGGGAATGGAACAGAAGATTTATACATTGCCAAAAATGTCCTTGAAAATATCCTTGGAAAGATGTAAAAAGTGCATTTATTAGGGATAAAATGAGTATTATATTGAAAATGTAAAAGTTAGGTAATTAGACAAATAAAAAGGGACAAAGAAATTAGTTAATTGGACAAATAAAAAGAGACAGAGGTAGTATAATATTCATTATAGTTGTTGAAGTGTTGTATTTTTTTAAAAGAAAAAGAATATTAAAAGTATTTATTATCAACATTCAAGATTTATAAATTCTCATATCGTTATTGGTCAAATACTCATTTACAATAATCAATACTCTCTCCTTCCCAATTTAAGTTCACTTTCCCATTACATTAATTTAGTGCATTGGAAATGTGAAAATGTTGAATAAAATGGTGAATAAAAAAAGAAAAATGTGAATAAAAAAGAAAAATGAATGAAAAAGATGTAATTAATAAGGTTAATTTGATAAATTAGTAATTAATGTGCTATTGGAAATATAGAGTGATAGATATTATGGGAAAAAAGAAAGTTAGTTAAAGTGACAAATAATATGAGGAGGGAGTATTATTTAGAGCTCATCATCACTAATCATCACCAATTTATACTAAATTTTATCATATTTTTAAAGTTTATTTTAACTCCAACTAATATTAATAAACATTAATAAAAATAAAACTTTTATTATCATTTTATTTGTCATTTATTAATTACTTCACGGTCTTTGATGCCCCTCTTTAACTAACAACTTCTCACATAAGATTTCCTCAAAAAATTATAGTATCTCATTGTAATGATAGTATTTAATCGACAATGATAAACATAATAACAATATTTTTATGTAATAAAATAAGAGATAAATAAAATGGAAGAAGGAGCCCTTGTTACAACTTGAATACAACAACTCCCTAATAAATATCTTGATTTTCTTGTAACATTTAGGCCTCTCATCCCTAAAATACAGAGAAGTTTGGCTGGCATTTAAATGGAGAGGGAATAAGCAAGCAAGTAGGCCAGTAGGGTCACGCACTCATGCTTTGCTCCTTCCACGAGCCTTTGCGTTTGCCTTTTACTTCTCTAATCGTCATCTCTACTTGGAACTTGGAAGCTTTCTTACGAAAATAAGATCGCGTTATTAGTTTAGATCAGCACATTTAGATATACAATTCTGAAAACACTGTTGCAATATAATAAACCAATTTGTCGGAATTATATATATATATATATATATATATATATATATATATATATAAAATGTTTAAGCCCTAGAGTATTGACGATGGGGCGATCGCGGAGAGCCAAAAAAGCTGCTAGAAAATCTCAGAATATTGATCGGCCGGATGTTTCTCCGGTGTCGATTATGCAAAATTTGAATTCCTCAGATGGAGGTCTATCTTGTGATAACCGATTTGTTGAGGAAACTTGTTTTTCGGAGACTATCACACCTGCTCCAGTTCAGATGAACCTGAGAAGCCATCAATTGGGAGATGATATACCATCAGCATCGATATCTTCACCTGATTCGGAATCTATTGCTGCTGAATCGGAGAAGGAGGTGGATAAGGATCTGGATATTCCTCAGAAAAACCCGTTGAAGCTGTTTTATGTGCCTCCAGTGGAAATTAATGGAGTTGTTACTCATCAATTTACGATGGAGGATATTAACTCGGAGGTAAACTATTGGTCTTCTTCCATTCTTGCTTTTGTTCTGGGGGCTAATCCTCCTCTTGCTGTGATGGAGAGGTTTGCAATGCGTATGTGGGGTGAGAAAGGGCTGGATAGAATTATGTGGCAACCGTCCGATGCATTTATTTTGAGGTTTTCATCTATGGAAGATAGAGATAATATTTTGTCCAGACGGGTAGCTTATTTTGACAAAAAACCAGTTATTCTGAAACCCTGGTCATTAGGTCAATCCACTGAACCTGATGATGTTGTGAAGGTTCCATTATGGGTAAAATTGAGGGATCTTAACGGGAAATATTGGAGACAATATGGCCTAAGCAAGATTGGTGAATCTCTGGAAGCCGATTTGTTCACACAGGAGAAAACTCTCATGAAATTTGCTCGAATTCTGGTCAACATTGATATCAATAGTTCTTTTCCGGAGACTATTCCATTGGTTGATGGAGTTGGTTTTGCCTATGTTCAGAAGGTTGAATATGAGTGGAAACCAGTTAAATGCTCAGATTGCAATATGTTTGGCCACTCAAATGATCAATGTAAAAGGAAAGGTAAGCAGAAATGGGTTCATAAAGAGCCTGCCTGGAGTGAACAATCTGTGATGACTTCTCAAGTGCCTAAAAGGGGGATCATTAGTGATTCCAGAACCAACTCTATGGTTTTTGGAACATTACAAGTTTCTTTGCCTCCCAGTCCTGAATTGGGTGTGGTTGAGGCTAAGAGACCCGATCCTTGCACTTCGTTGAATCGAGCAACGGATAGTTTTGTGGTGTGGAATGTGAGAGGTCGAAATGGACCTCAGAAACAAGGAGTTAAGCAATTTCTTCTTCATAATAATTTTCCTTTGGTTGGCTTACTTGAAACTAAGGTCTCACTTCAATGTTGTGAGGAGATTAAACAAAATCTGGGTAGTCATTGGGAGATGATCACTAATGCAACTGATGACATAAGGAGCAGAATATGGGTGTTATGGAGAAAATCTGGTTTATCAATTACATGCTTAGTACTACACAGGCAAATTATTGTAATAACCCACCCCAAAATCATGTTTAATTATATATAAATCACAATAATTATCCAAATCGCGTTATAAATTTTTCGCGTTTACCTTTATTTATTTACTTATTTATTTATTGATATCAGTGTCAAGTCTCGCAGGGAGATGTAAGGTGCTTGAACTATCGGCTTAAAAAAAAATTTACTTTACATATTCATTCAATGAGTTAAAGTATTTCAAGTTATACGATTTATGTTATAAATTTATTTACCGAGAATCGGCTAATAGTTATACGTCTCGGGTTCTATATATATTTTACCGTCCCAATTTTAATTTATTTGGTTTCATTTCCTTTACATAATTTTAAAGAGGTAATTTTTCCACTTTATTATTCTTAATCCAAATTCCATTGTATTTTATTTTTATGTTACCAAATTATTATCAATATATTTAATTTCCTACAAAAACCCAATACTTCAATTTATTACAATAATTACGATATATTTATCCTATTTTTATCATCCTATTACTATTTAATTAAGGTTTTGTTTTAGTTATTATTAGTACTAGTTTTAATTAGATGATAACTATATGTGTTTTAGTGAGGAGGGGTTTAAGTCATTTTTACTCCCACTCAAATTAGACAACTCTCAAGAGCTCTCCCTTCCTCCTTCTCCCTCCAACCGGCCGACCAATCCCAGCCACCACCACCACTCTTTTTCCGGCCAGCCGGCGCCGGAAACCGCCACCATGATGGTCGCGCCCTCCTCTTCCTCCCTCTTGTGTTTTTCTCCAAATTCATCTTCAAGGTCTCTCAAAACCCCCAATTTCAATTTCTCTAAACCCTAATCTGAAAATCTATGTTTTACATATGTTTCTTTTGTAATTTCTATCTCTTTTACTCTCTTTTATCTTGAATTCAAGTATACAATTGTATTGGTTAAGTTAGGGTTAAGTTTTGAGTACATGCATGTGTGTTTCTAAGTGGTTATGAGGTTTTGTGGATGAATTCATGGTGGATGATGATTATATGTTAATGCATGTGAAATTCTTGAGAGATTCTTAGCATATAAGGGCTGTGTTTATGTTTTGAGATTATGAATTAAGTGTTATTATGTTTAATTTGGGTGAATTAGTGAGGTTTTGGTGCAAGAGTTCAAGAACAAGTCCTTTATGTTGAGTTTATGTTTAATCCATGGTTGCATGTGGTTTTTAAGGTCCTTGATGAGTAAATTTTCAAGGTTTATATTCTGGAAATATAGTGGATTGAAGTTAGGAGAGGTTTGGTTATGTTTAATATGATTAAGAGTGGGAAAAACTCAATTAAAAACTCAGATGTTGGTGTTTAAAGCCCCTATTTCGATTCTGGAAATTTACAGTAGTATAAAAGTGGGATTTTATCACAAATTAACACTACATTTGATAGCTTAATGTGTTAGCAAACCATAGGCTTTGTAATATCAACTTTCCGAGTTACGACCAAAACCGTGAAGGTACAATTTTATACACGAATTCTGAGTCACTGTATTGAGGGCTGTTTTTCGTGCTTTTGGAGATCTCTTTAATTTTTGTGGTAAACATGAAAGTTTTAGATGGCAAATGGGTCCTCATAGAATTGACAAGTCAAATTCAAAGTATATGGAATCTTCATGTGCACCTTTATCTTCATCTTCAATTGGTCTTTATCTTCATCTTCATCTTTGAATTGGTCATTTTAAATAGGAAACAAGAGGTTGGGATTCAATTTTCTTCTCCAACCGTATTTAGTACTGATTGTGGGGGACCCATCCCCACTGCTTTCATTGCTTAAAAGGGAGGTGTAAGATCAAAGATCAATCAAAAGATAATATTAACAAAAAAAAGAATGAAAATGCTCGAAGAATTATCAAGTCTAAGGATGTTTCCTGTGTCTTTCCTCTTCATGGACACACTCACATGGCGGCATAGTGCTCACTTTCCCGGGAGAATAATTGAGTAAACAATACTTATCAATACTTCACATATGTTGGTTACGATTTGATTGAATGAAATTTTAAAAGATAAAGAAAAGTCAATAACCTCATATATTTTTGAAATTCTATTCATAATTGAAAAAAGCTAAGATCCTATTTCAATATTCAAAGAAGTTGAACTTAAGAAATACGGATTATTTGCTAGATAAATTCACTCAATTTATGTACTATATCTATATGGCTGTATCTTGATCTCCTTTTAAAAATACGACAATTTACTTGTAGTTAGCCAATAATCATATGATTCAGTACTCCTTCCGTTCTTATTTATCTGTTGTCTAGAAAATTGTGTTGAAAACTTTGACCGTTAATATCTTAATCATCATACAAAATTCATGTCATCAGATTCATAATAAAAAATACTATTTAAGAATTATAATATTCTATTTTTTAATCAAAATTTTATATCAAAAATGATTGATAAAACATCGACACTGAAAACTATAAAAGACAGATAAAAAAGAACCGATGAAGTAATGAGTAGTATTAAGACCCCATTCTTTTATGCGGTAGAGTGTGGTGCAGTAACACACTGTATCGCAACACTTTAATTTCTACCACACTACAATCATTACCAGTATATCTCTTCACTTTTCTCTCTCCTCACTTTTCTCCTCTACTTTTTACATTCTTTTTCTTATCTACCCAACTTACCATAATTCTCATCATAATTCACCAAAACTCATCACAATTCACTACACTTTTTCAAATTCTATCGCACCACACCATTAATACACTGCAACTAACCGTATAAAAGAACGAGACTTAAGTTGATGAAAAGCAACACGTTTAAAGAGTGTTTTGAAATAAGACATGTATCATTACCTATTACTCCATCTGTTTCATATTATTCACCTTTAGAAATTGTGCCGCCAAGCTTTAAAATTTTTTACCATAAATTTATCAATATATTCAATGATTGATTATATAAAATTATTACAACTGAATTCGTAGCAAAAAATAACATCTTAAAAGTATAATATTGCTATTGTTGACAAAGTATTTTATAAAAAAATTATCAATCAAAAAGTGATATTGGAGACTGTGGCTATGTTCTTTAAAGTGATAGGATTAAATTAGGTAAAGTAATGTTGGTAAGGAATGGAAAGGTAAGGAAATTAGTTGTGGTATGTAAGTTAGTGGCGGAGTAATATATTTTATTATTAAATTCTGAATCTTTTGGGAAAAATAAAATGATATTGGTTTTAATGTTTTTTAGGAATTCAGGTAAAGTAACGTAAGATAAATTAAGAAAATGACAAGATAAAACTAACTATCATTCTTAAAAACACGGAATGTGACAATAAAATAAGTGACAAATAATATGAAAAGGAGGGAATATCTTTTGCGAAAATGATAAATGTCTTGGGCAAGACACATCTTTTAATGTCTTGTAATTGTTTAAAACCTATATATTTGTAAATTAAATTGAAAAAAAAAATTACATTATTGACTTCTATAACTATAATAATATATATAAATGATATAAAATCACTCTTTTATCTATATTTTTAAAAATTTACAAAAAAGACGTCTAAAATATGCTTAATGGATATAGTTCATTCGTTAGGGTGTCAATTTTAATTGTTGACATAACCAATACATTCCAAACTTCTTATAATAAATTATTAATAGTAACTGTCAAAAAAATTGAGATTAAAAAAGGTAATAAGTATTAATTTTATATGGAGCAAGACACTTAATCAGTGTCCTGCCCCAAGAAATGTATCATCATCCTTTTGCGAAAATGATACATTTTGGTGAAAATATAAAATAGTTCTTAATATGTAAACAAATTACATATACAATTAACTAAATGGACTAATAGTTACATTAAAATTGTAATCAATAATAATGTAGAAACCTTATTCATCAACTTTTGTAGCTTTTTGTAATAATAATAATAATAAAATATAAAAAAAAAGAAAAACAACCATGGAGGAATTGAATGACGAAGAGGTTACAGGAGTAACAGGACCAAGACAATGGAACGATGATGTAAGGTGAGGTGTAACCGTGTAAAGGGTATCAGTTTGAGAAGACGCAACATTAGACTGTACAGTATAAATGCAGTGTCCACTCTGCAATCTGTATTGACAAATCCCCCATCTTATCTATCACAGACAGCAAGAGATACCCATATAAATAACTGTATCTGGCCCACCAACGGAATTGGGCCATTCTAGAATAATGAATGAATTTGAATTGAGTTCCTTGCTAGGACCGGCTTGCCAGGCCCAGTTTTCTTCACTAGCTACCTGATCTCATGATCTGCCTTTCTGTCAGAGACATAATCATTGACCTATCATCTCTCCATCAATTTATCGTAGAATGTGCAATATATTACTTCCTCCGTTCCATATTAACTATCGTTTTTGAAAATTGTACAGTCAAATTTCAAAAATTTTTACCGTAAATTTTTCAATATATACAATGAGTTGCTATATAAAATTACCAACATTAAATTCATAATGAAAAATACTATCATAAAAGTATAATATTGCTATTATTAATAATTTTTTTTGCAAGAAATTATCAATCAAAGAATGATATTGGAAACTGTGAAAGTCAAAATTATGACAATTAATATGGAAGGGAGGAAGTAATGACTATTTTATGTGGGTTGACTCTAATAAAAGTTACATTTTTATAAATTATTAGTCATATTTTGTATGAAAAATTCATTCTAATATCACTTATTAATTATAACAAAATATTTGAGAAGTTATCCTGTGAAAGGTTCATTTTACAATAAGTTCACATGAGACGGACTTATACTTAAATTTGCGTTTCATAAATATTTAGACCTATCAATTGTCGTTGATTATTGGAACAATCCTTGAAGTTAGACCAACACTGGATCACATTGAGGGGAAAATTGGTACTAGCAGATTTGAATTGCAATTTGCTTCATCAGATGCCGATCTGCAAGCAGTGGTGGATCTAAACGTTCAATTTAGGGGTGTCCAATATACTTTTTATTACATAAGTGCTTTCAAAAAATTTGATAAATAAATTTAAATAACTATAATAAAAATAAAATAAATGTTTAATGACATATTCACAAGTTTAACAAAATTTTACATCATCATATAAATATGTCACCAAATAAATTAAAAATTCAAATTAATTACATATTTATATCTTAAAACCTATACACTTGTATTGGAAAAGTTGGGGCTAAGACATGAGTTACTAGCCACTTTATATCCTTGATATTTAACCAACATCTTTAGTTGTAAGTCATGTGTGTGAATAATGACAAATATATTAACAATATGTTTGCACAAAAATTGGGAGTTTTAGTGAGAAAATTGAAAATGAATGTTGACATATATATACCCAGTTCATCGACCTAATTTTTTTTAAAAAATAATTTCGTAATGTTTTGAGGTTTTGGGTTGCTGCTAAATTGGACACCCCTATTTATGTTTTTCGATAACTTTTTACGGTGTCCACTTGCTCTAACCAATAAAATTTCCTCCCAATCATATTAGAGAATCACAATTTTTTCTTGGACTAAGGGTGTCCATTGACACCCCTGAAGTCCATGTAGATCCGCCTATGTTTGCAAGCCCCTCTACATCATATTTGTGCGAGTAAAAAGACCAAGGAGGAACCTGGTTGAGCATAGGACTGCTTCCATGATTTTTTTTAACTATGACATAAGATCCATATATTTATATTAGGGCATTCACATAATAATATTCATAGTTATATGTGTTAAAAAATCAATATGATATTCTATTAAAACCAATAGGATAATTAGAGTTTTTTTTTTAAAAAAAATTACGACACCCCTTGGCTACTAATAAATTCACCCATGGGTGTTTTTGTTCACTATTTTGGAGATTGAATTCGTATTCAAAACTTATACTCACCCGAATGCCTCTGGCACTGGGCTAGGTCATAATGCTTTTATTGGTTTCATGTTGTGTCATCCTTGATGGTCATTGCCAGGGTAAGGTTACAAGTACTCTAGTGTCACGAGATGACTACTTTAACCTTTTCTCATACTCGTGCAATTATGGTAAACTTAGAGCTAAGCTTTTCTTATATGCTTACCTCTAAAATATGCTAAAAAGATGGCCCTAAAGTATGCCAAAAACACATTGTGATAAGCCAGATTTTTATGAGTTTTTAACCTTCTTTTCTATGCATGTTTTCACCTTTCGAAGCTCTTTTTCCCTAATTATAAGTTAGAATTACTTACTTTCTTCATTATAACTAAAGTGTATGAATTTCCTTGTATTTAGGTGTTTTTGCCCATTATAATTAAAGATCGACGCTTTTATAACGATAAGGAAGAGGGCAAGGAGCAATGAAAAAAGTGGAAAAATGAAGAAGTCAAGAGAAGGCCAACTAGCACAACCCCTAACACAAGTTTTGCTGAAGAAAAGAGAGAAAAAGGGTTTGGCACAGGCTGTGCAAAGTCAGCACGAGGTATGTTGTTGCCTGGAAATTATTTATGCTGATTTTTCAAGTCAGCAGAGGTCATATAAAGTCGACAGGTGTCTTCAAGTGTTTCAGTTTTTCATCATATTAATTCATAATTTTAGGGTTTCTATTCATGCTATCTTTCATCTAGACTTTGAGAGAGTTTTCTCTCAAGCCTCTCTAGATGCTTTTAGGGTAGATTCTAGGTTTAATTCGTCTCTTGTTCATGGATTGCATTTCGGATTTCGCATACCAATTCAAGACTAAGTTCTCTTCCTTTGTCTCTTTACATTTATGTTCATTTACTTTCTTGTTCTCGTTTCTTTTTAATTACTTTCATATGTTAATTTATTATTAATTTAGTGTAGTTTGGATTGTGATTGATGTATTTGATGATGAATTAATTTGTTTAGGTTTAATCAATCGAATTACTGCTTGTAATATGATGTTTTCTCTTTGCCCATAACATGTTCGATGAAATGTTCGAGAGAGTGTTCATGTGTATTTCTTAGGGAATTGATTTATGCTGAGAGGTGATGTCAATTTGTTAGTGTGGGTAGAGAAAATGGTTAGGGTTTTGGTATGAGAGTGTTGAATTATGACTAGGTCTAGGTTGTTAATTCTATAGTTTAATTAGGCTAATTCTATAAGAATAGGTAGTTAGAATAGTTAAGCTAGCCTCTGATCCTCGAGAGAGAGCTGTGGCGAGTCACTGAATTAAGTTAGCCTCTGACCCTTGAGAGAGGGCTTTGGCGAGTCACTGACCCTGAGAGAGGGCTTTGACGTTTAATATGTTGCAATCGATCCCTCTTAATTGCTTGTTTAGAATTGGTAGGTTAAGCCGTTCAAATTAATTATTTATTGAGTATTGATTATCGCAACGCTCATAGTTTTTATTGTTTTTTGTAGTTCATAATTTCTGATCACCATCATTATCCCCCATTAAATCTACCTAACTTGAAACACCTGAGTCAATTTTAAATGACTCGAACACAACTCCTTGTGGATATGACAACCGTACTCCCAAAAGTACGACAACACATTGCATGAATAAAGAATGATGTCAAGCCATCAAAAGTTGTTTCAAAGTCTACATCTAACAGATCGATGTATATATCACCATTGTAGTATTTAGAAATGTTTGAAACATAACATGAGAAAACTTATAAGCAAAAGATTCTTAAACTCATGCAAGTGAAATCTCAACCTGACCATCATCAACTTTCATCGCTTTCACTTCCATCTCCACTCTCATTTCAAGAGTTTTGCATTAATTCAGGGGCGGAGAGGTTAGGACATAGGGTCTTCGTCATAGTGTACGATTGTGATGTTTGAGCTCGTATATCTTTGGTAAAGGGTCTTTATGATAACCACAAATTGCACTCGATAATGGGTCACTTTGAAATCGTAATCTACAATGTTACTGTATTTAGATGAACTTGAGTCTAGCATTTGTAAAGAATTTTAATAGTGTATAAGAAGAAATAATGACAATACTTAAACATATTTTAACTATGAAATTAAAAAAAGCTCAACCCTATATATATATATATATATATATATATATATGGAAATTGGATTCTAATAATCCCTACTTTTGCAAATTGGATGACAATAATCCATACTTTAAATTTGTGTTATGGTGGTCCAAAAAAAAAAAAATTGTATTGTAGTGGTACCAAATCCATCACCACATGCTTTTTATTTTTTTCTTGCCTACCCCATAGTGTTTTTGTTTTTTTTCGTTCCTGCCCCCATATAGATAATGAAGTGTAGTTCCTAAAACATTTTTTAAATTATTTTTTTGAGATTCCGAGCAATCATTATGATTTTTTAAAAGGAATAAAATTGAAAAAATCATAAAAAATAGGAAAAAAATTGAAAAAAATTAGGAGAAATGCTGTAAATTCATTAAAAATCATGGTAAAGTGTTGTACAAAGTTTTGAATCAAATGCAACACAAAATCTATGATATTTAGGGTATACTCTCGATTATGTCCCACTACAATACAATTTTTTTTTTGGACCACCAAAATACAAATTGAAAGTAGGGATTATTGCCATCCAATTTGTAAAAGTAGGGATTATTAGAATCCAATTTCCCTATATATATATATATATATATATATATATATATATATATAGGATAATTGGATTCTAATAATCCCTACTTTCACCAATTGGACAATGGTGGACCGTACTTTCACTTTGTATTCTGGTGATCCAAAAAAAATAAAATTGGATTGTAGTGGTACCATATCCACCTCAACATTCTTCTTATTTTTTTCATTCCTACACTATATTGTTTTTACTTTTTTCGTTCCTGCCCCTAGAAAGTTAATGAATTGTAGTTTCTAAAATATTTTTTAAATTATTTTTTTGAGACTCCAAATAATTATTATGATTTTTTAAAAATAATAAAAGTGAAAAAATCGTAAAAAATAGTAAAAAAATGAAAAAAATTGGGAGAAACGCTGTAAATTCATTAAAAATCATTGTAAAGTGTTATACTAAGTTTTGAATCAAATGCAACACAAAATCTATGATTCCTCAAAATATCCACTACAATCCAATTTTATTTTTTTGGATCACCAATACAAATCTGAAAGTGAAATCCACCATTGTCCAATTGGTGAAAGTAGGGATTATTAGAATCCAATTATCCTATATATATATATATATACATATATATATATATATATATATATATATATATATATATATATATATATATATATATATATATATATAGAACTTAACCCTTTATATTAATCACATTTAAGGTGACAAAAGGGGTATGGGAAAAGACCACCAGTGCAGACCATTGACAACAATATTCTATGGCATCCATGTAAACACAACTTTGCTAGGGGTCACGACTAGTGAATAGGAAAGTGATGGACATTGACCATCTATCACTTAAATGGGGCCTATACTATCAATTTCTTATCCAAAGCGACTAACTAACTGAAAAAACCCTAGAGGGGGGTGAATAGGGTTATGAAAGTTTTTGCACAAATAATCACTTGTAAAGGACGTTAGGTTCTTAATCTAACTAGATTAAGATTCAATATAATGCAGGAAAAAGATAAAGGACAATAAGCGTATACTGAACAACTTCCTTTATAATATTGAAACAGAATGAAATAATACAACCTGAGATGAATGTCCTTAGGTTGTACACAGAACTGAGCGCCTTGCAGAGGACGCTTCTTATTTTGTGAATAACAACACACACCAAATTCACCCTTTGGTGTTTACTCTCAATCGATCCTAAGTCCGTCTAGGAATCGATTTCACAAGCATCAATCAACCCTAAATCCGTTAAGGATTGATTACACTCAACTTCTCACAATCACCAAATCTCGCACAAAATAGAAAACACTATTTCTATTTCGAACACCCGATTTCTTCCATGGAATCGTTAACTTCTTCAATCTTCAATGCCTCTATTTATAAGTGTATTGATATCAGCAGAATAGAGACGTTGGGATTGATTCTTCCTTGATCTTTTCCTTCTTTGTGTTTGCCTTTCCTTCCAATCTTGCTCCGATCTTCTTTCCTTCTTATGAGATTTCCGGAAATTGTAATCTTATCTTCCTTCCAATTTCTTGATTGATTATTTCCTACAAATCAAAGTAGATGCAATCAATTAGTCTGATTAGAAATATGGAGAGAAAGATTGGATATTAATTTTCCAGAAAACTTCCCTATTTCGACTGCGCTTTTCAAAACTCCTCGCGTAGGGTGAACGTCCTTATGCTGCCTTGGGTGAACGTCCTTATGATGCCTTGGGTGAATGTCCTTCTGCCTTCTTGAGATTTATTTCCTTGCGCATTATATCTTTTCTGGATATTCGAATTTTGACTTTCATTCAAAACTGATCCAGTCGCCAAGGTCCTTGAGCCTGAGTCTATCAATGTCCTTGAGGGGTTATAACAATCTCCCCCTTTTTGATGAAAGACAAAATTCATTTGTAGCACTTCTCCCCCTTTTTGGCTTTTATCAAAAGTCTATAGAGAGCTCCCCCTTAATATTGTAACCATTTCTAATAACCTGCAAGACTCAATAAACTTGTTAGTCCTAATAGAGGGTGCTCCCCCTCAATATGTGCCATAAAAATAACACTGCTATTTGAGTAGATCCATTTGTCAAGGTCCTTGATCATAGGTCTGACAAGGTCCTTGAGGAGTTCTTATTGCTGATGTAAGTAATGTCCTTGAGTGCTCCAAGTTCCCTTAAGCATTCACTCTCCTGGATGCTGAATATACCATATTTGCTTTTGGGAAGAGATGAATGACTTTGATATCTTGTCCCAAGATAGTTGTGTCGTTCTTGGTGCCACGCGTGAAATCTGTGGCCTTGGTACTGCTCATTAAGGTCCTTGTGTGGTCCTTGGTGCCACGCGTGAAATCTGGTCCTTGCGAGACATAATGTCCTTGACGACAGTTTCGCTCCTTAACAGGGGATGAACTTTTATGCCACTTTCCAAGGTTTTCTTGTTGCTTGGTTGCCTTAGCCAGAGACTTGTGACAATCATCAAGGTTGGCCTTGAGGTCTAGTATTTCAGCTTTGAGAATGTCGACCCTGGAGGTAAGCCCTTCACATAATTTCTCCAATTTGTCATTGGACTCTTTCATGCCTTTGTTGGTTTCTTTTAGTGACCTAATCTCATTTAAATGCTTGGTCCTCTGTCCTGCAAACTTTAAAAGACATTTTCCCAAGTACTTTTTAGGATAAGTGAGGAGATCATCAAATGTTACCTCCCTTGATTCATCCTTGTCACTGTCCGGATAGTCATCATTGGCTGCACCAACTTCCTCTGTGTCGTTGGTGTTTTTTCTCATGATGTCATGACTAGTAATTTCCTCATCATCACTCCAAGTGGCCATCAAGGCCATGTGATTTCTCTTTTCTTTGTTCTTTTTATGGTGGGGACATTCCTTGATCAAGTGATCTGGGTTACCACAAAAAAAAACAAGAGAGTGAGTTAGTTATATTATTTGATGAGTCATTACCTCTTTGGTTGATTCGTTTGGATGAAGGTCCTCTGGAGGTATGACTTTTCTTGCACGATTCCTTGAGTTCCTTAGCCATCAAGGCCAAGATCTGGTCCTTATCATTGTTGTTAGGACTATAGATGTCCTTACGCGCTACTTCTTCTTTTTCATTTTGCTCTTCCTGGAGACGCATTTCGTGAGCAAGAAGCTTTCCAATGAGGTCATCTAATTGGAGGGTTTCAACATCGTGAACTTCCTCTATTATGGTGACCTTTGATTCCCATTTCTTTTTTGTAAGACATCTGAGGACCTTGTGAACTTTTTCTTCATTGGAGTAGGTTTTCCCCAAGGACTTGAGATTATTAACTATGATAGTGAATCGTTTGTACATGTCCTTGATGGATTCTCCATTCTTCATTTTGAAGGATTCATAGTGCTTGACATAATTGTTACGCCTTATTCTTTGAACTTGGCTCGTTCCTTCATATGTGGTCACTAAGGTATCCCACACCTGTTTAGCAGTATCACAACCAGAGATAAATTCAAACTCATTAGAATCAAGTCCACAGTAAAGGATATGTAATGCTTTAACATTTTTATCCGCCTTTTCTACTTCTTTGGCTGAATACTTGGATCTATCTTTGGGTTTCGTGATTTCTCTAACAATGATCATGGGGACAAAGTCTCCATTCTCAATTCTGTCCCAAAGGTCATAGTCTTGATCCATGATGAATGTCCTCATACGCTTCTTCCAGTGTGCAAAGTTTGATCCTCTGAATAAAGGAGGACTGTTTAAGCAACGTCCTTGCCCTATATCACCATCTTCCATCCCAGCCATGATCTTTACCACAGAGCGGTTAGTCTCTGAATCTTTAGTGGACCAGGCTCTGATACCAATTGAAAGAACCCTAGAGGGGGGTGAATAGGGTTATGAAAGTTTCTGCATTAATAATCACTTGTAAAGGACGTTAGGTTCTTAATCTAACTAGATTAAGATTCAATATAATGCAGGAAAAAGATAAAGGACAATAAGCGTATACTGAACAACTTCCTTTATAATATTGAAACAAAATGAAATAATACAACCTGAGATGAATGTCCTTAGGTTGTACACAGAATTGAGCGCCTTGAAGAGGACGCTTCTTATTTTATGAATAACAACACACACCAAATTCACCCTTTGGTGTTTACTCTCAATCGATCCTAAGTCCGTCTAGGAATCGATTTCACAAGCATCAATCAACCCTAAATCCGTTAAGGATTGATTACACTCAACTTCTCACAATCACCAAATCTCGCACAAAATAGAAAACACTATTTCTATTTCGAACACCCGATTTCTTCCATGGAATCGTTAACTTCTTCAATCTTCAATGCCTCTATTTATAAGTGTATTGATATCAGCAGAATAGAGACGTTGGGATTGATTCTTCCTTGATCTTTTCCTTCTTTGTGTTTGCCTTTCCTTCCAATCTTGCTCCGATCTTCTTTCCTTCTTATGAGATTTCCGGAAATTGTAATCTTATCTTCCTTCCAATTTCTTGATTGATTATTTCCTACAAATCAAAGTAGATGCAATCAATTAGTCTGATTAGAAATATGGAGAGAAAGATTGGATATTAATTTTCCAGAAAACTTCCCTATTTCGACTGCGCTTTTCAAAACTCCTCGCGTAGGGTGAACGTCCTTATGCTGCCTTGGGTGAACGTCCTTATGATGCCTTGGGTGAATGTCCTTCTGCCTTCTTGAGATTTATTTCCTTGCGCATTATATCTTTTCTGGATATTCGAATTTTGACTTTCATTCAAAACTGATCCAGTCGCCAAGGTCCTTGAGCTTGAGTCTATCAATGTCCTTGAGGGGTTCTAACACTAACCATTTTTCTAGTGAGTAGATCAAAATTACCTTTCTCCGATCCATTCCTAATTCTAGAATTCCTATTAGATCACAAGCTTAAAGTGAAGGGCAGTAGGGAATATATTTGTTTCACAGTTGTAAAAAAAAAAAAGAAGAAGAAATCTATAGTAATCTATATATATAAGTGAAGAGTTGTCGCGCCCGAGTCAGTTCTGTCGCACTCGCGACGTCGCTCTGACTAGGGCGTTGCGCCCGTGACACACATTGTAGCGGCCGCGACGCACTACAACAGGTCCAAGCGTACGTTGGGGCAGATGGCGGTCACGCCCGTGACACAACTCGTCGCACCCGCAACACGCTACTGCAGGGCGATTGGTTGGTGAGACAGAAAGGCGTCGCGCCCGTGACAGTGCTGCGATGCGCGTGTGCTTTTTTGTTTAGTGCTGATTTTTGGCTTAATTTTACTACTTAGTATAAATACCCTGTTTTCACTTTTCCCAAGACAAATTATGATCCTATGATGTGAAATGAATGAGTGCTCCCCAAGCCTCTTCCCCCAAAAAAATCTTATTTACTTTATCCAAGCATTGTTTGGTGGTGTTCAATTCGTTTCTTTAATGGTTGATGGTGGATTACTCCTATTTAATCATGGTGAAATGCTAGACTAATGTGGTTGACATTCCATGCCAAGGTCTTTTATTATCTCCATTGTTATTCAAGCTCTTCCCATTGTTTTTCTTCAATACTCAAGCAATCAATCTCCCTCCATGCGATCGGTGATGCTCTAGGTTGTCTTTGTTATTAGGTTTTATTTCTGTCTTTGGCATAAGGAGTGTCCCAGCTCTTATCATATCTTCTATCTTGTCCTTGAGGGACCAACACTTCTCAGTGCCATGACCTCTGCAGCGATGATAACGGCAAAACTGATTTGGGTCCCAGCTCTTTCCCTTAACCTTCGGTTCACCGCTTGGTCATGGCAACACCAGGATACCTTTCTTGGCTAGCATATCGAGGGCTTGAGTATACGACACATCCAAGGGTGTGTAGGTCTTATACTTAGGCGCAAACGGTCCTCGACGTTAGATAGAATTGGTCTCAACAATTTTAGGAGGGTGGCTAGGTACACTAGTCGCCCTCCTGTTGGAGCCATATCCTTTCCAACCAGGTACTATGGCGACTTTATCATTGTTCATGGCCTCCAGTTGTACACAAATGTCCTTGAGGTAGTAAAAATCATTAATGACATGGTATCCCAAATGGCGGGATAAACTGCTTTTGAGGCCTTGCTTGAAGGTGGATAATTGTAAGCGCAGAGGTATAGTCTCGTTGATATGAGATAACTTGGTGTGCCATCTTTCAAAATAGTACAGGAGAGACTTGTCATCCCTTTGCTCCATGGTCGTTAGATCGTCCACCGTCGCCTGTTTCTTTTGGATGCGACTGTAGTGATTGATGAAGGCTTTAAACAGCTCGTTCTAGTCAGCCTTGACTTGAGGTGACAGGGAAAGGTACCGTACTTTGGCTTCTCCATCTAGGGTTGATCCGAAGACTGCAGAGTATAAACCCACATTAATCTGGTTAAGTGGTGTCAACCGCATGAATTCCTCAATATGGTGTGTAGTGTTCTCAGATGGCCTGAATTCGATGTTGGGCACATCAATCTCATCAACAATTTTTATATTATTGGTTGGATAGGTAAGGGCACATCTGTGTATTTGTCAACAAAGGCTGGAATAGTGCTCATCATCTTGGTGAGGCTCTCCAACTTTGTTCTAAGGCTTTAACAATTGGGTCATCAATGAGCTTGGGAACTTCCGAGACTGACTTAGACTTCCCTTTGAATGACCCGGAGCCTCCTGACTACCTTCCTGCCGATGTTTTAATGAGCTCAAGTTCAGATTCATACCTATTGACCACCACCACATTGTCATCTCCTTCAATATTCAAGCCTAGCTTCTCATGGATTTTGGTTATAGCTTGCAGCATGCCATCCTTCACTTCTTGTTGCTCGTGGAACCTTTTCCCAATCTTCTCCTCCTGTTAGAGGAAGTTGGCAAAGATAAAGCCTTGCATCTTGGTGTATAATTCTTCCAACTACTTTGAGTTGTTAGCTTCAGTGCTCTGGACATGGATCTCTTGGAATCGTTCCTCAGCCATGATGAAATCCTGAGTGACAGACAGATCATAGTTTGGGTAAGGAACCAGTCGGCGGGTGCGTAGATCTCTGACGCGGGCCCATAGTCGATCGCCTATCGTGCCTGTATTGAAATTTGTTAGCGACTCAATAGTCAACTCTGATACTTTCTACCCGATGCATGCATGTCTTAAGAGACCTATATGAGATCCTAATTGACTCGACACCTTTATGCTAACACAAGAAGGATTCACCCACTTTTTCGAGAGTCCATGACCTAAACCAATGCTTTTGTGCTTCCCTGTCAAAAGACTCGGGAGTAGCCTGGTATGTAACATGCCTAAAAGAATAATAAAATTGTGAAACAAATCAACTTTCTCTCTTTCACAAATTCAAAACAAATTGATTTCTTCAAGTTTTACCCTCTTTTTAAGTTTAACTCCCCAGTGGAGTCGCCAACTTGTAGGACCCCAGAAAAAGATAGGGCTTGGTAGGCCTTCTTTTCCGTTACGCTGCTTAGGTTGTGATTCGGAGCCGACTAAGGTTGCTTAATCCTTAAATAAGGATATTTTTATTTATAAAAAAAGAAAACTTTTGCTCTTTTAATAACTAAACTCATACTAATCCATGCAAGATCACGTCAAATTACCAATGCGCCGGTAACATTCCACATTCACATTCGGGCCGAGCATGGTGCAATGGGCCACTAGGCTGGTCCCAAGGCCCTGCGGCCTTGGTGAGTGCCCAGCCTAGGCCCATTGCGCCAGGCCCGCGAAAATGGGTGTAGAACCTGGCCATGGCCGCAGGGCCTTGGCCAAATTCTACTCCGTTTTCAAGGGTCGGCCCATGATTGCAAATGTTAGAAGTTTACCGATTCATTTTTAATTAATTCGTCGTGATGCAAACATGATTTTAAATGGGTTTAGGTAATGAAAGGATTCGCCATTTGATTTAATGAAATCAACGAACCAAAAAAGAGGAATAAGAATCTGCGAACTCAAATTCCGAGCCCGGGGATAAGGTTATGAATCTGAGAATTAAAGAATTCTCGGATTCGCCTGTTTAAAAACAGACTCTACTAAAATCGAACTTGAAATTAAAAGAGCGGGGAGAAGTTTAAAAGATTTCACAATATTATATTCTAAACATGCAAAGATATGGTGCATATTTACAAATTACACAAATGCAGTTTCAAGAATAAGGTTACATGATTATGAAATAATTCATAAACGAAGATGACCAAACCTTGCTTGCTTGCAAGTACCGGACTTGAGATGATGAATTTCGATACCGTGCACACTTGGAAACTTTTGTGTGGGGATGAAATGAGAATTTTTAAGAGAGAATGAGAGATATGAAAGTATGATAGTGGGAGTTGATGAAGTAGGTGATGATGAGAGTTGGTGGTGATTGTTGATGGTTTTGAAGGTGGAATAAAAGGGTATTTATAGGTGAGAAGGGAGGTATGATGATGGAAAGAGGGGAAGGCATGATCCAAAGATCATGCCCCCATGATCGATGTCAAGGCTGCATGGCCTTTGACTTTGCATGAGTCAAAGGCGCCATGTGTCGATCATGGGATCGAATGGGGGGAGCTTTGGCGCGCAAATCAAATTTGATAGAGGAAGGCCCTGCGGCCAACATCTGCTCATCACACGAATCGATGACGTGGCAGAGGCAGATTGGGTTTTATTCTCAGCCTAGGCCCAGCGACCAAGGTGAAATCTCATGGGCCAAATGCGCGTTTTGGGCCCTATTATATGCCAGCCAAGGGCTAATGGCCATGGCCTCTTTCCCTTGGGTCGTCGTTCCTTTGGGCCTGTTTCTTGCTATTAGCCAAAGCCCCAAGGCCTTAGCAACTTGTTTTGGGCCCGACTTCCAATTCTTGTCCCTAGCTTGCATGATTGTAATTCGTTGGTACAAAATTCAGTGTCTACAGGGATGTTATCAAGGTCGGAAAGGGAAATTGGTTTAAAAAACCTACTAAATCAAGAAAGGCCTTAATGATCGGGGAGGCAAAGGAACACTCTGTTGCTTAAGCTATATATTATCTAGAAAAGGCATGTCCACTGTGCCTGATAAACTGGGAGTCTAGAGATGTGATCTTGGGTTCAGGTACTAAATGTGATTGAACACAACCTTGTTATCTCTATTTTTGGGTATTATATATCGGTTGTAAATCACATATTTGTTGAAATGTACTGGATTTAAGCTGAAAGGTAGATGGGTTAGTAAGACAAAAGTCTTCCTCAACATAAAAACTAGCAAGTTGTTGTTTTAGTGCATTTAAGACTTAAAGTTTATCTTAACCTTCCAAGCTTATGTTTGAAATCAATAATTAGTTATCTTGTTCATATAGTAAGTCAGAAATTGGATTTCTATTTCATGTTGGAAAGGAAGGACTTTCCTTTGGAAAATACAAAGATGATTCTTTGATGTTTCTAAGGATTAAGTCTTTATGATACTGAAAATTTTTGAATGTTTAGTATGCATAAGGTTTAAATAAATATGGTCATCATATTGTATGTTAAAAGACTAAATATCTGACTTAAACCTAGCTTACCTGTTGGTTTACCGAAGAGATCGTTTTGATCAGAAAATTCTCTACTTATAACTTTGTGTAGACATTTTGGATGACTTTGAGCTCGATTGGTTGTTTGCGATGCCTTTTTTGATGGGACAAAAGATTATATCACCTTTTACTAGAATTGGTGTGCGGACTAGCGAGCTTTTAGGACTAGTACATTTGGATGTATTTGGCCTTGTGAGAAACTAGTACTAAACGTAGGTGTTGATACCTCACTGTTTTCTGACGATTTAAGTATGACATGGTTATGTCTGCTTTATGCGTTATGAATAGGAATCTTTGAACCGTTTAATGCATTCCAGAATAAAGTGTAGAACTGGCTTGGCCTAAAGTTCAGAGACCTTTGACTGGATTGAGGTATGAATACTTGAGCCAAGAGTTCACCCGATCATCTTACAGATCCTGAAATTGTTTCATAATTGTCTCTCCTTTAGAACACCACTGCTGATGGTATGTCTAATTGGAGATATCTACCCTATTGGATATGGTGCGAATGATGATAACCAAGTGTGTTAGCTTTTGAGAACATGTTCTTGAATGTGCATATCTTCCTGGCTTGTCTATCTCATTTTGAACATACTTCCCATCAAAGCTACTAAATAGATACCATAAGATATATGGAATAAAAATGTTCCTAGTCTATTATCTTGAGATACAGGTTACGAAAGTTAAGTCTAGGTTTGACCTATGACCAACTTGCGCCAAGATATGAAGTGTGTTTCTTTGTGGATTGTCTAAAAGAAACCAAAAGGTACTTAATCGTTCTGAAGATAAAGTGTTTGTGTCTCAAAATATTTCTCCGTAGAGATTGCGCATATCTTTAAGAGAAAGAGTGGGAGAGATTTTATGAACGTACTGAAGTTCAGGAGCCACAAACTACTTCTTGCCTTCCTACGCAGAACACCCTACAACTCTCACTCTAAACACTTCCTGATCGTCAGCAGGTGTGAGATGAGGTTTAAGTAGTCGAAGTTTAGATGAATGAGGCTCAAAGGTGTTGAAGACCGGACTCAAGGAGTTGAGGGCTTGTTGGATGCAGAACTAGTTGATGAACCTTTTGGTAGGTTGGGTAAACAGGTGCATCAACTTGGGAGATGTGGTTATCTCATTGTTGACACATATGTATTACTTTTGGAAGTGCTAAGTCTATCACCTACAAGTAGGCTTTGAAAGACCGGATTCCATCAAATGGCTTAGAGACATGAAATGCAATATGGACTCCATGTCCCAAATATCTTTATAGTAAAGATTGACATGGCTAGTAAACTAGATGTTTACAATGCTTGGTTGCTTGTTAAGGACTAAAAAGATCATGGTTGTGACTGTAAAGAGATCTGTTCACCAGTGGTAATGTATAAGTCAAGTAGGTTACTCCTCTTCGTAGTGTGTAGTATGACCGTGAGATGGAGAAAGGACGTGAGAACCATATTCTTGAATAAGATTTGGGAATAGGATGTGTATGTGACACAACGTTAGGTTTTTGAAGTTCCCAAATGTGCAAGGAAGGGTCCTTAAGCTGCAAAAGGGCATGTGTGGTCTTTCACAAGCTTTAAGGAGTTGGGATCAATAGCTTGATCAGGTGATCAAAGAGTTTGATCTCTTAAAGAATCTGGAAAGTTCTGGAAATTGTAAGAAATTCAGTGGGAGCTAAGTTATCTTTATGGTCTAGTATGTGGTTGACATACTCTTAGTTGGAAATTACTTTCCTTTGCCGAAGTCTTGTCAAGCTTTCGGCTTAGGAAGAATTTCAAAGTGTGGAGGACCTCGACAAGATTGGGTACATACGTGGAGTTAAGATCTATGGAGATAATCAAGATGTTTGATTGGTTGAATCAAACTACTTATGTTGATAAGTTGCTAAATCGGTTCAACAAAACTCCAAGAAGGATTTGATCCTGTCATCAATGGCACATCACTTGGTAAAACAGTATGTAGTATACATTTGAAGACCAAGAGCAAATGAATAACATGTTATATTTTATGCAATGGGATTAGCTATGTATGCCATAATATGTACTAAGCTGCACTTGACACAACTAAAAATATGTTTATTACCAACAACTTTTTTCCAATCAATTTAAAATGGTTGGAAAGACCAACCATTTTAGCAACCATTTCATATTCCAACTATTTTTTAAAAAATTTATGTGGGAAAAAGGGTTGGAAATTCCAACCACTTTTGCTAAAATGGTTAAAATGGTTGAATTTTTTTTTACAACCATCATTTTTTCTACTATTTGAAAATGGTCAGATTACTGACCGTTTCTCCAGCCAATTTCAAATAGTAGGAAAAAGGATGGTAGGAAAAAGTTGCAACCATTTTAGCAAAAGTGGTTGGAATTTCCAACCCTTTTTCCCACTAAAATTTTTGAAAAATAGTTCGAATATGAAATGGTTGCTAAAATGATTAGTTTTCCAACCATTTTAAATTGGTTTGAAAAAAGTGGTTGGTAATACACATATTTTTAGTAGTGAGAATGTGTACAATCAGATTTTCAATTGGATTGTTGTTGTAAACATACTCAAGATTATGAGTTGAACTAAGTGTCCTTACTTCATAAAGGTGAAGAGTGCCTAAGTGTGAAAGGTCACACTAATGTTGATTTCAGAAAAGACATAGATAGTCTCCATAGTCAGTCTGGTCACTTCTAGTGTCCATATGAAGAGGTTGTAAGTTGGAAGGGTTCCAAGCAAGACTCTTTTATAGAATGTACATGTAAGTCAGAGTACATTGCAGCTTGGAAAGCTGCCCTGGTGATTGCGTGTATGAAAAGTGTTCATCATTGGACTTGGCGAGAAGTGTTGCGCAGCGAAAGGCATGTATTCCTTTTAGGACCATTGCTCAAACTTAACATACTAGGGCGTACAAACAAGTCCACACACGTGTCCCTTGCAAATCACATCATTCGAATGTTATTCTAAGTGAGTGATAATGAGGTGTGTAAGGTTCATGCAGATGCAAATGTCGCACATTAAACCTATATCTCATGCTAAGCATAAAGAGTTATGCACAGTTGTATAATTATACTAAGACCATAGGCTTTTGATGCATCAGAGAATGCATAATGATTTGCTTCTCTTGGAAGAGTAGTTAATGAGTTGTTATCGCATTGGTGAATGCGCCTAATTACTTCTCATGATTGTACTATTCTCAAGTTGTAAAGATATGATATTCATCGATAATATATATAAATGATATGTTCAATTTTTGGGTTTAGAATAGATGAATGTCCAAAAGGTTTAGCATGTCCAATATGGTTCACGACTACGAAGGTGACTCCTCGAGGTCCTAGAGTTTGGAAATATCGACCGTATTTGATACGGTCCACATACTCAGGCGATCTCAATTGGATCGAGATCGGAAGGTCTAGCAGCCGATGTCACAAGTGTTGCATGGACTGTTGTGGAGGTCTCCTATTTTGGAGACTTCCCACTCAAAGTCCGGAGTGACGCGTTTAAGAGCCGAAGAGGCGTGTTCAAGAGGTGACCTGATGCAAGCCTGAATCGATCTTCAACCTACCCGAACCTGAATAGATACACCTATTTGCCAGGTCTAATGGTAGGGATGAGGAGGTGACTCGCTGTTGGTGTATGCGCTGATGCCATGTACTTGATTTTCGGCCTCCAATTGCGGAGCTCGAACCACAGAGAAAACAGATGAGTGAGGGAGGGTGTATAAAGCTTTGGTGGTGTTTAAGCTGGTGAATGAAAATGAGAGAATCAAATGAGAAGATGAAAGATATGTAGCGTCAAGATTAAACTGAAAGCGAAGGGAGTTTGGTTGTGTATGTGGACTCGGGTGTTCAGGAACTCAGAGAAACAGAGATAGAGAGAGGAGGGCAGGAAGAGAAAGAAAGAGATTATGGGAGTACTCAAAGAAAAATTGAGGTAGGGGCAGATAGAGTTTAGGGAGTAGAAGGGGGTCAGGGTATTCAAGAATGGGTTTGGGTCTCGAATATTCGAGTTTGGGTAGACGATCCGTATCTCCTAAGGGTCCATCATTCGTGATTTGATAACAGTTTTACCATTGAATTTTTCTATGTTGACCAAGGCTCTTTTAGGCCAACTTTGGCTATTATGAAGGGATTATAGGGTTATTCAAAGGACTTTGAAATTTCTTGGGTTTTAGTAACCTCATTTTGATAAGTTTGGATGCAAATTTGGCTAAGTTTGGGCATTTTCAAAGTGAAGGGAGATTCGGACATTTCACCTTGGGCTAAAAAGGTTATCTATGTTTATTTAGAAGCTTTGGAGAAGAAGAATATATACAATAAGAGAAATTAGTGGCTGATATTCATCATGAAGAATCAAAGGGAAATGAAGGAAAATAAAGCACAATCAATTGTCCTAATTGTTCCCCATTTGGTTAAGGTGCCCCGCACCCCACCCCCATCCTTTTAATGTGCTTTTGTTATCTGATTTTCCAGCCCCTAAATGTCGTGTTATAAGTGTGATGTAGGCTACAAAATAGAAATGAAAATGGGGTCTGACTTGTGATATTAAGAAGTTAGTTGCTAAATAAGGAAATTCAAGCTAAGTTTATGTACTTATGGTGAAGTTGTGCTAAATAAGAAAATTCAATATGATATGGTAGGAGGTAACTATTAAACCCATTGGAGGCAAAGTAAAGAGGGTGTGATATGGGGTCTGACTTGTGATATTAGAAGGAATTATATATTGTGCAAATTAGTTGCCAATGATGATTTGATCTATGTGATTGGCGAGGCTAGTCATTATGCTATTAGTTAACTTGGCTCTCAGAACATTTATAAGTTTATTAGATGTGGGTGTAGCTATTGATAGTAACTACGAAAACTTGGAAAGTCTCATTCATGTGATCAATGCTTTAGTATGATCAATGTCGATATTTCAGGGAATACTTTGCTAGATATTCTCATTTACATACTCCAAATTGATAAATTACATGTGTGTATGCATATTTGATTGGAATCATAGCATGTGGCTCATTAAACTTCAGCTTGTGGTCGTTGAGTGAATACTTGTTTTGTTTGTATTTTTTGGCAAATGTGCAAGGCAATTAGCTTGGGAATGTCGATATTTCAGGGGAAACTTTGTCGGATTTGCTCCAAGACACACACTTAATGTTTTTATTTTTTATGATCCACAACTCAAATGTGTTACTATAGACACTAGAATTTATTTGGTGTTAAGCATAGATATAGTTGGGAAGCGCGCATCTTTCTTGTTTAATTCTACTATTTCTTTTTGTTTATGTATTCTGAACACAAAAAACTAACTAACAACTCTTGTTGTTTTATGTTTATGTTCATGCCAATTTGTTGTTTTATGTTTATGTATATTGATTCTGTCTATATTTGCTAACTTTTATACCTATTATTAGGAAAACTTTAATCATGAGCTTGTCAATGAAGAATGACAAGATCAAAATGTATTGTGCGAGAAACAAAATTTAAACAAGGAGGGTTGCATCTATGGAGTTGGAAATTACACTTTCAGTCTAAAGAATAAAGTAAATATTCCCCATAGCTAGCCGAACCCTCTCATGCGAGGGAGGAAATGGTTAAACTGGTTGAGGAGGTTACCTGAATTGCAGAGGTGAGCAGGATCTTAATGAGGAATGAACAAAGGAAAAAAAGTGCGACTTGCTAAAATTGAAGAATTCATCCCAAAGCACACATTAGGCTCAAGTGTAGCTGAAAAATATCACGTCAACAAGGAAGATACCAATTAAGATTGTGTGAAGTAGTTCAAACAAACTTTATGACTCCAATTCAAATGCATTTATGATTTCTTATGTTTATTGTTTTAACCGAGTCTTCGGGTGACTTCTCCTTTTTTCTTAATATAGCCAAACTAAGTAACTGTATGAATGATTTGTATGTGCATTTTTATTTACTTATTTAAATATAATTGTTTCGAATTAATATCTAAGTTATATATATATATATATATATATGAAAAAATTACAGGGAGGTACCCTAACTTTTGGTGAAATGTTTGTTTGGTACCCAAACTTTTGAAAACTAATTTTGAGGTACCCTAACTTTTAGGATTAGAAATTAATAGGTGATTTTCCGACCAAATAATTGAATTTGCCGGCGAGAATTGGAAATAGGGTATTTTATTGACGAAAATACCCTTTGATTTCTTCAGTCTTCTTCTTCTTCTTCTTTTTCTTCTTTTCTTCTTTCTTGTTCTTCCGTCTTCTTCTTCATTTCTTCTTCGCTTCTTCTTCTTCTTTTCTTCTTCCTTGTTCTTCTATCTTCTTCTTCATTTCGTCTGGGTTTGAATGATGTTGATTTTGTTTTGTTTTCTGGGTTTGATTCATTGCTGATGTTACCCCACTTGATGAAGTCCACTATTTTCGAAACTCATCTCACCTCCTCGAGCTCGAGCTCCAACAATGGCGGACGCAAACGCGCCTTCTTCTCTCTCCTCATCCTCCTCCCAATCTCTCTCCTCCTCGTCCTCTACTTCATCGTCCGCCCTCGCCCGGTTTGGGGTTATTCAATTTCCTCTTCATTTCGCTGTTTTGATTCATATTTCACGTTTGAAATTTGAGTGATTTTTTGAGGAGGAAGTGATGTTAGAAATTCATTAGTCTGTCAATCCACTGATTTCAAGTGATGGCACGATGAATCCGACAGGTTCTGATCCTCTCTTTTCTCTTAAATTCTTTTAGTATTTCTATTTGAAATTTGGGGCAGTTGATGAATCTCTTAACTTCAAATGGGTAATTTGCGTCTGAATTTACCTTGATGTTAATCACCTTGGAGAACTGATGCCCCTTTTCACTTCAATTTCTATTTTTTAGGGTTATTTTTGTTTATTTATGCTGAAATAACAAATTTGGCATTTGATGAATCCCATCTCAAAATGGGTATTTTTGCATCTGATTCAATTCAGTGATGCTTTTATTCACCTTGGAGAACTGATGCCTTGAGTTTCAAACAGTAAGTTGGGTGGAATACAATACTGGAGGTATTGTCTTACATTGATGAGCTAAATCGATGATGAGTGTACATAGAAAGCTTGTGGGTTACCCTCCAATGGCCAATTGATTTTAGTTTCGAACCTTAGACAAGGGCATCAAAGTCAATCTCTGTAAAAAAATTAGGGGTATTTCGGTCAGTTTACACAATCAATCGGAGTTTCGCCGGAAATTCACCTAATAATTTCTAATCCTAAAAGTTAGGGTACCTCATAATTAGTTTTGAAAAGTTGAGGTACCAAAAAATAGTTTCATCAAAAGTTAGGGTACCTCTAAGTAATTTTTTGTATGTATATATATATATATATATATATATATATATATATATATATATATATATATATATATATATTATAGAGATTTCATAATTAAAACTAGAATTCTAGTCCAAAGAAGATCGAAATAGAACGGAGGAGAGCACAAAAAGATTAAAAAAAAATCATTCCGTCGCAAGGATTTTTTTGTAATTTTTATTTTTTTCAAAATTTTCCATGAGACTGAGTGGCGGAACCGAATTAAGTCGTAAGGTCTTGCAGTGGAATTTTTCCTGTCGCACGGTTTAAAATTTCTGTTACAACTTTGTTAAATTCCACCGTAATACAACAAGTTTTTAGTAGTGAAAAAGGGCAAAAACTAGAACCCATCCAAAATTTTACAGCTTAGGTAAATTAGTCGCAACTCATCTCCACAAAATATTTCAAAAATGAATAATTTTACATGTTTTATTGTAAAGAAATATTTATATTCAAGAAACTTTTTAATAAGCTATAGATATGTAAATAATTTGTGCAAGGCAAACATAAGACTATTATTGAATAATGTCGGGACAATGCTTGGGTATTTAGCTCATGTCGGCAAAATCCGCAGGTAAAAACAGTGCATGCAAGCAACTCGAACTATTATGAAGATCATTATATCTCAAGAAATGGATTTTTGATTATTAGGGGTTGACGAAGTTACCACCACCCCTACGTACTATCTCTCTTTCATGTACGTTTTCACAATTTCACTCTATAGGAAAAGACTAATATTCCAGTAGACTGATCTTAATACAAAAATTATAAGTGACTTGAGACAAAATGATCATCATTTTGAATTTCACTTAAATCACTTGAAAAATTATAATTATGTATATTTAGATCATTAATAAATGTATCGTTGGTTACTTTGAGGATTATTACCACTCGTAGAATATATTAAAGTAATTTTGTATTTATAGATCAGATTTTTGGACGATAATAATATGAACTTTAGGGGTACGTACTGGTTGATAATGATACAAATAATTTTGTTGGTCACTAGCAGTACCAACTACGATCTTATTTTCTAGCCACAGTGCACCACCAAGTTGGTCGGTGTTTGACTTGGCGAAAAGATGATGTGTCACCTAATGAGTTAATTACATTTACCCTACCTGACATATGCGGTAATAATTTTTGCACACCCGACATTTGGGAAATAATTTTCACCCTACCTGACATTTAGTGAAATTGATTTTTAGTGTTAGAATCCGGTAACTTGTCATCGAAAATGGAAAAATACAATAATACCCCTATATCACTATGTGAAACTACGATGTTGCCCTTTAATTTGAGAAGGAAAAGATTATGTTGGACAGTAGAAGATAGACATGATGGTTTGGGAGGGGTTAGGTTTTCATTTTCTGTGTGGGAGGGGGGCCGGGGAGAGGAATCAGTGGAGTGGTAGGGTTTTAAAATGCCATAACAACTAATACTAAGGGTACAAAAGTCATTTCACATTTAATTGAAAGTCAAAGGAAATAATAACAAGGGTATAAAGGTCACTTCATATTTATTTTTTTACAGTTCACCGAAAAAGTCAATAAAAAATCAATTATAACATACCTGAGGGGCTTTAAATTTATGACCACTTAAATGTCAGGTAGGGTGAAAATTATTTCTCAAATATCGGGTGTGCAAAAATTATTACCACATAAGTCAGGTAGAGTAAATGTAATTAACTCGTCACCTAATTATCTGAGCTAGAGGGAATAACATGTGGGAAAAACATCAATTACCACATTTTATGCCAACTATGCAACATTATTGACTAACTTAGATAAAAAAAAAAAATACTATTGAAGTTCTATTTACATGCCAAGTTGGTCAATGTTGCTTAGTCAACAAAAAAAGTGTTGTCAACATTTTTTCTGCTTCCTCCTGCCTTGGGCTTACGCAATTAGGCAATGGGTCATCTTTTTGTCGAGTTAAATACCTACCAACTCAATGGTGTATTGTTGCTGGAAAATAGTTCTATTGTCGGTACTACTATTGTCCAACAAAATTGTTTATATTATAACCAGTCATTACCCTCAAGGTTCATATTATTACTGTCAAAAGTTTCTTATACTTTTCACAAATATGGAGTTACGCATAAATTATGCACTCTCTATTATGGTTTATATGATTAAATTACTACTTGTACTTTTGATGTAGGCAATATATTATGCTCTTATCTCTGATAAACATGTGTAATTACTTATCAAAATATTATTTAAAATAATTAAGTTATAATAGGCAATTCAAAATGGTTATTAATCATTTTAGTTCAAGATGCATATTATATTGTTGTCTATCATAATACTACCATTCCAACAATCAAAATGTCGTTCTGGTTGGGAAAAAAATAATTGATTGCACTAAATGATTTCAACTAATTAATATGAATAGGAAACTAGAAAACTAAAATATTTTATGAATATTGTAACTGAGAAATAAAAATCAATGAAAGTAACCCCAATTTCAAATTCAAATTGAGTATTATCTTCATCCTACCATTGATATTTATGTTCTCTTAGGTAAGGTAGTGGGTTGATAAAACACTTCATAAATATGCGGAATTGTTAGATGACCACACTCAACCCAAAACAATGGAAGCAAGTATAATTAGTAACATACTACACATGGTTTTAGACTACCTAATGAGTGAGTTGTTTAAGAAATCCACGAGTCATAAGATTTATGTCTCATGATCCAACATGTAACACATTGCATAAAAGATTATACACAATATGACAAACTCTTCAAGCAGTACAACTTAATTACAGTCCTGCAACCCAACAAAAAAAAGGCCTTAATTACCGTCTAATGAAGATATCAAAACTAGTATAAGACATATAATACATGGGCATGGGTAGATTCTTCAATTTCACATAACATGCAAGAGATGGCTCGATCGAGAGCAGCTACTACTAGCATGCATTGCTGCTGGAAAGTGAAGAAGTATTGGTAGCTACTGAAGCATCAAACTGTTGTTGTTGTTGCTGCTGCTGCTGCTTTTTCGTGTTGATGAAACGACCTCCACTTCCTCTTTGCCTTCTCATCGCGTGTAGATGCCTTGATTCGTGAAGATATGGCTGCAATATACATTTTTAGTTACATTTTCCTTTTTCTTTTATTTTTTTTTAAAAAAATCATGATTACAGGTGAGTATTAGGAGTTGGCACGTTGTGATTTGTGTAGACAAAATTGTACATCATCCAACATATCGTTCCAATTTTATTGAATGTCGCCAAGGAGACTTCATCCTCGGACATATAAAGTTTTTTTTTAACTTCTCTCACTATCAATATCATTTATATCGCCATGAAAGAAAAAAAGAAAAAAATAATTTCTCTCTAATTTTATTGTTCAATATAAAAATTATGTGGGTAAGGAGTACGTTCGATGACACAATAATTTAGATCACATGGGAAGAGCAAACAATGTAACGTTGGTACCTTTCTGACTTTGACAACCTTATTTTGGAGCTCAGCTTTAGCACGTGATTGCCTTCGCCTCAAAATCCCATGGTATTGCTTGGCATTCACATAAATCGGCTCATTTGATGTTTCGTTTGGCCATGTTGTTGTAGCCACAGCTTTTGGTGACATCCCCTCATAATAGCCCTATATATTTTTTTGTTCACTATATAAATATGGAGTGCACATAAGGATAAGACGACAAAATTGGTAGTATAAAATCAAGGTATTGACCCCAGTAAACTCTAAAGATTTATAACTCATTATATTCATATTATCTTTTTGTATTTTTCAAATTCTATTGCAAAAAAAAAATTTGGTACTTCTCAAATATTCATAGATTCAAGATTATGGAATTAGAATTGTAAGTCATATTATGTAAAAAACATAGAAAGCTTTTCAAGGTGTACGGTGAAGAGCTAACTTCTAACTTGTATAACGTTGACAGTAGAAGTTGTATTCATGATTTAAAGCACAACTTTTTAAGACACAAACTATCTATTAATCTACCCTGTACTATTGAAATAACGGTTTTGCTAAATGTTGTCCTAGGGGCGATGGATAAGAAATATCTAAATTTGTTTTATGATTTATTTTGGATGTGAATCTAAATCATTTCTTTTATATCACTACATTTATTGTATACTTCTTTCCTAATTGGACAAATAAAATCTTGTCATGTTAGATTTAAGTAATGACACGATCTACAATTAAAAACACTTTATGATAAAATATGTGAAGATTTTTTATTTTCATTTTTTCAAATCCAATGTGTATCAAACCTAATTTCAATCCAAAAAACTTCATCATGAATACAATTGCTCAACTAGAATGGGCAATTATTGTATTTTGCTTCCAATTTTTTTTTTTTAAAAAAACTCTATGATAGGACATTATGATTTTCATATGGAAAAAATCATGTTGGAAAATAAAATCTTAACTGAATTAAAGAAAGGATAAGAATCACAATATAAAAAGCTTAATTAGGGAATATTTTATTTGTCTTAATAGGAAAGTAGTATATTGATATAAAATAAATTTAGATTCACATCCAAAATAAACATTAAAACAAATTTAGATATCTCTTATCCATCGCCCCTAGGGCGACATTTAGCAAAACCGTTGAACTAATTAGTGTGATGCTTGACCTACATGTAGTTATTTGACGAAAGGGTGGTCAAATTATTATGGTTATATAATTCCAAGATCCTCTTATAGGTATTAAAAAAACATATGATAACTATATTAACTACATACAATCACCATATGTTACCATGTATATTACGTACTATCACTTTTCAAGTGATTACATTATTTCTCACACATGAGAATGAGATCGAATAAGGAATAGAATACATATTTATAGAGATACTAGTTGTTACGGTATCTATTCTATTTCAAATGCCAATTAATTAGACCTTTTTTATCATTAGTGGTAGCCAAATTCTTATTTAATCAAATTAATGAAAGGTGCCAAACTAATGTTGGCTTGGAAAGGCAAGTGAGGATCACCCAAGAAGATAACATAACTCTCAAAGCCAATCAATGTGAGAATTCCAGAAGTGATTCGACTATAGCCTTGAGAATCGGTAAAAGAGGAGGCAACAAGGAGGAAGAAGACTCCCCAGGCCTCGTAGAGGTGCAAATTGAAACATATGTAGAGTTGGAAAGAGAAGCGAGATATACCCAAGGAGGCAACGTAACGGAAGGTAACCAAGGCAACGAATGGTTGTCCCCAAGAAGTTTAAAGAACATCCGAAAAAAGTAGCCAAAAAGATTGTGACAATAGGGAGTAACTGTGGTATGGTCGTAATTAATGACAACAAAGAAGTTGAGAAATATTATAGAAGGAAGCTCAAGAAGATTGAAAGAAGGAGAGAAGAATAAACAAACACTAGAAAATATGAGAATAGCTAGCTTTTCGAATGCTAGGGACTTTGCAGCGGTTAGGAGAAAGCATACCAAAAGATTCATTCATAAAGAGCATACAGTTGGTTCATGATAGTTGAGTCAAAGCATCATACATTTGTTTATCTAATAGCCAAGAAGTGTTGGAGAAGACTTGAGTTTCAACGTATGCATGTGCCAACAGAAAAAAGATTGTGGGGGCTTTATATTGATGTGGGGAAGTCTTCAAGTATGAGAAAGGAAAGGCCAAAGATGAGTTACATTGAGAGTGAGATGATGGAACTCATCAGCGCAATTAATTGGTGAATTGTATTCTAGTACTCAACAGGAAATGAAGTACTACCATACCCATCAGTGATACTTGTAACAAACTTTGAAGCTATCTCTAACATATTTCAATAAGACATGCAACAGGAAATGAACTCATTTTCGGGTCCCGGGTCGGAATTTCGTGTTCAAAATCCAATTTTTGCGAGTCGGGTTTCCGGGTCGGGTCGAGAATTGCCAGGTCTAGTTACACTTCTGTAAGTACTATACTTCTACACTCCAAATGTATAATATTATGATCATATTGATATAATTTTATGAATATATATATATATATATATAAATTTATGATCATATTCATAACATCAACAAATGTACATATGCTCATTAAATGAACGTTGTAAGCTCATAAAGTTATAAATGTATGGCCATAATATATATATATATATATATATATATATATAAGACTTAATAATACGAACTTTTTGATAATGATTATTAAGTACCTTAAATTATTAGTGTCATAATTTAAAAAATCCCTACCTCCTCCTCCCCCTCCCCTCTAAATTAACTTTCTATCTCTCTTTTTTCATTTTTTCATTTTTATTGATATTTCTGGTTTGTTTCAATGTATTTGTTTTTGAGTGAGATATGATTTTTTAAGAAGAGACATTTTTTAAGAGTTTTTTTTAAAAAAAGATTAATATCTATCAATTTTTTGCACTAATTTTTTTAGTTATGATTACTTATCTACTGCAAAGGACTCAATGTTCATTGTATATGTCAACAAATATAAATGATATCCTAACTAAATCAACTCATTTATCAAATATATTTTAAACATTTTAAAAAAATTGAAAAATTCAAACTTCAAATATAATTTTATACAATTTATAGATTGTCCATATGTATATGCTGTATTATTTTTGAGTTAAACGTGCATCATTTTCGATAATTATGATTAGCTAAAATCATGAATCAAAATGGACCCAACGTATATTTGGAACCACGTGAAGTACCTACACTCAATTGTTTTTTTATTTGAACCTTGACTTGTATTTCCCCCATACGTTGTAGATTGGACTGCTTTTAACCCATACTTGATCAGACTGACCCCTTTATCGTATCTAACATCTCAACTTCTATTCCCCCCGTTTTTATTGCCGTCTATATTCTCCCTCCTTACGTACACTTTTCCCTTGAATATACTCTACAGTCTTCTCCTTTTTCTTCTTAATTCTTTGTTCAGACTTCACACTATCTTCTCCTTTTCTCAGCTCTCTTATCCCAAATGTCACATACTTTGAGTGATCTGCCGAAATTATCATTATTTGAGCAAACGTAACACATGCATGCATTTCATTTAATTTGCTCTATTACGTTGTGTGAATCTTCAGCTTCATGAATACAAACAGACAACAACATATCAAACTCTCCGTTAGTAGAATAGCCTTAACATCGAAAGATAGGTCAATCCTGAAGAGGGTACGTTGTTTGCATGGAATCCTTGGAGATCTCCTTACATGCAACGAACAAGGTTGAATTCGCAGTAAAAACTTCATCGTGTACTACCAGTTGATGCCATTGGATTAATTTGCATTTGATAAGAACATAGATCCTTGGAGATACCCTTCTATTCTAATATTGTTAGATTAGTTTGTTGTTATTTTCGGTTTTTATTATTATTTTCCTATTCGCGCATGTTTTGTTTGGCCTAGACTATAAAGACAACCATACGGGTCTTGTCCCAAGCTAGATATTGTATGAATTTCAATGAGTTGAATGAACGTAAATAGAAAAGGCAAATACGCCCTCGGAAAAAGAAATATATAAAAAGAATAATAAATATGTATACTCAAATACTCCGAGGTTAAATTGAAATTTTCATAAGTTAATAATAATAATAATAATAATAATAATAATAATAATAATAATAATAATAACTATAGAAGTAGTAGTGGCGAGGAGGATGGTACGTGACGATGATGATGATAATGAAGAAGATGATGATAGAGGCACTAGATTAGTAGTGGTCGTGAGTGGTGGTAGTAATAAATTACAAGAATAGTAATCATATGCGATTACTAAATAATAACTGATGTGATAAAAAAAAAATATAGTAATTGATGAAAGTTTTAAATGGAAAAAAATTATAGGAAGGAATATGCCCCGGAAACACAAGAGAATGCGCAGATTATCAACAAAACTCAGTTTTGAATGATCACTTTCGAACAAGACGTTCAATTTATGTTTGATGCAAACCCGCAATATGATACGTGGATTAATCATGATAGGAAATGAATTGACATTAGATTTCTTGAGTCTCTATCATGAACAACCAAGATCGTACTATCAAAGAAGGAATGACGACACCTGTAAAAGGGGGAGAGAATACCTTAAGTCTATTCAACTATCACTGGAATTATATAGTGGGCTGTAAATTCTCCAAATATGTATTGTTTTTATCAGTCTAGTATGTGAATAGTACAGTATTATAGAGTGGGGTGTAAATTTCCATTTAACTATACCTTTTTTTTTTAATATGTGACTCAATTATAGCTAGAACACAGGAGAATACTCTAGAGACAAATAGAAAATAAACCAGCAAGTACGTGGACAACAAGGGATGAAAAGACAATTAGGGTTTTAATTAAAACTTTTTGACCTATGTTGATTGAAACCAAATTTACTAGAACTAGTATAACAAGACTATATAGCCTAGTATTTCTGGATGACTTACACTATCAAGTTCAAATTTAAGTAATATATGTAGGTATTTAGTGCTTGCTACATATAGTATTTATGGATCCTACATACCTTTAATTAAATTCACACATAATTAATTAACTAAGAATACCATGTAAGTTTATTTTTAGATATCTTAGACTTTTAGCTTGAGAGAGAGAGAGAGAGAGAGAGAGAGAGAGAGAGAGAGAGAGAGAGAGAGAGAGAGAGATTTACATAAGGGAGTACAGAAGTTTGATGAGGGAGAGGCACGTGATAATCTTGTGAGATCTGAGAATAATCCAACGCAAGAGCACCATGCTGCTGCTGAAATTCCTGCTTCTTCTCTTGCTGATCAGTAGAACTGCCAAATCTCCCTACCAATCATAATTAATCCTTCTTTTTTAAGAATTAATTAATTAAACATCAATTAATTCACATCAAACTGAATTACTACTTCAGTATACGTGCGATTCAACAAGTCTAACATCAATTAATAAACCAAGCTTCACACAACAATAAATAAAAAAAAGAAGAAGAAAAGAAGCGGATCAGAAGAGGAAATAATTAAGGGTAAGGTACCTAAAGGAAGAGCAAGAGGAATCCGAGGTTGATTGTGGTAGTTGGAGTTTTGGTTGAGAAGATAAGGAGTAGTTTCAGTTGTAGGGTTTATTGGAGAGCAATCAGATGAAAGATCTGGTGATGAAGATGAAGATGGATCCTGCCACAGACTATCTGACCAATATATCATTTGTTGCTGTCCCACCTGTTGATGATTATTTCTAAACTCACTTTTGTAGCTGCACCTTCCATATTCTTCCGTACTGTTCATCTCTTTCTCTCTCTAAAATCTGAAAAAACATACACTTTATTAATTATCTTGTCATTTGTACAGAAAAGAAAGGAGGAAAACTCTAAAAACTACTTTTTATGTGTTTCTTTTTTGGGAGATGCAAGTGCAAGAACCCAGAAAACCCACAAAGATATAATCAAAGATGAAGGAGAAGAGAAAATTAATATACAGGTGTTTGGTTGAACAGCCCCTGAATGATTAAAAAAAAAACCCTCACAAGCTCCCAGGAAACACTTATTGCATACTTTTTTCTTGAATTTGGGGCATCTATGGATCTTGACCTATACTCTCTCTAGCTTTCTCTGTAGATTTTTCTAAGTTATATTATTGTTGTTGGTTTAATTAGTTTTTATTTGTTTTTGAGAGGGAGGGAGGGAGGGGCCAAGGTCTTTTTAGAAAGGTTGGAGTGGCAAGAGAGATGACGCTACACTTGCATGGATGGAAAGAGAAGAAGATGAAAAATCCCTATTTATTGTGCGTGCGTGTCTTCTTCTTTGGTTTAGTTGTAACGTAATCTCTTAACTTTGAAGTGACTTGTCCAATATTGGCTTACCTAGCTACTCTTTCATGCAAGCCTACTATTTCAAGTGTTGAAGGAATACTATCTAATCTCTACAAAACGACTTGATATGATGATTTATATTCCTCCTTGCGGGATAACTACAAATGTCATGCACCAATATTACTTCCGTCTAACATATATATTATGAGCTATTATTCAACATATGATTATCTCTCTGAATAAATTAAATGATCATATGATTAATTAGGAAAATCAAGCTCGCACAAAGTAGAGATTATAATTATTATACTGTTAAACATCCCTTGAGACAACTAGGTTAAGAATTTAACACAACATTTCTAATGATTTGGTTACATTATATTTAGCAAAAAAGCTAATTAACGACAAATTTTGATAAGCTTTGGAAAACTGGATTCTAATAATACATATTTTCATCTTTGTATGTCAATGATCTCTACTTTATTTTTGGATTCTGTGGTCTCAAAAAAAAAATTATATTCTGGTGCGATACCACCGAGTTACCGCCACTTGACTCAGTGTTGTCCCACCAAAATATAATTTTATTCTTTTTAAACCATCAGAATACAAAATAAAATAGGAATTACTTGCATACAAAAAGCTATAGGAAACATTAGAATCTAAATTTCCTAAGAGGTACTTTTAGCTTTTTTACATGAAAATTACTCTAATATCCTCATGGTTTCAAAAATATTAATTTAAAATACTAAATAATGGTTGCAATGTTTGTTATTTATTTGATTTTCTTCATTTGAACAAAAGTTGTATGTGTTCTATGATTGTTATGTTTAATTGATACTTTTAGTTTAAAATTTTCATAGAGTTAATAAATTATTCATGTTACTAACTCTAACCATATAATGAAATTTCAATATCAAAAATTACAGTCATCACTAAAGGAATAATCGAGTTGACATTGAATAATAACATAAATAGTAATATGAATAGTTAAATATCACAAATGTATATTAAAGAAAATTTGGTTACATAATTATAAACTTACAGTTCGTTTTAAAACATATGTAAACATACAATCAAAAAAATGCATTGCTATCGGTATAAATGAAATTAATTTCATCAATTTACTTTTTCAAAAGCAGTTAATCTTAACAAACAATTTTCTTAAAAATAGCTAATTCGAATTACTAATCCAAATTGTTAACAACTGACAATTATTTCAAATAACTGACAACCAATATCTAGTTGCCAAATAGGGCTTTAATGCTCATCTAAGAACAAAATTTAGAACATTTCTCATCTATTAATTATGCTCTACTAACTTTAAAGTTGTTCATCAAATTTAGACTCGCTTATATAAATGTTCGATCAATTCTACTTAACTATCACAGTACCTTAAAAATCCAAAGATATTTTCTAAACAAGTACAACATATTACATGAAATAAAATGCAAACATATCAACCTCTATATATAATAATAAACCAAACTATCTAAGGGAAATTCATATCTAAATAGTAAAATTACGAACGTTTAGTTGTTCCTGACCTACTTCTAAATGTAAATAAATTAATTCCAATTAGATATATACTATAATTATTGCATGCAATGAATGTGGGATTACATATTTTCTTTAGCTTTTCTTCACCATATATAGTATAATAATGTATAAAAATAAGCTCCAAAAAAATAATATATAAAAATAAAATAAAATTTTCAATAGTAAAATCAGTTTGTATTAGTGAAAATTACATAACATGATTATATTGTATTTTATTAAAATTGAAAACGCAAAGAAAATAGAATTATCATCATGATTGTTGCATTTTGTGAATTAATGATCACCATTGTTACATATCAAAAAATTTTATCAACAATTTTCAAAGTAGAATTATTATGATATTTATATATACTATACGAACATTAATGATAGATAGATAAATAAATAATAAAATTTTAAGATGTTTTATTTACCAAATATAATTTTAAACCTATTTCTTTCTGTATATAAAATATAATTTCATTTTGAATTTTTTCTCTAATTGATAACTATAGACAATAACATTGCGAGCTATATACATATATTATAATTAGTACGCTTTTGGAACCATATAATTCAAGTTGATATTAAAATATATATATATATTGGGAAAATATATGATTCTGATGGAAAAGTATTTTTTTAATGATATTAATTAACTATATAGATTGATAATGATAATAAAAAAAAACATAGACTTATTTTTATTATAAATCAGTTTTAAAAATAATTTTAAATAAATTAATAAAAATTATATCATACATTGCATGGTTCATAAAAACATAGTATGTGCTTTATTTCTTGGAAAACTTATGGTAATCCAAAAACAAGAAGCTTTTATTTAATCTTAGGATTAGGATTTTCTAATCACTCTACCTGTTGTTCGACTAATTTCAATTTTAATTAATTATAAAGCTCCTAAAAAACTCCAAGGTCTCTTAAAAATTGGTACATTAATTATCTACAAACTTTCAATATATTAAAAAAAATTCTATATATTACAGAAAATATTGTGAAAAAGTCAATAAATTATCTTGGTTAAAAGATCCAGGGATATATTAAATCTCTGAAAGGTCAAAATTAACTTTTTAATAATAAATATATAAGGGAATGTATATACATCTACAAATTATCCAATTCCTCATACACTAATATGCTAATAAAATAACTCTGATCCTAAACTAATATCATATGATAGGAGAGGTATAGTAATTCAATCAAATAGAATGGCATTATTTGATAACAACCTAACGTGATGATAATACGTACTTAACCCCACAAAATAACCCCTTGAAATTTCCTGTCCACGTAACCTAATTCTATGTTGAAAATTACTGTAGAATGGTATAGAAATGGAGTCTTAAAAAAAAATAAATTAAAAAAAAAAAAACAAGACCGTTATCATGTACCTCTTTATAAAGGGGATAAAGGCATAGAAGAGTGTTGAAGATAGTCGAATCATATGCATATTCATCAACATTACCTTGTAATTGGGTATTAAATGGAAAGGAAAAAAAAAAAACTTAATTAGACATTGAGATGTAACGTGTCTACAATTTATTCATTGCGTATGGGAGAGAGAGAATAAATCAGAGTATTCAATACTTGACTAATAGCACTCAATAAGAAGTTCATCATAATCATCATATTTGTCTATAGCAGTCTCATCGGCCTAGCAACACACCTAATCTACGTTACTAAAGACACGTGCCCTGTTATATATATATATATATATATATATATATATATATATATATATATATATATATATGAAAAATGGATTCTAATAATCCAAACTTTTATGAATTGGACAATAATAATCTCTACTATCAATTTGGATTTCGGTGGTCTAAAAATAAATAAAATTGTATTCTGGTACAACGCCACCGAGTTAAGTAGTGGCGACTCGGTGGTTTGCTGACGCGTATTGGTGAAGGTCTATTTGGCCAAAAAATTATTATTTTAGTTGTATTCTAGTGATCCCATTTAAGTTGATATTGTATTCTAGTAATCCAATTGACATTCTTATTGTATTTTGGTGGTCCTATTTTATAGTTGATTATGTTCTGGTGGCCCAAATTCTTCGTCAAACACACTCTCGCCGGTACACGTCAGCAAACTACTGAGTCACCACTACTTAACTCGGTGGCGTCCCACCAGAATACAATTTTATTTATTTTTGAAACACCGGTATCCAAATTGATAGTAGGAATTATTATTGTCCAATTCATAAAAGTTTGGATTATTAGAATCCAATTTTCCTATATATATATATATATATATATATATATATATATATATATATATATATATATATATATATATATATATCACTATGCACCCGCACATATATATAGTAGCTTTTTCACGCCATTACTAGTACATTTTCACAAATGGACCATATTGTACCAACTACCAAATGATGCCAAATATTCCATTTTATTTCATGCCATTGTACGTAGCTTATAGTGGATCTTAATTAATCAAGAATGTAGATTAATCATATCTTAGATACGATGTGTATCATCTTTAATTTTTATAAATAATTGTAGACACAATATGAACACAATTGTCTGAACATCATACTTGTGGATTTAGAGTCTATTTTTTTTCGACTTACAAAGAGTAATCTATACATTGTTCATTAATTTTGATCATTATTGCCAATCACCTCTTGTCTGAGTGGCAAGAGGTCCACCTTCTATCCCAAGTGTCCAAGGTTCGAATCCTGGGGACGACATCTATCTCTTACCATTTCGGAGAGTGCTGTGGGTTGGAGTGGGGCCCATCTTTGGGCCATTGACATCCCCCGTACCTGGTCCCTTACAAAGGCCTGTTGAGTTTGTGTACCCCTGAGATAATTGTTAGGGATTTTAATTTTTTTTTTTGTATAATTTATGCATTTAAAAAATTAAGCCTATATAACTATAAAAAAAAATTAAAATATTAGGTGAGCACCCTTATTGCGAACAACGATATACAGATCGAACATTTCAAGTGTTGAAAGCAAAATAGTAAGTATTGGATGAAAGTATGCCAAAATTGAGTAACCAATATCAAATTTATGTTATTATTACAACTTTTGCACTGCATGACTTTATTCATCTTCAAGAGCAAAGAATTTATCCAAAACAACGATATGTTGTTAAGGAAAATTTTGATCTGAGCTTGTTCGACCAGTTTAGTAAATATGCAATGAATCAAATTAGGCATGCGATAACAAATCAAATGGTTGACAGATAGTTAAACATATATATATTATACTTCTTTCGTAAGAAAATAATTGACTAAATATTGGAAAAATCAAGTGTAGTTTAATTTTTTGTATTATGTGGGAATTACTTTTATTAATTGTTGAAATATTAAATTTTATATTTATAATTATTGGATCAGCGTGTGTTAAGCACGCATTGGCCAGATTAGTACGTATAAAATTACAATGTAGATTATTTTCTGTGTGTTAATTTTAATCCCCTCCCATGATCGCATAGGGAATACCGTTAATTTTTCAACTTCACATAAAATATATGTACAACTACTTGATGATGATGATGATGAAATAATAATAGTAATGATGATCATGATAATAATATTATTAAATATTAAAATAATAGTAACAATAGTGATAATAATAACAATAATTCTTGAGGCTTATGGTCATATATAAAAGTTGATAAAAAAATATATTAAATAGTGAAAAAGGAATAATAATAAGAAGAATAAGAATAAAAAAATAATAATAATAATTTAAAAATTGCATAGTCATTATATAAGGTGGAACAAAAATAGATAAAATAACGTAAAGAAGATGAAAAGGATAATAACATCCTAAGGGTAGTTTAGGAAATTAAAAATGAGACACTTTAAGTAGGTTATTCTCCTTTTGCAATTGTATAGATTTAGTTAAAAATGGTGAATGAGGCTAGCTTATATATGTTCATATATTTTGACTGTAATTTTATGACGTAAATTTTAAGTAATTACTTAATGTAATTTAAATTTAATTATTAAAATTTCTTAAACGTGCGTTTCAAATTACTAATTAATTATTCTGTGCATTTTGTAACAAGTCATACATTGGTAAACAAAGGAGTTTGACATTGACAACATTTTGTAACAAGTCTCATTGTCTAAAGTTCAAAACTAGTTAAATAAGTGCTTATAAGTCATGTATGACCTCATTGTCCATTCGATTAAATGTACTTGAACAAGACTTGCTGGTTATGAACCACCATACAGTCCAAAAGGTGTGAACATTCTACAACATTGAATTAACATAGAGAAGAGGTACAAACATTAACATACACTATTCAATGTTATTTTCCAACTTAACATGTTGTATACGTGTGGAACACAAAGAAAGACACCATATCTGCAATCATTCAAGAAATTATTGCACGTTCACCTGTTGAAACAAGATTCACAAGGGAATAGTCATACATGTATATACATTTTATTAAAAGGGTGATGGTCTAGTGTCAACTATCCTTATTATCCAATTTTTCCATTAATGTTTAAGTCTTGGTGGAATAAAAAGTTTCTCATAGGCAAAAAGTTATGAGGTTGATAGATTATGCTTGTGCCTATGAGCAGTTTAATATCTCTTCTCTCCAAACTTATAAAATTTACTAGTGGTTATTTTTAAAGATTTATTTGATGTATATATATATACATACGTGCGTACGTACGTACGTATAAGTGTGTGTAGTTCAAGTGTGTGATATCACCTCATGGCAAGATCATAGAGATTTATATGTGTATATCATATTTCCTGTTTCCAATTTAACTTAGATTATAGTTATGCCAATATTATGTTTTCCAACTTAGTTTGTAACCGATTAAAGTAAATTGAGAGAGAGAGAGAGAGAGAGAGAGAGAGAGAGAGAGAGAGAGAGAGAGAGAGAGAGAGAGAGAGAGAGAGAGAGGATGTGTGTGTTATGATTCAATTAGGGTTAATGGTAATATATATGGTCATTTTCTATTTTATGTATGTCATGATTCAATTAAACACTTGTTTACACCCACAAATTAGGATATTCGAAAAATAAGAGTTAAAAGAGTAAAGGATGTTAAATCACACTCCTAGCTCTTTGCTCCCCCTTACCCTCTCGAGCTCTCGAGCTCTCACTCTCTTACTTTTTATAAAACTACTTAAGTGTCTTACTTTTTATAAAACTACTTAAGTGTCTCATTTTTAACCTCAAATACTACTTAAGTGTCTAACTTTTTATAAAACTAATACGTATTATCATTTTTAACCTCAAATTTTTTGACAACTACTATTCATTATCAATTATAAAAAGCTTGGAACGTGTTGGCTACGCCAACAATTAAAATTGACACCTTAACGAATGAACTTCGTCCGTTGGACATATTTTAGACGCTTTTTTGTAAATTTTTAAAAATATATATAAAAGTGTGATTTTATACCATTTATATATATTATCATAATTATAAAAGTCATTCATGTAATCTTTTTCAATTTAATTACAAATATATAAGTTTTGTACACTTAAATAAGTGTATTCCCCCATACATTTATCATTTCCGTGAGTCTGAGATGGAATCTTACATGCAAGTACAGGTGAATCCTCGTTGAGTAGGGTACAATATACGTAGGCTTAAAGGTAGTAATTGGGGTGATTAGGGCGGGTGTAACCTTAAGTTTCGGAGAAAATGTTGTCAGTCAGAGTCAGCAGAAAGGCTTAAATCAAGTATTGCAACGTGTCTGTGATAAATAATTGAAACATCACCAAACGCACCCGCCACGTGCATGGGGCACAATAGGGCATTGATGCCTGTGTCCTTTGTTAACCCCCAAACAAAATGGATCCCCTCTGGCCTTTTCTATGCACGCCACGTGTCCATCTCGTAGATACAGGACACTTTAACTAAAGTTACAAATCCTACTCATCCCCTCCTTTGTTAACACGTAGGGAGTATCTTTTATGCCCATTTTGGGGAACACCAGACCCTGCGGGACCCGCCCCCCCTTCCTTTAATAAACTTTAAAAAAAATCAAAATTATTGTTGTAACTGGGACACCTCATGCAACATTACAAACCTTTTTCAACCTCGTCTGCTATCTTATGTTTAACGTTGGCATTAGGGTATGTCTTTACCGGTATTCTCCTTTATTTCAGATCTTCCAAATTTATTCATCATTTCTACATTTATTTAACACTTACCCAGTAATGTTTAATTTTATCTAAATTTACATACTGTTATTTTATTTAGTCTTTTATACCCTTCAAAAAAGCATGTCCTTAACAACCCATTTTATTCTTAATGTATATATATAAAGGTTAGTTGTAATGTCCCTAATTGGTGTTTTATAATTCATGGGAAATGAAGTTTGAGTTTTACTTTGATGAATTTATTATTATCTTAAATTTTGATGAATTTAAGAATATCTTAAATTTAGATAAGGTATCTACAATGAAAAAGTAAATAATCTTATCAAAAAAATGAAATGATAATTAGAGAAATAAGTATCCGACATAATGATACAAAATTGGAAATTTTTAATTTTTACATTATTTTTGAAGGCCACAACCGGTATATGTAGATTTAAATTACACACACATAAATTAATCTGAATTATAATTATGTCAATTGTATCACTCACAATTTAACAAACCTATATTTAATAATTATATAATTAAATGCTTTCTATTGTGTAAGTTATTAATTTAGTATATATAATATCTGACGAGATTTAAAACTAAACCATATTAAAAAAATATTAAATTTGTTTCTAATTTCTTAAATTATTATCATATAGGAAAAGGGAAGCTTTCTCCTTACTCATATTGGTTGAACTCAATTTCAAACTTCAGCATATATCATCTTACGTGCCCTTAGTACGTTAAGTTGGATATGTGATTGACTGAGGTCTTCAAAATGAGCAAAACCACAAATATTAATTTAATTATTGATTGAAATCCTATTATAATTAATAATCAATTTCGGATAACGCTTGCGATTGACACAATCCAATTAATTGTCAAGGAAGTTAGCAAGTTTATGTATTGTCAACGAGTTTGATCTGAAACCAATGTTTTGGCTTTCTTTTATCTTAATTTCCACCTCTGTAATACTCAAACTATACCCTAATTTTTATTTTATTGATAGGCTAGCACTAGGAGTATAACAAGAATATATACATAAACCAATTGGTACTAAAAATGATGATAATGAAATGAGATAATGAATAAACCACCCCGATAATATATGCTTGCTGTCTCCTCTCTCTCTCTCATGCTTTCGTTTTCCTTACCCTAAAACGACTGCTTATCCAATGTCACCTACTTAGTGCATTGCATTTTTTGGTGATGGCCTATCCCCTAACCTCATGCCAATTTTCAACTTACTTTTTTAAACAAATTATATTTTATTATATCTTGTGTATATAAGGAGGTGTAAAGTTGATTAGAGACTATTTATTCAAACGTTAAATCAAACTAAATTAACCAAACATTCACATCACCAAGACTTCTCAATTGTTCCACATCTAAAATTATATATCAATACACTGTAGTAGACTGCTGATACCTACTATTTTTGCATCTTCAACTCTCTTCTTCCATTTTCTGCTTTGATAATTAGGCCGTATTCTATACTGCGGTATTTTGCGGTGAGGTGTGGTGGAATTGTGGTGGGGTGTGGTGGAATTGTGGTAGGTTATTGGTATGTGGGGTATGTGAGGAGAGAGAATGTAAAAAGTAGAGAAAAAAAGTGAGGAGAGAGAAAAGTGAGGAGAGAAAAAAGTAATGATTTGCAGTGAAATATGGTGGGTTGTGGCAAACTGCGATACCGTGTGGCACCGCAGTTTGCCAACCGCAGTATAGAACACGGCCTAAATTAGTATTTGTGCATAAATGAAAATGTCAATCTTATTCATCGACCTTCATGTACGGAGTAATAACGTCATGGTCCATAAAATGCCTACACAGCGAGCATTAGTTGTCACCTAGAGCTTGACAACATATGTGATTATATGTCACAACAAATATTCCAAGCATGAGGCTATTCCATCTGTTAGGTTCCAAATTGAATCAAGTAATATGTACTCACCAAATCAACGGCCACCAAGGGTCCTTAAATCTTAGTGACTTCTCAAATGCCAATTTTCTTAAGAATGAAATTTTCATTCGAGTAATTATGTTGGAAGAGACTTAAGTCCATCAATCTTTTGAGAGTATCCAGTACTATAGTTAGTATGATAATTCGACCATGCCAATTTTTTTTTTATTGATATCGTCAATCCAGGATCAAAATTTAGATCTAAAATCAGTTATCAGGAATTAAATCTAAATTTAGTATTGTAGCAAAAGCAAACACAATAATTAATTTCGGGATATATGTATTGAGAAAAAAAAATAAGAACAATGTCGAAATGATGAAGACAAGTTTCTTTTTTTTTTTTTTGCGTGGAAACCTAATGCAAGGAAAAAGTAAGGGAGATAAGATAAAATCTGCTATAATAGGGTGAGATTACAAAAGGTATCGCAAACTGTCTTATAGTGCAATTAGATCAAGAAGAATGATATCAAATGGTTATAATACTCTCAACCTAAACTAGAAAAGTTGAATAGAAAAAGATATTTCATAATTTTCTCAAAAAAAAAAATATTTCATAAAAGAAGTTGTGGATAAGGGGTGAATGCCAAATTGTTTGTTGAGTAAATTTGATTTATTTATTTCATAAAAAAATATTTCATAAAAAAATATTTCATAATCTTAATGTGACTTTTTTTATTGAGTAAATTTGATTTATTTATTAGGCCCTATCTCAGATGTAACCAGCCACCACCGACCTTAACAAGCTAATGGATAAGGGGTGAATGCCAAATTGTTTGTGATAATCACGGCCGATCAACCTCATTATTATCTATTAAGTATATTAAAATAAAATCTCCTACAACAAAAGCATGTCATGTGTCAATCCAATATTAATGCTATGTAAGAACTTTTTGTTTTATTAACAAAATAATTACTACCTCTGTCCCAAATTATTTATCCTTTTACCTAATTTCTTTGTCCCAAAATATTTGTCATATTTACAATCCTAACAACTGTAATTCATTTTCTACCCCTAATTAATAAATTCATTTATCACTTTTTACAATTCCAATAACTATTATCTTCAATTGAAGTAGGGGTAATTTGAATAAATTACAAACTTTTTACCTCAATTCCCAATATACATTGGTCCTCCCAAATTAGGTAAATGGACAAATATAATGGGACGGAGGTAGTGTTATAGTAGTATTAGACCAGTGAAACAATTAAATTTAATGCAACAATTATATTAATAAACAATAAAACATGGGATGAGAGAGAGAGAGAGAGAGAGAGAGAGAGAGAGAGAGAGAGAGAGAGAGAGAGAGAGAGAGAGAGAGAGAGAGAGAGAGAGAGAGAGAGAGAGAGAGAGAGAGAGAGAGAGAGAGAGAGAGAGAGAGAGAGAGAGAGAGAGAACTACTTCCGTTCTCTTTTATCTGTCATTTACGGTTACTAGTGTCAATCTTTAATCAATAATTTCTAATATAAAAGTTTTATAAAAAAATATGATATTATACTTTTTAAATAGAATTTTTCATTACGAATCTAATGACATCAATTTTATCTGATGAATCACTATACAAATTAAGATATTAACCGTCAAAGTTTTTACCACAATTTACTAGGCGACAGATAAATAAAAACGGAGGTAGTAGTTCCCAAAAGTCATGAAAGTTAATGCAAAAATGGTGAATTAGGAAATGAGATTTTGGGAGAATTTCAAAGAATGTGGTGGATAGTGTGACGGGTAGACGGAGTGACCCTTCAATGTAAGATCACCAATATTTTTGTTTGGTGGTCTAACATTTATACATAATTAATTACGTTAATAAACATTTTGATAGCTATAGTTATAAAAGCAATAAATTATTGACTGATATGTAATATATGACCTTCTAAATTAGCAGCAATTATATAGTGTCCATTTATTTTATTTATAGCCAATATCAAACATTTATCAATAATCCTTATTCACTTAGGGGAAGTAGTATTAGCAATTTCATATCAATCGAAATTTACAAATTGAGTAAATTTGGTAGGCGATATTCAAATGTCTGTTCAAGTCATCACTTTGTCCAATAGAGAGTTCATGCATTGCACTCATCCTTGCAACAAGTTGGAGTTGCATCTTTTTGAGTAATCTCCTAAAATTTAAGCTTTTAGATATTCTTTTTTTATTTTTTTTATCACTAATATCGCAGCAAATATTCTATTATAGTTGATCATTTAGGGTTGTTTTAGTCAGAGATATCTATGAATATGTTATATAGTATTTACCATAAATCTTTCCCTTCTTATTGTAACTAAAAAGGTTCATATTTATAATTTTACGAGTAATAATATGTATATTGTTTCTAACTATAGGATTTAAATGTATGTTGTCAAACACTAGGGGTCATCCTTCTTCAACCATGACCTTTGTTTTGTTGTTATAACTTTTTGTTTAGGATATAATGTTAGTGAGGTCTAATAATCTATGAACATAGATTGAATATCTACTCCATAATCATAACTTTGATACATTATACATTCAGTGTTATTAAAATTTAAATAAAAAAATGATTACAATGTACATTATTTGGTAAACATAATTATAGTATGTTATTTTAGTTATTGTACTTATTATAAGCTAGGTTTAAACAAATTTTATATTTTTTATCTTAGAAATATTAAAGTGTAGTATGTTGCCTATTCTTCATGAAACTATTTCTTTAAGACTTGAAATAGATGGAAGATATTTCATCCTTGGAGGAAATTAAATAGGACAGGACTCTTTCGAAAATAGCAACCTAAGACTATTTTTTCGAAGAATTGCTCCAAAAAATTAAGGTTTGAATTATCATGCTTGAGGTTTTTTTTTGGAAAAAAAAAATTATTTTCCGATGTTTGATGAAGTTCACTACTCATAGTTACTTTCAGATACATCAATGATGTTCCATTGACAATCTCCCATCTTGAGAAAGAGCACATAAGTAATACCAGAAACTTAAATGAATTATAATAATGATAAGAGGTTAGTTAATGGCATAAATTATTTAATATTATCTAAAGTATTCTTCAAATATGATTATTTAATGGATTTTAGATTAGAAGAACATGCCTCTTAATTTCAAATTTTGTTATTATTAGGTAATGCTATTTTTTTTTCAACTTCAATTGGACAAATAAAACATTTTATAATTAAATATCCAATAATATTGGAACTTTATGATTATATTAATCTAGGAGTCACTTAATATATTTCCAATACTTATACAATATTGTGTGTGTGTGTTTTGTAACATGAATTCCATATATATTAGTAGCATATAGTTTGAAACTTTTGTGATTCTATCATATTTAGTTATAATTATGTTAGGTTTTACACTAATGTTGATTAGATTATTTTGAAAAAAGATACATGCTAATTTTTACCACTTTTAAAAAATTATAATAAGTAGTAATTTTCAATCATTTTAAAATTATTATAAATTGGTAAAAATTATATGGACATGCAAAATGATAAAATTAGGGACAAAACAGTTAGTTAAACAAACAAATAAATAAAAACATAGGGACTATTATATATTGTGCAAAGAAAAATACATGAAAATTTTAAACGAACATAATGTATTTTCTTTTTACAATAGGGTAATACTACTAGATAATAATTTTCAATTATTTATTGTATGTGCTTTTTTAAATGACATAATTTATTTCAAAGAGGGTATTCTTGGTAGTGTATAATTTGTAATTTTTTCTTTTTGTTTTGGAATTTGAGGGTTACCATAGTGATTTTATTTGGAAACTTTTTAACCAGATACTATAATAATAAATAATCATCTCCACTATTATTATTAAGGTAAATGCTAACAATCGCCCATGGGATGATGGTTAAAGTGCACCAAATTTAAGTATCTCTTAGAATTTTACTTATAAACAATTACGTACTCCCTCCATCCCTTTATAATTGTCATGTTAACTAACTTTGTAAAACCAATGTCTCTTGGAAATAGAATAAAAAAGTGCATGGACAAGTATACCTGAGAAATTTAGGGAGAAAGAAGAAACTGTATTGATATGTTTTTGAATGAATGAGATACAGACCTATGACAAAGCCCTATTTATAGAAAAGGAAGAAAGATAGGAAAAAACAAAACTAATACAAGAAACCTACAACTAATCTTGAACATAAATAATAAAGGAAAATATGAGACTAGCTAGGAAATTATATCCCCCCCTAGAACACTCACAATGCCCAATTTTTCTGACAAATAATTGTGCTGCTTTTCTCCTAATGCTTTCGTCAAAACGTCAGCCAATTGCTCATTAGAAGATATATGAGAGACACTAAGAAACCCATCCATTAATTTGTCTCTCGTATAATGACAATCAATGTTGAGGTGCTTAATTAGTTCTTTCATGGAAGACCGGATTTTTTGCAATATGAACCGCAACTTTGTTATCACAATATAGTACTGCCGGAAGCTTAACTGGAATTTTCAAATCTTTGACAAGATTGACAATCCAGACTAATTCAGATGTAGTGGTGGACATCGCCATATATTCGGTTTTAGCTGTCGATTTAGCCACTGTGTTTTGTTTCTTAGTTTTCCAAGAAACTAAACATTCTCCAAAGAAAATAGCATAATCGGTAAGGGATCTGGCAGTCATCTTACAAGTCCCCCAATCCGCATCACAATATGCCTTTAGACCAAAGTCTTCCTTTGCAGAAAAGAAAAAACTATTGTTGATGGTCCCTTTGAGATACCTTAAGATGTGCAAGGCTGCATTATACTGTGAGATAGTTGGATTTTGCCGAAATTGACTTAGGTGTTGAACTGAATAGGAAATGTCAGGCCTTGTGAGTGTAAAATACAAAAGTCTTCCAATTATCCTTCTATACTTCTCAGGTTCTTCAAGTAATTTATCCTTTGAATCATAAAGTTGCAATCCTTTGGGTAAAGGAAATCTCGCAAGTTAAGCTCCAGTTAAGCTCCAACCTTTTGAATGAAAGCCTTTTAAGTGGCCTCCCAATTCTCCTAGGTATCTATTGGAAGGGTGTAGGTACCACTTTAAGACCTCGTCATTCAAAGTCCATGGGAAGACATGAGCATACAAACTAGGGTCTACATCCTTTAAGGCCATCATGTGCGCGAAGCTACGCACATGATGAGTGGGGTTCTCCATGGCCTTAAATTTCTTCTCGGGCAAGGAGAATTTGTCAGGAAGCTTGGCCTGAGGAGCAGTTGGTAAGCTAATGTCCAAGAAATGTTCCCTAAATTGAGGGATTTGCCTCAGCATGTTCTGCAGGTTATCAACCCTGTTGTCCTGAAATGGCGCAAGTTACTCATCCCGGGGTACAGTCTTTTCAGTGTCCACACTTCTATCATCATCCTCTGGGTCCTTCCCTATGCCTAATCTGTCATTGATTGTTTGAATGGCCTGGATGACCTCTTCGATCCTATGATCCTGTTGGTTGGATCGTGTTTCTATTAAAGTACGGATGTCCCGCACCACATCAGAAAGGTCCGCAGCAGTGATGGGTTGGCCTCTTGCTTCTTCTTCAACCATGGAGTTGGAAGGCACGGACGCAGTATCGCTTGTTGTTAATGAAGTTTGAGAAGGAGTGTCGGGATCAGTATCAAGGACAAGACAAGCATGCGCTTGGTGCTGTGAATGAGATTGGTGAGAAGCTTGATAACCTTTAAGATCCGACTCTAGCCTATGACTTAACTCTTTGCTGTTTGGGTCCTATTTTGCCGGTATGGAAACCATAAACCTCAATAATTAACCCTGACATTGACCTACCCAAAGACGTAGCGACCTACATGGGACAACCTAATGCAAACAATGCCTATATGATGAATGATTTTTATTTTTTGGTATGGACTCACCCAACATTGGGCTTGCATGAAGACCTCTAACCTAATATAAAATTATATACATGGAAGAGAGAAGGTCCATCGGGCCATGATAAGATCGAGTCAACATTAAAGTTTTAATGAACTCAAATTCGAATAACGGCCGAATACACGATTTACGGGCTCAAATGCTACCAAGGGTTGGACAAAGTCAAACTAAGATCTTGGGCTTTAATCAAACCCCTTTGATTTAGGCCCAAGAGAGACCTCTAGGCCCTCTTTAACTTTTGCATGACTATTGCCCAAACTAAAGCGGCATTTGGGGGAAAATGAATTATGAGACCGACTCTTAGAATGAAAAAAAAAATAAATGAAACACATAGCACATATTTACACATGGCATAATAAGAATGCACATAGCATACAAATGGGTAATGCACCTACCCGAGGTTCTATATTTAAGGGTTTAATGTCGGATACCTAGAACTATCATACTCATGTCTTTCACGCGCCACAAATTCTATGGAGTTCATAGTAATGTGACCCGTGTGTTTCTCGCAAAGTTATAGGGAAAATGTAAATTCATAATCCCGAGAATTTTAGGAGTGCTTCATGAGTGGGAAAGCAATTCGCGACCTTCTCGAAATGTGGGGTTCATTCCTTGAATTCGAAAATATACTTTACCCAAAAGGAAAATTGGGTTAACCTAGACGGTACCTTCGGGTTCATCCCGATTTATTAAAAACCGAGATGGAGGTTCGCATGCACGATGCCTAACTAAATAATAAAAATTACAAAAATTAATTTCTCCTTTTCTACTCAAAAATATTAAAAACCGGTTTTTCAAGTTTTATCCTCTTAAAGTAAGTCCCCAGTGAAGTCGCCATTTTTGAGACCCGGGAAAATCCCCGTTGGTGTCCCTCGCGGTATACGGCGAGTCGAAAGGGATGTCTTTTCTTTTAGAAGATTCGCTTGAATTTCCATTTAAATAAATTAAAACTAAAATTTAAATAATCTCCTTTTTTTTAGATTTTATTAAAATTTGAGAATTATATTTATTCAGAAAGTAAACAGAAAATAAAAGAAAAATAAAAAGAAACGAAAAAAAAAGAGAAAAAACAGAGAGCCCCGGGACTAGGCTCGGGATGATTTACTGTAGCAATACCTGCAGGTATTGTGAGCCAGTAACCCCGAAAAAAGGGTCCCGAGCCTGGAAATCAGATCCAAGGCGCGGGACTGGCCGGAATACGCCAGGTATTCCGCTTGCCCCGGCCTCGGGATCTGTTTCCGAGACAGAGAAAAAAAAAGACTGAAAATAAAATATGGGCTCGGGATGATTTACTGTAGCAATACCTGCAGGTATTGTGAGTCAGTGACCCCGAAAAAAGGGTCACGGGCCTGGAAATCAGATCCGAGGCGCGGGACTAGCCGGAATACCGCCAGGTATTCCCTTGTTTCGGCCTCGGGATCTGTTTCCGAGACAGAGGAAAAAAATGAAAATAAAATCTTTTTTTTTTTTAAAAAAGCTTTCCGAAATAGAAAATAAAATGCGAAGGGAAAAGAAATAAAAGCGAGAAGAAATAAAAAAAGGAAAAAAAGGAAGAAGAGTCGCCAATTAATTTTTGAGCGAGAATTAATAAACTCAAGAAACAAGACTCCACAATCCACGAACCACGAGATTCGGATCCGGGGGTAAGGTTACGAATTCGGGAATAAAAATTCCCGAATCCGCTCGTTCAACGAACGGACTTTACTAAACTGGTTAAATAAAAAGGAAGAAGAAGAGCAGAGAAGAAGAGAGTAGAATGGAGTATTAATTAGCGTAATTAGTATTATTTAGTTTCATACAAATACGATAATAAAGCAAAAAATAAATACAAGAAATAAAAGAATTGAATACAAGCGTACCTTTATTCACGAACAATCCATATTATTTAGGTCGAGTTTATGATTAACTCAAGTTACAATAAAATATGAATAAGTAAGGGATAGAGAAGAAGAAAACAAAAATGCAAATTAAGTGTATGCAAGATAAGAGAAATATAGAGGGAGAAGAGAATGTGAAATCACCAAGTGTTAATACGCCAGGGTGATTTCGGTGTCGGGTTGAAGTGGAAATGGTTGGGGTTTTTATAGGAGGAATGAAGGTTGAGAATTAGGTTAAAATGAGGGGGGAAATGACATGAATATCGCCTAGTATCATAGGCCCAGCTGCGCGGATCGATTAGGGCACGCATTTCGAGGTGAGCTGAGGCGTCCTGGGTCTGGCAGAACCCGCCCAAAATACCTGCAGGCATGCTGGGCTTTGGAGGCACCAGTTGCGCGTTTCCCTAGGTCAGCGCGCTTCCCGAGGTATATCGGGTCGAGCCTGACCCGTCCAAATACCAGCCGGTATGCTGGGCCTGGGAGAAGCCCAGCTGCACGCTTTCCGAGGCAACCCTACCCGACCCGACAGAATACCTGCCGGTATGCTGGGCCTGGGAGAAGCCCAGTTGCACGCTTTCCGAGGTGGGAATGCTTCCCGAGGTGACCTCGGTCGGGCATAACCCACCAGAATACCTGCAGGTATGCCCATATCCGGGTTGCAGTCCTGCTTTGGGCTGCGTGCCAGGCTTTACTTTTTTGGGCTGTTTGGATTGGGCTTTTTTTTTGGGAGGTTTTCCTTCATTTCTTCATCTTTTTTTTTTTTTTTTGCATTTCAGTTTCTTTGGCATTTTTATAAAATAAAATAAAGATAAAATAAAATTTAAAAAAACTAAAATTACATAATTATGAGACACTTTTTGGATGTCTACACCTATTTATAGAAAAGGAAGAAAGAAAGGAAAAAACAAAACTAATACAAGAAACCTACAACTAATCTTGAACGTAAATAATAAAGGAAAATATGAGACTAGGAAATTATATTCCTCACCATACCTTTCTCCAAGAGAGGAATAAAGGAGAACTTTAAAAGATAAAATAAAACTCAAATTCATTAATTAAGGTTAATTTGGGTATTTTAATTAATGAAAATGTAAATTTGATAAATAAAAATGGAGAAGATAGTTAGGAAAATTGACATTCACTAAGGGACAGAGGGAGTATTAATTACCTATTAATTAATATATGACAACCTCAACTTCTTCATTAGTTACTGTTTTAATAAATAATGGTTTCTAATATTAGTTAAAGTTTAGTCTTTTTCTAATAGTTAATTATATTTTATACCAATTATTTTAGTCTTTAATATTGATTTTAGTTTAAATTAACTATATATCTTCAATATTTTTAACCAATTAAGTGTTGAAATAGTCCTAATATATCAATTGACATTACTATATTGACAATTATTAAATTATACCTCCCTTATTATTTATAAAACATATTCAACAAGTGTTTGGCAAAATAAAATAATAACGATTCTCACGAATTGTATATTACTCCTTTAAACATGTATGGAAGAATAATAGCAAAAATATGCTTGTAATTAAATCAAAAATGACAAAGAAAGTAAAGTAAACGTAATCCGTACAATTAGGGCTGTTCATCGGTCCAAGACTGGACCGAACTGGACTGGACCGAAGACCGAACTATGGACTGGGCTGGACCGAGGACTACACCGAAATTTTTTCGGTCCAGAACTGGACCGACCGAAAAAAGTTCGGTCCCGGACTGAACCGACCGAAGTGGACCGAATTAAGGGTCAGTCTGCTGTCATTTTTTGCACGAGACTTCTGCATTTCAGCGAGAGTGGATGCCGGACAGTGAGTGAGCAGAGAAGCTGCCGGCGACGGTGAGAGGCTGAGAGTGACGGTGAGAACAGACAGAGAGCAACGATGAGAGTAGACACTGTGGAGAAAAAAGTCAGCTTGACTAAAAAATTAAAAACCCTAGGAGTATTATTGTTCGGTCCTCGGTCCGAAGTTCGATCTTTGAGTTCGGTCCAACCCCTGGACCGAAGACCAAATTTCCATAATTTTTGGACCGAGGACTGGACCGAACTAAATTCGTTCGATCGATTCGATCCTCGATCCCATCGGTCGATCCATTTTTGGTCGGATCGACTATGAATAGCCCTACCGTACATTGCATAGGCACAAAGGCTAGTTATCTTTTCCGCGGTATAGTGTGGTGAGGTGTGGTGGAATTGTGGTAGGTGTGGAAGAATTGGGGTAGGTTATTGGTATGTGGGGTAGGTGAGGAGAGAGAATGTAAAAAGTAGAGGAGAAAAGTGAGGAGAGAGAAAAGTAATGATTTGTGGTAAAGTGTGGTGAGTTGTGGCAAACTGCGGTATGTTGTGGTACCGCAGTTTGCCAACCACAAAAAAGAACAGGGCCTAAAAGTATTTAGCTAATTATGAACATTTGACATTGGACTATGACCTTTCTTATAAATCTTAACTTACATAAAATTGGAACTATTACCATTGCTTTATTTCATCTTTGTTCTTTATTAAAGTTGTAAAACCCCAAAAAATTCGATTATGTTTACCGTTAATTTTCCTGACGTGCGTTTTCTTTCCGATAAATATATATCGGTTTTCACTGGAGCTTTTAGGACCGCGAGTGGGTTACTTGAAATTTTTAGTAACTGAAAAATATCAGTTAGGGAATTTTCGATTACCGGGTAATTTTTATTAGGATCAGTTTGTAAGTTCTTTTCCCCCTAATTAACCCTAACCCTTCCCCCCCCCCTTTTTTTTACTAATTCAAATCAGCTTACTTTTTCCCCCAAAAACAACGTTAATCAGTTTTCCCCCCATTTCTCCTACTGACAGCCTCTCCCTCTTTCCCTTTTACCCAGTGGGTTTTGCATGCATACAAACCCTTATTTTCCCCATGCAATTTTTGTACGAGACCCTCCCCGTTCCACTTGTATATACTACTCCCTCTTCTCCTTATTCTCTTGGCTCAATCCACTCTCTTTTCTCCTCCATCAGCTATTCTCCTCCCTTCTCTCTTTCTTTCTGCTCTTCATCATTCACGCAGACAACAATCTTAAACACCACCCTCCTCTCCTTCTTTCTACTTCTCGCATTCCCCAACTCACCCGTACCCCAACCCCGACCACCTTGCACCATCACCACCAACCACTCTCCGGCGACCCTCTACTGCAGCCGACGGTTCTCGACCACCGCAGCCCAGAACACCACCGCAACTCCTCTCGTGCCGACCCGAGCTGCTGCTGCCGAGATACCTCGAAGGAAGCCCTAGCTGCTGTTGCCGACCCCGACGCACCGCCCTTCGCCGACGAACCCGACGCTGCCCGGACCCTCGGTGACCACCCAGCTCCGGCACCCAATCCCGGCGAGACAAAGCTCCACCCGCCTCCCTCTTATAGTATAACTCTCTCTCTCTCTCTCTCTCTCTCTCTCTCTCTCTCTCACTCTCTCTCTCTCTCTCTCTCTCCCCCCTTCGCGTTTTACTGGTTATATGTTGGTGTTGTTTTGTGCTGGATGTTTACGTAGCATGGCTACTTGGGTTTTGTTGGCTCATTGTGTGGGTTTGGGGTCAAGGGTTCGAGGGTTGTTGGTGTGTGTATGTTAGAATAGGTGGGTTTGTTGGTATGGGTGCGTGTGCGTGTGTTACTAGGTATTTGTGAATTAGTAGTGTTGATGTTGCTTTGTGTGTATACATGACCTCTGGGAGGGTCAGGGGTTCAAGAACTATTGGGGACAATGTGTGTGTAGTGGTGAAGGGTGGTGAAATGGTGGGTGTGATATTAGGGTTGTATGAATTGGGTTTTGTTAGAATATTAATTGAGTTTATCATGCTTAAATGATGTTTAATGTACTTAATGTCTTGATATTTCATGTTATTACTACTAACAAGTTCATATTATATGTAAGTATTAAGTTTCGTAATTTTATTATCAAATTCTAAGTATTATTAAGTCTTCATATTATTATTAAGTTATTGTATCAAATTTCCATGACTTTATTAGGTTTCCATATTATTATAAAGTTTCATGATTTTATCATAAAGTTCATGTTATTAGTTTCGTGATTTTATTTTAAAGGTTCATGTTAATATTTTAGAGGTTCATGTAATTATTTTAAAGTTTATGTTATTAGTACTATTAAAGTGTCATATATTCTTAGTATTAATGTTCATATTTTATTAATAAAGTTTCATATTTTATTTCATGTTTCTTAGTTTTGAAGTTCATATATTTTGGTATCAAAGTTGCATAATTTAGTTTATAAAAGTCTCATGTTATTAGTTACAAGTCTCATGATTTTTTTTAGTTTATAAGGTTCATGTATAAATGATGAGTTCTCCTTATTAATTATAAGTTCATGATATTAGATTAGCTTGAATAAGTCTTGACCTAGGAACATGTTAGGAACCCTAAAAATATGGTTTTGATAAGATTATGTGATTATGTGACCTAGCATGCTCTTTAAATGTTATAATGGCATTCTTGTAATTTTTGTGAATAGTACCATGCAAGTTTACATGTTAGGGGGTTACACTAGTTAGTTTGGTATGATTTTATGCATGTATGTATTCCTATGGTACTTTGGAGTATATAATGTTTAAACTAATTAGGTTGTGATACTATTACTTTAATGCGCTCTTTAAATTACTAACTCTTTGGGAAATGTTACGATAAGTTGGGAAGTGTTTAGCTGTTAGTGGTAGAAATATTAATTTTAGGTCATATTTATTCTAGAACCGAGCGAGTATCCGATTAGAAGCTCCTATGAATTTTCTACATGAAGATTATCAGATTCAGGTAATGTCTATGTCCTAATCCCCTTTGGGACGCTCTTTTATTTGTTTTGTGATTTTAATCTGTTTTATGAAGCATGCATCTCGCACGGGGATTTTCTGTAAATTTGGACTGTCTGATTTGGATGTCTGTGAGTTATTTTCTGAGTTGAGTAAAACGTGGCAGTCTTTTTAAACTCTGAGTTTTATTCTGCAGGTTTTGGAAACTTGGTTGGGTTTTGTTTGAAGTCTGACGTCATATAATTCATAAGATACTAATAATCAAAGTGAAACCATAAGCGAGTTACGGGTAACGACCCTTAGACCAGGATTTGTTCCTACAGGGGAGTTATCAAGAGATCGGGGAGTCCCGATATATATTTTTGAGATTGTGCACAAATCTGATTCTGTTTCTGGGACTGGCCATCCATGTTCTGATTCTGGGGATTTAAGATCCTATTCTAATTCTGAGTTCTGAAATTCTGGGGATAGGCAAATCCCGCCCGCATAATAAAATTCTGATTTATTTTCTAAGGAGAGGATTACTCTGTTTCTTATTTCTGATTTCTGGTTTCTGATTTTTGATTTCTGATGTTGATTCTGAGTCAGTTGAGGTTTTTGGAACGTTGTGGTTTGTCTGAGTTGAAAGCTTGTACTATTGTTTCTAAGTTCCGTTATTTCTAAACTCTGTTATTTTGGGTTGGGATTTAAATGAGTTGTGAAAAGGTTTGACTTGTTCTCCTCCCCTAAATGAATTGAAATGATCTTTGAACTGTTTTGACAGTTAGGGGTAGACATTATTGAGGTTTCCCCTCATGTTGTGAATGTTTTGTTTTCAGGTGAAGATCAGTTATGTGATGGGAACGGGCTCTAGAAGTGAGGACGTTGGAGTTAGATGTTTTGAGAATAAAGTTTAGTTTATGTTTAGACTTAAAGTTTAAGAAATGTTGAGTTTATGTCGTTCTAGATCTCGAAGTTATTTCCATTTGATTAATTTGAAGTTCGTAGTTTGTTTTGTTAGTCTCTGTTCTCGCCTTGTATCTCTTCGGAGGTACGGCAGTAGCGCCAAGTTAGTAAAAAGAAAAAAAAATTGAATCTTCCGTTGTTACTGTTAGTCAACATTTGACTTTCACCGTTAAGTTTATAATTGAATTTCCGGGGTGTTACAAAATGGTATCAGAGCTCTGGGTTACGACCTGGTAGCTCCTAAGTGTCTTTTAGGTTTTTAGTTAGAGCTTAGGATGGTATGTTCGGAGTGATGATTGTAGGATGGAGAAATGAGATGTGTGTTTGTTTCTTTGATCCTTTTTGAGTTGCAAGTGCATGCTTGTTGTTTTTGGATATCTGATAGATGTTGTACCATCGCCTTTGCCTTGAACGACGATTCCAGCTTCTCTGAAAGATAAAATTCCAAGAAGGGTATAAAATAAACCCCCGAGGAGGGCCGACAACCATAAGGAGACCCTGACGAGGAGTCGGAGGCTAAAAGAAGACCTGACGTACGAGAAACAACCGCTGGAGATTCTATTTACCGGAGAGAAGCAACTTCGAAGGAAGAACCTTCCTCTAGTGAAAGTGTGATGCGTGAACTACACCCAAGTGAAGCTATCTGGAAGCCAAGGAGGATATATGATTGAGGTACCCACACCTATACAATGGATAAGGCATGTTGAGTTTCGAGGAAGAAACTCTTTTGAAGAAGGTAATGATGTAAAACCCCGAGTTTTGGTTACAGCTACCGCTGGTTGCCCGTCCGAAAAACCGTTAAGTATAAGTTTAAGTTTCGAGAACGAAACTTCTTTTAAGAGGGTAATGATGTAAAACCCTGAAAAATTCGATTATGTTTACCGTTAATTTTCCTGACGTGCATTTTCTTTCCGTTAAATATATATCTGTTTTCACTGGAGCTTTTAGGACCGCGAGTGGGTTACTTGAAATTTTTAGTAACTGAAAAATATCAGTTAGGGAATTTTCGATTATCGGGTAATTTTTATTAGGATCAGTTTGTAAGTTCTTTTCCCCCTAATTAACCCTAACCCTTCCCCTCCCCCCCCCTCTTTTTTTTACTAATTCAAATCAGCTTACTTTCCCCCCCAAAAACAACGTTAATCAGTCTCCCCCCCATTTCTCCTACTGATAGCCTCTCCCTCTCTCCCTTTTACCTAGTGGGTTTTGCATGCACACAAACCCTTATTTTCCCCATGCAATTTTTGTACGAAACCCTCCCCGTTCCACTTGTATATACTACTCCCTCTTCTCCTTATTCTTTTGGCTCAATCCACTCTCTTTTCTCCTCCATCTGCTATTCTCCTCCCTTCTCTCTTTCTTTCTACTCTTCATCATTCACGCAGACAACAATCTCAAACACCACTCTCTTCTCCTTCTTTCTACTGCTCGCATTCCCCAGCTCACCCCAACCCCGACAACCTTGCATCATCACCACCAACCACTCTCCGGCAACCCTATGTTGCAGTCGACGGTTCCCGACCACCGCAGCCTAGAACACCACCGCAACTCCTCTCGTGCTGACCCGAGCTGCTGCTGCCGAGATACCCCGAAGGAAGCCCTAGCTGCTGTTGCCGACCCCGACGCATCGCCCTTCGCCGACAAACCCGACGCTGCCCGGACCCCCGGCGACCACCCAGCTCCGGCACCCAATCCCGGCGAGACAAAGCTCCACCCTCCTCCCTCTTATAGTATAACTCTCGCTCTCTCTCTCTCTCTCTCTCTCTCTCTCTCTCTCTCTCTCTCTCTCTCTCCTTCGCGTTTTACTGGTTATATGTTGGTGTTGTTTTGTGCTGGATGTTTACGTAGCATGGCTACTTGGGTTTTGTTGGCTCATTGTGCGGGTTTGGGGTCAAGGGTTCGAGGGTTGTTGGTGTGTGTATGTTAGAATGGGTGGGTTTGTTGGTATGGGTGCGTGTGCGTGTGTTACTAGGTATGTGTGAATTAGTAGTGTTGATGTTGCTTTGTGTGTATACATGACCTCTGGGAGGGTCAGGGGTTCGAGAACTATTGGGGACAATGTGTGTGTAGTGGTGAAGGGTGGTGAAATGGTGGGTGTGATATTAGGGTTGTATGAGTTGGGTTTTGTTAGAATATTAATTGAGTTTATCATGCTTAAATGATGTTTAATGTACTTAATGTCTTGATATTTCATGTTATTACTACTAACAAGTTCATATTATATGTAAGTATTAAGTTTCGTAATTTTATTATCAAATTCTAAGTATTATTAAGTCTTCATATTATTATTAAGTTATTGTATCAAATTTCCATGACTTTATTAGGTTTCCATATTATTATAAAGTTTCATGATTTTATCATAAAGTTCATGTTATTAGTTTCGTGATTTTATTTTAAAGGTTCATGTTAATATTTTAGAGGTTCATGTAATTATTTTAAAGTTTATGTTATTAGTACTATTAAAGTGTCATATATTCTTAGTATTAATGTTCATATTTTATTAATAAAGTTTCATATTTTATTTCATGTTTCTTAGTTTTGAAGTTCAAATATTTTGGTATCAAAGTTGCATAATTTAGTTTATAAAAGTCCCATGTTATTAGTTACAAGTCTAATGATTTTTTTTTTTTAAGTTTATAAGGTTCATGTATAAATGATGAGTTCTCCTTATTAATTCTAAGTTAATGATATTAGATTAGCTTGAATAAGTCTTGACCTAGGAACATGTTAGGAACCCTAAAAATATGGTTTTGATAAGATTATGTGATTATATGACCTAGCATGCTCTTTAAATGTTATAATGACATACTTGTAATTTTTGTGAATAGTACCATGCAAGTTTACATGTTAGGGGTCACACTAGTTAGTTTGGTATGATTTTATGCATGTATGTATTCCTATGGTACTTTGGAGTATATTATGTTTAAACTAATTAGGTTGTGATACTTTAAATTACTAACTCTTTGGGAAAGGTTACGATAAGTTGGGAAGTGTTTAGCTGTTAGTGGTAGAAATATTAATTTTAGGTCGTTTTTAATCTAGGACCGAGCGAGTATCCGATTAGAAGCTCCTGTGAATTTTGTACATGAAGATTATCATATGAAAGAACCCTAGAGGGGGGGTGAATAGGGTTATGACAATTTCTGCAAAATTAGATCACTGGTAAAGGACGTTAGTTCCTTAATCCTGCTCAGATTAAGGTTCAACAACATTCAATAACTGAAAATCAGATAAAGGACAATAAGTGAAACATGAATAACCTCCTTTATTTCAGTCAATTGAATAGCGTTGAATATCACCTAAGGTAAAGGACCTTAGGGTTACAGAGAACCAAGCGCCTTACAATGGACGCTTCTTATTTCTGGAAAATTTCACCCACCAAATCACAGTTTGGCGTAAACACGAATTGAATCCTAATTCCGTCTAGAATTCAAAACAAAAAAAGTCTAACACAACTCTAAATCCGTTTAGTGTTTGATAGCACTTTTCTCACAAGAACACTCCGAAAACTTTTCACTCAAACACAAGAACACAATCCTTGTTTGAACTGTCGATTGCTTCCGTGGAATAGATTGCCTTTCTTCGTCTTGAATGTGTCTATTTAAAACGTTGTGCTGGATCTTGTTTCCGTTGGAGAAAGCTTCTGTTTTTGCCCCGATTTCTCTTCACAGTTGATTCGCAGTTTTTCTTCCTTTTTCGGCGAGATCTTCTGAGAGTCCCTTCCATTTTCTTCCTTGATTTTGTCTGCAGGATAGCGTATAAAATCAATCAGACTAGTTTAGATGATGACAAAGGAAAAGCAAGATTCTTGCTAAAAAGAACAACTTCCCTGATTAAGTGTCGTCATTTGTCTTTCACTTCAAAACCCATTGAGGCGTGTCAATGTCCTTCAGGGTGTTTGTCATAGACGTCCTTGCTATGCAGTGAGTGAACGTCGTTTGCTCTGTTCTCAAAAGGGATTCTTCAATCTCCCCCTTTTTGAGTGAAAGACAAAAACTAGATATAAGCATAGTATGTGTAGTATATATAACGCAAATAGATCATTCATACAGGGATATATCAAAGGACAGTTCAGTTTGTTTGTACAGTCCCTGATGCAGAGCCATAAGAAAGGACTATCATACTATGCAAAGTTCATCTCCCCCTTTTTTACTTTCAAGCAAAAAGGAAACATGAGGAATGTTTGGCAAAAAAAATTGTTCAAAATAGAAACAGAAGAAAAAAGTTCATTTATGATTGGGGATCTGCGGGGTAGAGTCGAGAAGAGCATTAGGAGAGCTTGGAGTGGGGGTGCTTGGGGGAGCCTACATGCTTGCTGGAGCAACATCCTTTGAGAGAGAGACAGCCTCGATCAGTGCAGAGCGTGCCTCACGAAGGACCTTGACTTCCTGTTGTAGGTGACGAACCTCCTGGTGAAGGGCCTCAACAGCAGAGTTGATGTTGGAGAGATGAATCTGAAGGGCGTTGGAGGCATCTTTTGTGGCAGCGGCAGAGCTGGAGGCTTCTGCAGCTTTGACTTCATCGAGATGAAGCCAGGAGCCATTTGGTTGCTGCTGGTACCCAAGAGTGATGAGGAGTGAAGGGCCAATTTTGGGTAAATTGAAGGAGGACATCTCAGCATTGTCAAGAGGAACATTGCAATGGCGAAAAATCTTGGTGAGCAGGTTCCCATAGGGGAGGGGGTCAGAAGGAGAGGCAGCAGCTTTAAGGAAATGTTGAACAACTAGTTCCCCAATGTCAGGATGACGATTGTTGAGGACGTTCAGGATAAAAATGGCACAGGCTTCATTTATGGTTTCCTTATTTGTACCCCGGGGAAGGATGGTACGAACAGGGTGTAATAGAGGAAACGAACTTCAGCCATCAGGCTGGTGTACTGAGTGTTTTTTTGTTCAGTGGGGCGAGCGAATTGCCGACGGAGTTCTTGTTTGGGGTCAGACGCAATGGATAAAGGTGGTTTGGTGGGACTGGGTTGGAGGTGAAGGATATGTTCAACTAGGGTGGGGGTCAGCAAAATTTCAACGCCAGAGACAAGTGATTTCACAAAAGGACGTTTGGAGTCTGGGATGAGATTTGCAAAGAACTCAAGAACGAGAGATGGATAAATTACCAGTTCACAGTCGAAGAAGGTGTAGCATCCAAGCTCCTTCAGTGTGGAGAATGATGGGAAGATGGTGAGAAGAGCATCGGTGTCGACATTTTCACAGCATAAGATTTGTCGGTGAGAAAGGGTTTGCAGATGTTGCTCGTGGGTGATTGCATGGAGGGCTTGTGGTTGAGTTTGAGAGTGCAAGGTCGGTGGATGAGGATGAGCGAAATTGAGTGGATTCTGGAGGCTTAGGGGACGACTTGCGAGAGCGTAGTCGTTTGGCGACCCCTGCAGGGGGAGATGGGGCAGTGTTTTTGATGACTGGGCGTTTCTTCATGGTTGGAAGGACAGAGGGGAGAGAGAGAGAGAGAGATTGAAGGAGGGAGATGGTGGGGTAGAGGATGATGGAGACTGGGAAGATGGGGATGGGAGAGAAGGGTAAAACGAGGAGGGTTTAAATAGATGAAGAGGGTGGTTGAGTTTTTGGATAAGGAAGGAAGGAGGGCAGTAAATGGGGAAGGTGTGAAATTTGGGGGATTTAACTAGGGAAGGTAAAGATGACGGTTGGAGGGTGTTTAATGATGATGGGATGTGTTTTGGAAAGTGGGAAAGGGAAATGATTTGGGAAGATTTTGGGAAATTATTTTATGGAAAATGATTTTGTTAACCGTGCAGTTTAATGAGGGAAATTGACGAAAGTGAGAGAAGGAAAAGAGGAGAGGGGTAATTGTTTCAAAATTTTGAAAAATAAACATGAGTTAAGCAAAGCAGTTATGGAAGAACTGTTGCGTAACTTCATTTGCCATTTTTTTTGTGATAAGAGTGAGGCTCAATGAGGTTCTGTGACAATGATGTCAAGGACCTTGATAAGCCTGTAGATAGGAATATACTTGGTGGTAGAGGACCTTCGCTCCCCCTGGATAGAGGGATGCTAGCTCCCCCTCAACTGGTCATCAGGTTGTAGCATGCCAAGTTCCCTTCGATTGCAGATGAATTGCTCAGTGGGAAGGGCCTTGGTGAAGATATCTATCAGTTGTTGATGGGTGGGGACAAAGTCCAGTGTAATGTGGCCTTTGTCAACGTGATCTCTGATAAAATGATGTCGTACTTCGATGTGTTTGGTGCGGGAGTGCTGAACTGGATTTTTGGTGATTTGAATAGCACTCTTGTTATCACACTTGATGGGAATATTTGAGAATTCTATCCCAAGGTCCTTTATGTGCTGTTTGATCCATAGGGTTTGAGCATAGCAAGCACCGGCTGCTATATATTCTGCTTCTGCAGTGGAAAGGGCAACGGCATTCTGTTTCTTGGATTGCCAAGAGATTAGGGAGAAGCCAAGCATTTGATAGCCTCCAGATGTGCTTTTCCGATCTATCCTGGAACCAGCAAAGTCGGCATCTGTGTATCCAATGAGGTTCAGGGCATTGTTCCTAGGATACCATAGACCAAGGTCCTTGGTGCCTGCGAGATATATCAAAATTCTTTTGACAGCAATCAAGTGAGATTCTTTGGGTGCACTTTGAAATCGAGCACATAAGCAAACACTAAACATTATGTCTGGACGACATGCAGTTAAGTAAAGTAGAGATCCTATCATACCTCGATATTGCTTATCAGGAACGTCCTTACCGTGTAGGTCCTGATCAAGTTTTAACGTGGAGGACATTGGGGTACTGTAGTGTTTAGCTTTCTCTAATCCATATTTCTTCAGAAGCTCTTTGACATACTTACTTTGGTTAAGAAAGATGCCATCATTGTTTTGTTTGATTTGTAAGTCAAGGAAGAAACTTAGTTCCCCCACAAGACTCATCTCAAACTCTTTGCTCATTAGATCAGAGAATTCCTTCACTAGATATTCATTAGTAGCACCAAATATAATGTCATCTACATAAACTTGAATTATAGTAGAGTCTTGACCTGAGGTTTTAATGAAGAGAGTTTTGTCTATGAGACCTCTTGTGAATCCATTTCTTAGGAGAAATGAACTTAGTCTCTCATACCAAGCCCTGGGAGCTTGTTTCAGCCCATAAAGGGCCTTCTGAAGTCTGTAAACATGAGTGTCTGAATTTTGTTCAGATCCAGGAGATTGTTCCACATAGACTTCTTCCTTTAGGTATCCATTTAGGAAGGCACTTTTGACATCCATCTGATATAGCTTCATGTGAGTTGAAGCAGCGTAGGCAAGGAGTATCCGAATGGCCTCGAGTCTTGCAACTGGTGCGAAGGTTTCTTCATACTCAATGCCTTCTTCTTGGTTGTACCCTTTGGCAACTAGCCTTGCCTTGTTTCTTGTGACAGTGCCATGTTCATCTAATTTATTGCGGTAGACGCATTTTACACCAATGACTGGATGGTGTTTGGGTCTTAGGACAAGCTTCCATACTTTGTTGTGCTCGAATTGATTTAATTCTTCTTGCATAGCTAGGATCCAGTTGCTGTCCTTTAGAGCTTCTTCAGGTCCTTTAGGTTCAATCTGAGAAACAAATGCGTGAAAGGCACAAAAGTTTCTAAGAGAGGATCGAGTTCTTATACCTGTCTCCAGACCTGAAAGGAGATTGTTAGCTGGATGAGCAGGTTTGAACCTGAAGGTCCTTGATGACTCCTCGGTGTTCTGGTGTGCAGTATCAGTCATTTGAGGAGTTTCTGTCGGTGAAGGTCCTTGTCATTCACTTGAGGAAGATCCTTCTTCATCATGCGGAGGTCCTTGAGCTTCATTTTCCTCATGTTCTGAAGTTGATTGCATGGTGTCATCAGGAGGAGGTTCTTCATTTTGTTGAAGAGGACCTTGCTGAAATATACGAGGGGTGTCCTCGTCATCATCATCTTGATGAATCTGGAATTTAATGAAGGACATTTCTGATGAAGTGGTGGAAGTTTCATCGAAGACAACATGAATTGATTCCTCCACCATTTTTGATGCTTTAATGTAGACTCTGTAGGCCTTGCTAGATAAGGAATATCCTACAGAATTCCTTCTTCACTTCTTGGCTCAAATTTGCTTAAGGCCTTCTTGCCATTGTTATGAACGAAGCATTTGCATCCAATGGCCTTGCGATGAGCTACATTTGGTGTCTTACCCTTGAACAACTCATAGGGAGTCTTCTTCATGAAGGACCTTATGGTACATTTGTTGAGAGTATAATTTGAAGCATTTATAATTTCAGCCCAAAGAAAGAGGGGTAGGTTGTTCTCACAGATGATTGTTCTGGCCATGCTTCCAGTGTGCGGTTCTTCCGTTCAACCACACCATTCTGTTGTGGCGTCCTTGGGGCAGAGAAATTATGTGTAACCCCTTTTTGATCACAGAATCTTCCAAATTGGTCTCGATTATCAAACTCTTTTCCATGATCTGTTCTTATAGACACCAGATTAAGTCCTGTAAGGACCTTGAGTTGCCTGTATAATTTCTCAAATTCTGGGTAAGCCTCTGTCTTATCCTTCAAAAATAAAACCCATGTAAATCTAGAATAATCATCAACAATGACTAGTATGTATGAACGTCCTCCTAGACTTTTGTATGGAATTGGTCCACAGAGGTCCATATGCAGCAACAGTTCTAAACATCTAGAGGTGGTTACTTGAGATCTGAGTTTGAAGGAGGTTACAGTGCATTTGCCTCTAGTACATGCATCACATACTTTGTCACGAATGAAATTTTGAGATGGTAGTCCTCTAACCAAGCCTAGGTGTTTTAGCTTTTGAAGGGTTTTCATGTTCACATGTCCCAATCTACGATGCCATAACCAGGTTTCATATGATGCAACTCTAAGACAAGTGAGGTCCTTTGTCATATGATAACTGAGGTCAATAACATACACATTGTTCATTCGATGACCTCTAAGGACTATTTCATGGGATTCTTTTTCTACGACGCATGAGTTCTTATTGAACTAGACTTTATAACCTCTAGCACAAAACTGAGAAATATTTAAAAGATTATACTCTAAACCTTCTACATAATATACATCATTTATACAGTTGAATGAGTCCTTACCGACCTTGCCGACTCTAAGGATCTTCCCTTGGCTTTTATCTCCAAACGTTACCTTCCCACTTCTGATGTCCTTGAGTTCTCTGAATTTGGTTGGATCTCCAGTCATGTGTCTCGAGCATCCGCTCATCATCGTCATCCGCCTGTGTTTCATCTGCTTGTGTTTCTGTAAGGTCCTTTGCCATGAGACAAAGGTTTGCAATTTCCTCGGACTCACTTTCACTTTCACTGCCTTCACTTTCACTCCATGTGGCAACCATGGCTTTGCTGCTCAATCTTTTTCCTCTGAAGTCACTTTGTTCCTTGACTTTCTTTACATGAGGACATTCCCTGACCAAGTGATCTGTTGCACCACAAGCAAAGCATTTATATTCAATATCATCCTTGGTTTGAATTTTACCTTTGGGTGAAGGTCGTTTAGAGGATGATTCTCTTAGATAGCCACGAAATATGGGATTCTTTCTGTATAGTCGTCTGAAACCTTTAGCTAACATGGCCATGGTTTCTTCATTATCATCCTCTCATTCTTCTTCTGGTTCTTTGGTGCTTTTGAGGGCACTGTCCTTGTCCTTGAAGGCCGATCAAATGATCTCATGTGCAAGGAGTTTGCCAATCAACTCTTCAATTTTCAAGGTCTCTAGATCTTGAGCTTCTTCTATTGCCGTTACTTTTGGTCCTCACTTCGTCCTAGGAAGACAGTGAAGGACCTTGTTCACTTGTTCTTCATTGGAATAGGATTTTCCGAGGGACTTGAGATGGTTGATGATTGCACTGAATCTTTGAACATCTACTCAATGGACTCATTTTCTTCCATCTTGAAGCCTTCATACTTTTGAACTAGTATATATGTTGACCTTGGTCTTCTTTACTTGGTTTGTTCCTTCATAGGTTGTGACCAAGTAGTTCCATATCTGCTGACCTATATCAAAATTAGACACTCTTTCAAATTCATTAGAGTTAAGACTGCAAATTAAAAGATAATGTGCATGAGTATTTTTCTTTGCTCGTTCTTTTTCTTCAGGTGTATACTCAGATCTTGATTTGTCACTTGTTGTTCCATCTTCAGCAGTCTTCTGGGGAGTAGGATAATTTCCTTTGGTGACTACGTCCCAAATGTCCTCATCTTGATTTCTCAAGAAGATCTCCATTTGGCGCTTCCAAATTCTATAGTTGTCACCTGTCAGTAAAGGTGATCTGTTCCATGAACGTCCTTGACTTAAGTCTCCCATGTTGTGATCTCCCATGATCTTTGCCACAGAGCGATTAGTCTCTGAATTTTCAGTGGACCAGGCTCTGGTACCAATTGAAAGAACCCTAGAGGGGGGTGAATAGGGTTATGACAATTTCTGCAAAATTAGATCACTGGTAAAGGACGTTAGTTCCTTAATCTTGCTCAGATTAAGGTTCAACAACATTCAATAACTGAAAATAAGATAAAGGACAATAAGTGAAATATGAATAACCTCCTTTATTTCAGTCAATTGAATAGCGTTGAATATAACCTAAGGTAAAGGACCTTAGAGTTACAGAGAACCAAGCACCTTACAATGGACGCTTCTTATTTCTGGAAAATTTCACCCACCAAATCACAGTTTGGCGTAAACACGAATTGAATCCTAATTCCGTCTAGAATTCAAAACAAAAAAAGTCTAACACAACTCTAAATCCGTTTAGAGTTTGATAGTACTTTTCTCACAAGAACACTCCGAAAACTTTTCACTCAAACACAAGAACACAATCCTTGTTTGAACTGTCGATTGCTTCCGTGGAATCGATTGCCTTTCTTCGTCTTGAATGTGTCTATTTAAAACGTTGTGCTGGATCTTGTTTCCGTTGGAGAAAGCTTCTGTTTTTGCCCCGATTTCTCTTCACAGTTGATTCGCAGTTTTTCTTCCTTTTTCGGCGAGATCTTCTGAGAGTCCCTTCCATTTTCTTCCTTGATTTTGTCTGCAAGATAGCGTATAAAATCAATCAGTCTAGTTTAGATGATGACAAACGAAAAGCAAGATTCTTGCTAAAAAGAACAACTTCCCTGATTAAGTGTCGTCATTTGTCTTTCACTTCAAAACCCATTGAACCGTGTCAATGTCCTTCAGGGTGTTTGTCATAGACGTCCTTGTTGTGCAGTGAGTGAACGTCCTTTGCTCTGTTCTCAAAAGGGGTTCTTCATCATATTCAGGTAATGTCTATGTCCTAATCCCCTTTGGGACGCTCTTTTATTTTTTTTGTGATTTTAATATGTTTTATGAAGCATGCATCTCGCAGGAGATTTTCTGTAAATTTGGACTGTCTGATTTGGATGTCTATGAGTTATTATCTGAGTTGAGTAAAACGTGGTAGTCTTTTTAAACTCTGAGTTTTATTCTGCAGGTTTTGGAAACTGGGTTGGGTTTTGTTTGAAGTCTGACATCAGATAATTCATAAGATACTAATAATCAAAGTGAAACCATAAGCGGGTTGCGGGTAATGACCCTTAGACCAGGATCTGTTCCTGCAGGGGAGTTATCAAGAGATCAGGGAGTCCCGATATATATTTCTGAGATTGTGCACACATCTGATTCTGTTTCTGGGACTGGCCATCCATGTTCTGATTCTAGGGATTTAAGATCCTGTTCTGATTCTGAGTTCTGATATTTTGGGGATAGGCAAATCCCGCTCGCATAATAAAATTCTGATTTATTTTTTGAGGAAAGGATTACTCTGTTTCTGATTTCTGATTTCTGGTTTCTGATTTTTTATTTCTGATGTTGATTCTGAGTCAGTTGAGGTTTTTGAACGTTGTGGTTTGTCTGAGTTGAAAGCTTGTACTGTTGTTTCTAAGTTCCGTTATTTCTAAACTCTGTTATTTTGGGTTGGGATTTAAATGAGTTGTGAAAAGGTTTGACTTGTTCTCCTCCCCTAAATGAATTGAAATGATCTTTGAACTGTTTTGACAGTTAGGGGTAGACATTATTGAGGTTTCCCCCTCATGTTGTGAATGTTTTGTTTTCAGGTGAAGATCAGTTATGTGATGGGAACGGACCCTTTAAGTGAGGACGTTGGAGTTAGACGTTTTGAGAATAAAGTTTAGTTTATGTTTAGACTTGAAGTTTAAGAAATGTTGAGTTTATGTCGTTCTAGATCTCGACGTTATTTCCATTTGATTAATTTGAAGTTCGTAGTTTGTTTTGTTAGTCTCTGTTCTCGCCTTTATCTCTTCGGAGGTACGGCAGTAGCGCCAAGTTAGTAAAAAGAAAAAAAATTGAATCTTCCGTTGTTAATGTTAGTCAACGTGTGACTTTCACCGTTAAGTTTATAATTGAATTTTTGGGGCGTTACAAAAGTTGTAATGGATATAGAACACCTATTTTGAATTTTTTAGTTTTTCGAAGATTATTTTAGTGGTATGAGGTTGTGAATTTCCTATCAAGCACGAAGCTGGTATGAAATAACAAGTATTTATTATCTTGTAAGACCTATCAACTGATGACATTATATAAATATTATCAAATCAATGTGAACAAAGCCAAAACATTATATAAATATTGTCAAATTAATTAATTTTTATATCCTTTTTTATTTTTCAATTTTATAGTTTCAGTAATTAAAATATTTATTTTATTATTCATTAATGAGTGTGTTTTATTTAATTAAATTCTTCTTTTTTATATTGAGTAATGAATAGTGTTAGGATTATGTTAGGAGTAATTAGTTTCAAAAAATTGTTAGAGTGACGATCATTTAGTAATGAAGGTAATATATGATTTGATTGGAATTCTGTAACTCTAGTACCCAAAAAAATGCAACTTCTAAATACAGAAAATCGAAAGGGTGCATTAAAAATTCTACTCTTTTTGTTGCAAATAAGAAGGTACTGGTACACAAATACACTCTTAAACCAATTTTTAAACTTTAAGAATCTTATCCTTAAACTTTAATTAAGAACCTTATCTTTAATTGTGGTTATATATTCGGTTCTAAGTACCCGCATATTATACACTAATTAAATTTTCTGCCACTGATTTTTCATTCATTCACACTTGTTTGATGTTTAATATGCATAATTACCAAGTTATTGTGTTGTGTTGTCTGCTATCTATACACATTATGTTAATAAAGATACTGATTGTCGTCTCACAAAAAAACAACAATACAAAATTACAAATGTTCTTTATAAAAATTAAGTTTCAATAAAAATTACAATTGCCTTTTGGTAAAACTGGTTTCAAAAATGAATATATATATATATATATATATATATATATATATATATATATATATATATATATATAAGGCTCTAGGTTTTACACACGCAATGGTTCCAGGTTCTAGGTTTTACATACTTAGTACTTAGCTGTAATTGAGAGGTTTCAGGTTCCGGTTCAAGGTAGCAGTTTGGGAACCTTTTCTTCACCCACTTGACGGGCTCCTAAGTTTTAGAAACCTTACCTTTACAACCTTACCCATTTGATTAGTTTAGGTTCTGGAACCTTCCCATTTAACCAGTTTCGGTCAGGTTTCAGAATCTAGATCTGGAACTGATGATCCCTAAGAAGAACTATAGAGCCCATGGTTCGAATTGAATGCGCATTTCCTCGAATGAAATCCTCGAAATGGAGTTTCTTATTATTTTATAGTAGTGACATTTATTTTTTATTGAGTTTTTTGTTTTCTTGTCTTGTTTGTTGTTGAAAATGCTAACCTAATTAAACTTCACGGGCCAAAATCCGATTGAAGTTTGGACCTCTGACTTCGACTACAGTCAGGAGGTAATATTGGCATCGTCCAACTAATTAATTGGAGGTAACTTGTACTTCTAACATTTATTATAATCGTAGTTGGTCATTTCAGACTTTGAAGATATTCCAAAATGAATTTTGATTTAAGTAAATTTAATCAAACTTAACTGAATTCTAGGATCTAAGAGGCAGAGGCAAAATAAAACGTACTTCCAAAAGGTGGAGTTGAAAATAAAATTTAGGGTTGCAGGCTTCAAGAGATCCTTTATCTTTTATATTTCTTGGAATTCAATTTCCTTTTTTTTTTCCTTTCTATACTGTATCAGATTTAGTCGAACTTGATCAGGTCAGCGATGGGCATTTTCAAATCCGCTCATGTTATATTCGGGGTAGGGTTTTAGAAATCGAATTTGGATCAAGCTTTCTTTTATCAAATTTAAATTGGAATTTTTAAACTTCAGATAGATCATATTTGCTTTGAACTTGGATATGATTGACATTTTTGTAAACTTTATTCGTTGAACCAACAAACTGTCAAACCCAACCTGAGCCCCCATAGCGTTTTATGACCTAAGATCCATCAAGGTCTTGTTGGTGGTCTAGGTTTCAAAGCATGAACTACAATATTTTGAATTGAGTTGGCTCTATTTCATGGGGATAAGGTTGCCTACCTCTCAATTTCCTATACCACGTTTAAACATGCGTACTTTTCTTAGGAGGTGGTTGTTGTTATTATTGTTGTTGTATGTCTCTACTTTCTTTCTTAGTTAAAATCTTTGTACCTTGATGCCTGGCAGAATATCATGAAATGAACGACTGTTATAGACAAAGCTGAGTAGCCCTACGAGATGTCACAATGGTGGCATAAAACACGGATATTATTATATTAAGCCCGCACTTGTGAATTGAATGCATGAAACTCAACTTAACATGTACAACACTAGTGGCATTAGTGGATTTCACATGGGCTTCCAAAGAGAGAGTAAATTAAGCCCGCATACAGATAAGTAAATGGGCTGCATTTAGCCCACACATTGAGAAATGAATGGGCTAAGCCATAGTGACTTTTTCGGCCACCACGTGTGAATTTTCAACTTGAAATGTTTTATCAATAATGTACTAATTTTTATGCTGATTTCAAGAATTCTGTTTCTACACAAATAATGATGTTGGTCAAGATATACATTTTCACATTTAAACATCCCCAAGCCTATTAGAGGACTAATAGTAATAATGACGAACCATATGTTATATGTAGCTTGTAGAGTCTTGTATTTTACTCATAAGTAGATATAATCACATAAAAAATATGTTTTTATTTTTTCCTCAAAAGGAAAGCCTATTTTTATTTTTATTTTTTTATGTCTTTTAACAATTAGCTATTATTTTTTTTAATGAATTATAAGACACAAAAATTAGGTAATTTTTCTCACATGTAATCTACCTAACATATCATCACGAATGATATTCATGTAATTCCCCATTCCAGCTAACATAACCATCTACATGAATCCCAATTTTTGCAAGCCAATTTGCGACTCTATTAGCTAGACCTGTGAATACGGGCGAGCGGGCGGGTTACGGGTCGGTCGTATATCGGGTTCGGGTAAATACGGGTCGGGTGTATTTCGGGTTCGGGTACATACGGGTCGGGTGTATTCCGGTTTCGGGCGGTTTGGGCTGGGTTTACGGGTCATGACCGCCCTTTTTCTCAGTCACTTACAACTAATAAAATTGATTATAATTGGTCAAAGACGCGTATGAAATGTATCATTCCATTCCAAGTTCGACCACCATGATATGTCATAATTGTATTGACATATTAATATACACCTAATGGACAAAATTTAACAATCTTCAAGTCTACAAGTATTATGCGGTTTACGTCAACAATCACGAATAACAATACTTGTGAAATATATAGGGTTTTGGGATGCTAATATACTAAACTTTTGGTGTATTGGACAATAATGCACTGAATTTGACCTTTGACAATAATACACTATTTTACTGAAAGAGAGGAGAGAGGAGGGACTGTAGGAGTTTGAGGGTTCACTGAAAGAGTGAGTGAGTGACAGTGTTAGGGTTTTGTTTTGGTCATTTGTTATTTGATTATTTCATTTGTATATCTCTCTACGCATAGCTTTCCAAAACCACCCAATATTTTACTTTTGGGCCTTAATTTTCATGGAATGGGCCCATTTTTTTGCACAAAGTCAAAGTAGACAAAACACTTAAAATTAAAGTGTCTGACCCAACGGGTCGACCCAAACCTGACCCAACCTGACCCGCTTTTTACCGGGTTCTTTGGGTCGGGTCATTTCCGGGTCCCGGATCGGAATTTCGTGTTCAAAACCCACCTTTTGCGGGTCGGTTTGGGTCGGGTCGAGAATTGCCAGGTCTAATTAGCTTCTCTGAAGATATGTGAAAGAAAAACATACTTGAACTCTTCCATATACTTCCTAATGTCACTCACCAAATTTGCTATCCCCCAAGAACCGGTGCCTTCGCCATTAGTTGCATCCACCAACACCTTATTATTTCCCTCCATAACAATTGTTCTTAGGGCCTGTTTGGAGAGAAAAGTGGAATATATTGGGTATAGAATTAGAATCCTAGGTGATTGTTATAGAACTAGAACACTAAATTGAAAAACTACTACTATTACTACTGTCATTATTATAAATAATTATAATAACAACTATTAATAGTTATTTTAATTTAATAATAAATTATAATTAATAGTTATTAATTATTCACTATTTATTGTGACTTATAATTATTCTTATTATTATCAATGATAAATTAGTAACTATTTGTCAATATAACTATTTTAATTAATTAATTATTATTTGTTTTTCATTAATTATTAATTATCAACTATTATTAATTAATTATAATCATTGATAATATATAATTATTAATTAATAATTAATGGTAGAATTATTGTTACTGTTATTATTATTATTATTCATTCTTATTAATTATTAATTATTAATTTCTATTACTCATTATTTATTTTATATTAATTATTAATTAATACCTGTCTATTATCAATTATTATCAATTAATTATTGATTATAATTATTATAACTTAATTGTAATAACTAAAAAAATTAACATTAATAATTAACAATGAATAATGAATAATTAATATTAATTATTTATTGTTAATTTTATTATTAATATTTTAATTATTATGATGTTCATTACTTATTAAGTATTATTTATTACTTATTATTAATATATAATTATTTTATGTTTTATTGATATTTAATTATCAAATTATTAAATAATATTGGTTATTATTATTAATTATCATTTTTAATTAATTTTTAATTTTAATATTATTTATAATAATTAAATTTGTTATTATTATTATTATTATTATTATTATTATTATTATTATTATTATTATTATTATTATTCCCTCCAAATTTGGGAGGTGTGTAATCACCCATTTGAGAGGATTAGCAATTTCCATGGGATAGCAATTACATTTAAGAAAATGTTCACCAAATAGAATAAATAGGAAGCATAACTCATTCATCTCCCACTTCATTCCTTTTTTACTCACCAAATATACCCTTACTCCACTAACTTTAGTTTCCTTCAGAGCATTACACAATGCTGTAGCCTCAGCTATGATGATAGAACATCTCACAATATAAAATGAATTTGTTGTCACCACCATACCTCGGAACATATTCAATTACCAATATAGAGGTCTCTAGCAAGACATATAATTACTATATTATTTTGGTTTAAACTCCATGTATATCGAACATTGTCGGGACATTCCCAACAATCTCCCACTTGTCCCACAAGTGTTCGATTCCTTGAATTCCCTTGTCACATATTGTCTGAAGTTCGGATAAGGTAAGATGAAGTCATCTTTACGTATGACCCGAACGTTCCTCGATCTCTGAGTTTTGACTCTGAAAATCAGATGATCATCTATTGATTCATCTGAGCTCGGCCAAACACTTTTCAGTCGAAACTCACCGAGTGGCCAACGAGACAACTGTCCCAAATAGGGAGGACAATGTCATCTTGCTCAAATACACATTCTCACATGATCCAACTGTAACCCAGTCACCGCCTTTATATCCTACTGTTACAAAGGCGTTTAATGCGCTCCAAAGTCACAACTTACCATGCAGTCTATGTACTGAACTCAGGATTCAGGAATTTTCTTTGAGTAGTGGGAGCTCTTATGACAATTCCCAACTTAAAGAACTCCCACTGCGGGTCAATTCGGTAGCTTTTCTCAACATTACCCATGTGGTTGATTGATGATGTCACCACAACACATGATCATGAAACTCGATCATCACCTCAACCCTACATGCTAATTGTGTTAATATTATCACTGTTCCTACGTGATAATACAATTAGGAACCAGGTCGACTGTCGACCAAGACTAGCGTCATCAAGTTCACTAATGGGGTTTCAGAAATCAGACGTCATCCAATTTCCCATTTTGAATTAGCTAACCTTTTTGGACATTTACATAATTCTAAATCACAATTATTGTAAAGTTTGAATCTCATTCTTATTGATAAATCAACAAGGTCATAATTCATGAACAATTCATGTAAACCTGACTTGTTCACATTCCAGATCATTGTTAATACATATTGCACATGCATGACTCATGCTCTAACCGCAATAGGGATTTAGTTAACAATACTTGCAATGAGCCTCGCACATTTTTATATCATCTCCACTAACGACCTTTCGTATGGGGTGATATCTCTGGAACTCATGTTTGGATTCATAGTGAGCTTCAGTTCCTTTGCTTAAGTGATGGCGCCTGTCAACAAAGCTTCATTCCTCTCGCAAGGCTAGAAACAACACCCAGTTCTAAAACGAACTTCACAATCCTAACAGTTTCTGTCGCAGCTTCTAAAGTCTCTGATCTTTCAAACTTAGCTTTTATCAAACTTGAGAACCTCTTCCAACTCACCACCCAAACAGATTGTACAATTTTCTCTGATCTTTCAGATAATCATACCTTTTTGACATAGATGTAGCATCAATGTAACTGTTCACACTTAGCTTTTATCAACTACTGTAGATTGAGGACATATCCTTAGTTTTGTTCAAACATACACACAATGCATATGTTATGTTAGGCTTTGAACATCTTTTGGCATACTTTAATCCCATGCTTGAAGCACGAGTTATAAGTCTCATCGCTTTTAGGTCTCCTGATTGTTTCAAGACAATCCGATTCACCTAAGGATACGCAATGATTCATGGAAATTAATCCATTCTCAAAGCAGGTTTGAACTATTCAACACCTTATCAGCTTTGATTCAAGCAATCAAAATCTTTAATCTATCATTATAGATCTTGCCTCCAAGAAAATTCTAAGCCCCACCAATCCTTTATTTTGAAAAATATTCCCAAGTCAACCTCAATAGATTGTAACATAAGAATCTTCTTCTCAATAGGCAGTATGTCAATCACATATAGCAACAGGAACTCATTGCTCCCACTGAACTTCTTGTAAACACAAATTATTTTTAGCACCTCTTAGTATATCAAACTTTTTGATATCCTGGTAAAAAAGATCATTGATTCCAACTCTAAATGCTTCCTTAAGACCATAGATGGTATCTTGAAGCTTACAAGGATTTCAACCAAAACCCTTTGGTTGTGACAAGTATAATCCTCCTTCCAAATCTAATTTGAAAGTGGTTTTGAAACCTATCTTCTACATCTCATAGTCATACTATGAAACTATGGCTAGAAGTGTCTTAATGAACCCATGCTTTACCTTATTACTGACAGCTCACGCCTTCAAGCAAGTCATCCAAGTTCTAAACTTGGTTTCATAAATGGAGTCCATCTTGGACTTCATGGAATCATGATATGCTAAAACTTCTTTGTAGTAGGTAGAGTCACTACTTTCTAAAAGCAACATCTCACACGCGCCCATCCATCGAGATCGATATCTTTGTGGCTAACAGAGTTGTTTACCTGACCTTGCTTAGAGTAGGGTCCATGGCACCTCCTCCTCAACTTTTGGGGAACTTCTACTATCTCAACCTTGTTCCTAATTTCCTAACTAATAGGAAAATTTTGAACTGGGATCAGGTAGCGGAGTTTGAGGTGATGATAATAGTGTTTGTGTCTCTTGAACTTCGCTAAGTTCAAAACTCTCCCACTCTTTCTCTTAGAGACTAACATACTCTCTAAGAAGAAAGCATTTTGAGATACAAACACTATGCTCTACAACAGTTCGTAGAAGTGATACCCCTTTTTTCGAAAAACAGTTCAGGAATATTTCCGTTCCATATCATATATGGTGTCTTCTCTAGTGCTTTAAATAATTCTTGTTCAGTATTTAGAGTTGTGGTTAATAGCGTGTGCCCAAAAATGTAACTAATAATGTTGGCTCAACCACCATCAATCGCGCCTAATAGGGTGTGATTCCTCACTTCAAACTCACCATTCTACCATGGTGTTCCCGGAGGAGAGATTTGTGGAACAATTGCACACTCTCTGGGATGGTTAGTGGAATCTTGGCTCAAACACTCACCGCCTCAATATGATTGAAGAGTTTGAATTTTCTTGCCAAGTTGGTTTTGTACTTCACTTTGAAACTCTTTAAACATTTCAAAGGATTTGGACTTGTGGCTTATTAAAAGTAGACATATTCATATCTACTAAAATCATCACTAAAAGTGATGAAATAGTACGATAAACCTTCTTCTAGCACTAGTGCTTATAGTGATGGAGACCACCCAGCAAGTCCAGTAGCAGATCAAGCATCACCAACAACAGCAGATCACGAGTATGGAGATGATTCAGCAACAACAGCAGCTCGAGCAGCTTCTACATCATCTTCATCACCCAAGGAGGCTACACCAGCAACTTCAGCACCAGCATTGTCAGCAACAAGCCTTGTTGTACCAAATTCAGCAGCTGTTGGAGCATTCCAGCAGAAACAGCAGGCTTCCATCCTCAACAGCAGATCAAAGATACTTCAGCAGCCACCAGCCCGCCAATCAGGTCAAATCCAGTTCCCAACAAAACCAGTCCAAGCAGACATCTTTCTCAATTCTGTATCTATGGATTGAGTGAAATTCAACCAAAGGTCCCTAAGAGATTTTTGTTCCTTGACATGCAATTTTACAGTCCCAAGCAAGTTCCAGCATGTTCAAGCAAGGAGGCCATAAGTTACAAGCACCAGAACAAGCAACCCTGCCATGGTTATTTGTTATCAGTTTTCCAGAACCTCAATTCTGAGGTCAAGTTATTTTTGTTCAGCTACAATGAGGGTTATTTAAGTCTTTCCCAGCCTTCCTTAAGCTATTGAGATTACATCTAGTTTAAGAAAAGCCCTGGAAAGTTATTGAGGTAACTTAGAATTACCCTCCCAGCTAGGAAAGGCCCTGATTGGCTAGAATTGCCAACCTTTGGGATTTTGGTCCAATCAGAAGCCAGCCTTACTTTCCTTTGTATTGTCAATTGTTTCCGGATTGTATTAGCTAATATAAACTGTAATGTAATGTATTTGGTTTAGTTCAGCCGCTAGATTATCAGGGAGGTTAGCAGGTCACTTTAATTAAGTGCCTCTAATCAAATTGTTTTAGGATTAGCTATATGTAGGGATGTATTCAGCAGCTTGCAAACTAATAAGTGATATTTTCAATAGCATTTTAAATGCCCTAGTTGAGCCTCTCGTTTGTGAGTGTAGGCAAACTCTCATTTGGGTTGAATCTACTTCAGTATCTAGGAGTTGGCATCCCTAGTGGTGTGTGTAGAGCTTACTTGCTTCAGTGGTGGTGAGCCTGTATCTGTTGAGGTAACTAAGTCCTTTGCCCTTGTGTTTATTCTATGGTGTGCCTGTATCAGAGTGAATACAAGTCTATCCTTTTCATTCCTTATCGATTTGTCATCTAGTCCAGCTAATTGTTTCCAATTAGCTTTATTTTAAATCATCAGCATTGTGTGTGTGTGATCTGTGTGGTGTATTGTGAGGCCAATGCTATGATCTCTGTGACCTTACATACATCATCTTGGTATTAGAGTTGTGTTCTATTTTGGAGTGTGTTGTTCTGATAGTTTGAGATGGTCGGAACAAGTAGAACACCTCAGGAAGTCTTAGAAAAAACCCTGAAAGAAAAAGAAGAAATGGAGCAAAAAATGAAGTTCTTAAGTGAGCAGTTGCAGTATTACATGAGATTGCATAGGACTGAGCTTAATAAGGAGACTGATGAAGAGTTGGAAGAAGGAGATCGAAGGTGAAAATCCTTTTAGTATGACAGGAAGAGGAGGTCGAGGTCCTAGGCCTATACACAGGATGAGGAGATATGTTAGGAGGTCACCTAGGATCAGTGAACCTGAGGAACAGAATGAGAGTGAAAGGGAGGAAATGAGGGAAGATAGGAGGGTAGAGAAGCTAGATTTCAAGATTGATATACGTAAGTATGCAGGGGAGTTAGATCCTGATGTTTCCTTAGATTGGTTACAGACTGTGGAGAGGGTTTTTGACTTAAAAGAAGTTTCAGAAGAGAATAAGGTGAAGTTAGTTGCCTTAAAATTGAAAAAGTATGCTTCTACTTGGTGGACTAATCTACAGAGGAGAAGAATGGAGATTGGTGAAAATAGGGTGAGCACTTGGGTTGAAATGAGGCAGAAGCTAAAAGAGAAGTTCCTTCCAGACAATTATATGAAGGAAAACTACTCTAAGCTACAACATTTGGTGCAGGGAAGCAAATCTGTGGAAGAATATACCAAAGAGTTTGAATACTTGCTTTGGAAGTGTAATATGCAGGAAAATGAGGTGCAAACTTATGTGAGGTATCTTGCAGGTTTGAATGACAGTATCAAGAATGTTGTTGAGTTGCAGGTTTATGATTCACTTAATGAGCTAAGCTCTTTGGCTCATAAGGTGGAACAACAGAAGAAAGCTAGAGTAAAGGAGTACAACAGCAAGTATCCAGCCAAGACTTATGCCTAAAACCAAACCCAATTCCTACAGCAAGCCCTACAATCCCCCACAAAGAACCTATCCACCCCCCACCCCCACCTCAAGCCAGATATCCAGCCACAAGACCACCTCAAAGTCAGCCACAAAATCCCCCATAAAGAACCCCAGTCCCTACCAGTACAGCCTTCCCAGAAAGGAGATGCTTCCGGTGTCAAGGTCTTGGACACATAACATCTGAATGTCCAAACAAGAGAACAGTCACCTTGGCTGAGTTTCAAGCAGCTCTTTTGCTTGATCCTGAGCCCTTTGATGGAGAAGATCAGTATGAAGAGTCCCATGGAGAGCTAGTATATGATGATGAGAAGGTAGAAGCAGGCCCTGATGAAGGAGAGATGCTTGTGATCAGGAGGATCTTGAGCAGTGTAGCTGTGGATGAAGCAGCAGAACAAAAGGAGAACATTTTCCACACCAGATGCACAATTGGTGGGAAAATATGTTCTTTGATCATAAATGGAAGCAGCTGCACTAATGTAGCCTCTGAAACCATGGTGAAGAAACTCAATTTGGCTACCAGCACCTTATACCATACAGTGGTTGAACCAAAGTAAAGGTATCAAGATTTCTTCTAGATGCCTTGTCAATTTCTCAATTGGTTCAGCTTATAGAGATGAAGTTTGGTGTGATGTGATTCCTATGGATCCCTATCACCTATTATTAGGGAGACCTTGGATGTATGACAGATTTGTTAGCCATAATGGGAGAGAAAACACATATTCCTTTTGTTTGAACAGTAAGAAAATTACCCTTACCCCTCTTAAACCATCCCAGCTCACAAAAAGACCCAAGAACCTTATTGTTGAGCCTACTCTTGATGTCCTTTTGCCAGCTGAACAACATGAGTTCAATGAGCAAAGTCGAATCATTCTACTTAACATTGAGGAAGACCTACCACCACAAAATAACCACCCCTTATTTCAGCCTATCCTAAACCAGTACCTACATGTCTTTCCTAAAGAAATGCCCACAGGCCTACCCCCTAAGAGAGACATACAGCACAAGATAGATCTTGTTCTAGGATCTGTCTTGCCAAATAAACCTACTTACATAATGACCCCAGCTGAGACAAATGAGATCTAAAGATAGATTGATGAGTTACTGGAGAAGGGAATGATAAGGGAAAGTTTGAGCCCCTGTGCAGTACCAGCCTTATTGGTGCCTAAAAAGGATGGCAGTAAAAGAATGTGCATTGACTGTAGAGCTATTAACAAGATTACTGTTAAGTACAGGTACCCCATTCCAAGGCTTGAAGATATGCTAGATAAACTACATGGCTCAGTGGTGTTTTCCAAACTTGAATTGAGGAGTGTCTATTACCAGATCAGGATTTGTGAAGGAGATGAATGGAAAACAGCCTTCAAGACTAAAGGAGGGTTATTTGAGTGGTTAGTCATGCCTTTTGGCCTGACAAATGCACCATCCACATTCATGAGGCTGATGAACCAAGTTCTAAAGCCATTGATTGGTAAGTGTGTTGTTGTCTATTTTGATGACATACTTATTTACAGTCAATCTGAGATGGAGCATATTGACCACCTAAAGAGTGTGATGGAGATATTGAGCAAGGAGCAATTATATGGGAATCTAAAACAATTCTTTGCAAGCCAAGTTACTTTTCTTGGCTACATTGTGACAGCAGCAGGGATTCAGGTGGATGAGGAAAAGGTCAAGGCAATCAGGGAATGGCCTATTCCTAGTTCAATTTAGCAAATTAGAAGTTGTAACACCCCCAGATTCATAATCACTGGATTATCACTGAACACCTCATAACCCAATGATTAGCACAGCGGAAATATAATCCGAAGGCATTACCGCCGTCCAGAAATATGGACAAGGCTTAATAACCACTAAACGACAATGACACTATTTTACACTTAACCACCCAACCATATACATACCTTACTTGAACTCGAGAACACAAAATTTACAACCCCAATTTAAGGATTACAAGTATCAAACTCTATCATGGTAAAACGCTTGAAACTTCAAACCAATCAAAAGCTTCCCCTTTATTGCATAACAGACTTCTTTATCGGAACTGGCCTTATTCGCCTTAATTTTAGAGGCACCACCTAAAAACAAAACGTAAAACAATTTTGCAAATGAGTCGAAACTCAATATGCATACCCCTATACAGTAAATAAACCTTGAGCAATTCATTTTATTTCGCGCATTTCAATTCATTTGCAAACAATAAAACAATAAAACAATAAAACAATGAACAACAATAAACATGCTTGCCATATTATTATCTTTAATGGTCCCCTGCTTTGCGATCATCGGTCTAAGCCTCCGTATGCGCATACCCGGACCGATCGGGAGATCCGGATGGATTGACACTTGGTCAAGTATTTACTGTGGGAGTGCTCTATGGCACAAATAACATGGGTCGGGGCCATAATTACGCGATAAAACCAATAAACCTTACTTATTCACATTAAACTTATTAAGCTTGGTTACTTGAACTCAAATAAAAGAGTTTTAGTAAAGTACATATGCGTACCTTAAAAGTTGAACTGTACTTAAAGTGACTTGAAACTTTGACTGGACTCGAACAGGGAGCAGCAACGACCTCTTGGACCACACTTGAGATAAGAACACTAAAATCGAATTAACTTGAATTCTTGGTAAGGAGGAAGTCTCCTAATTAACTTAATGAAAGTTTACTTTTAATTAAAAGAGTGAGAAGTTCGGGAAGGGAACTTTAGGAACTTATAACTTAAAGAATATATATATATATCGTATGAACAGGTGCTCGTAGTCTATGGAAAGATTCATACAATAACTCTCATGTTGACCACAACTTCATAAAAGGTTTGGAAGTCATCGGAAATTGGCTTTGAAAATGGCTTGGTGAAATAAAATTCTGGTTTGACATGGTTGGGAGCCCTACTTTGCGGGTCATAACTTTTCACTCCAACGTCCGATAAACGCATAAAACCCCATTCCGGAAAGCTTGCAAAGCATACTACAACTTTAATGTTGAATACTTAGGTATATATGTAGGGTGTCAATTTAAAAACACTATAACTTGAGTTATACTCGTCAAAAATACATAATTCAAAGCCCGGATGGTAGTTATTACTTAAAGCTACCATTTCCCGCTAAAATTTTGGTCAAGAAATGTTTTTGGATGCCTTGAAAACTCAGAAAATCAGATTTAACCTCAAATAACAAACTTCGGTTTTCTTTGCTATCTGTCTACTTTCTACAGCTCTAATTATTTCCCAACTATGTTTTAGGTTCCAAGTAGTGGAGCATCCCACACTCCATTCATACTCATATCAATGCCCTAAAAGTACATGCAATGTCCAATTCACAATACCTCAATCAACAATAACCATAATTCCTACTTAACTCCATGTTCTAATACAAAGTTTCATCTACTTAAGCCATCCAACTCATCAACTACATCACATGCACACAACCCAACAACAGAATTCTCTTTTCAAGGACTAGTTTGGGCACTAAACTACATGTATACAACAATCAACCATAATCAAACTCAATCCAATGTTCATATATCAACAATCCAAGCTTTTCCAAACTGCTTTTCATCTAACTCGAACCCCAAATTGATAAATCCCAGAACAATAAACTTAGAACTCAAATTAACTCAAGAACAACAAGTATTTTTGGAGATTAAATTAAAATCTCAAATATTAGTAAAGTTAGGGTTTACCTTAGTTGGAGGGAGGTAGAACACAAGAGAGAGGAAGTAATTGGAGAAATGGAGCGGCGGCGGCTGGAGACGCCCGACGGGATGCCTAGTGGCCGACACCGCTGTTGCTGGTGGTCGACCGGTCACCGAAGAAGAGTGGGCAGAGGGGCTGGTGAGAGAATGAGGTAGAGTAGTGAAATAGAATGAAACGAATAGATGGGTTTTGAAGAGAGAGAAAGAAAGAATTAAAGAGGAAGAATAGTGTCTGCATCTTTGAACCAAAGAAAGTGGGTTTTAATTGAAATGATAAAAGGAAAGGCCCAACCTAATATAATTACAGTACCAACTAGTCCAACTTCTCCCTTTTTTTATAATGTCCATCCCTTACTTACCTCATAATACTAACCTAAGGTATCGGGATAACGTTTATAAAATTAAAATAATGAGAGGAAGACTTGAAATAAAATAGGGAGGAGGAATAAATTGATGCTTGAATAAACTAAGGAATAAAAAGGTATGATAATAATGATATTAATACTACTATCAATAATACCGATTAATCGGCCAGCTTGCTAAAATTGGGCCAGGTAAGTAACTCGGATATTCCTAGATTAATTTAAGTAACTACAATGGTCACATAGGTAATTTAAATAAATAACATACTAAGCTGATGACGGTCGTTACTCCGTTCGAGTCCTGCAAAAACACAAGCTGTTAACTAAATCGAAATGCGCGATTTTGGTTAATTACTCTCATTACTTAACTTAATTACGTTAGGCTAGGTCGGGTTATTACAGAAGTTTTCATGGTTTGGCTTCATTTTACAGGAGGTTTGTGAGAAATTTTAGCACCATCCTAGCACCTATGACAGAGCTAGTGAAGGGTAAAAGTTTCTCCTGGACACCAGCAGCACAGAGAGCATTTGAAGAGATCAAGAGACAGCTTACATCAGCACCAGTCCTGGCTTTACCAAGTTTCTCTAAGTTTTTGAAGTAGAATGTGCTGCTTCAGGTGTTGGCATAGGAGAAGTTCTGACCTAGGAAGGCAAACATGTTGCCTATTTCAGTGAAAAATTGAATGATGCCAAGAGGAGATACAACACCTATGATAAAGAGTTCTATGCCATCATTAGAGCTCTTCAACACTGGAGACACTACCTAATTGGAGCAGAGTTCATATTGCACAGTGATCATGAAGCCTTGAAGTTCATTCAAGGACAACACAAACTCAACACCAGGCATGCTGGTTGGGTAGAGTTCATGCAGCAAATCCATTTCATGATCCACCACAAATCAGGGAAGCTGAACAAGGGAGCTGATGCTTTATCAAGGAGATATTTGTTGTTGCAGGTCTTAGATGCAAGGGTACTTGACTTTAAACATTTGAAAGCCTTGTACAAGGAAGATGAAGATTTTGGTGAGATTTTCCAGAAGTGCCAGGGACACCCTCAATGTCTGTATCACATAGACCAAGAGTTTCTTTTCAAAGGAGCAAGATTGTGTATACCTAAGAGTAGCTTCAAGGAGTTACTACTTTCAGAGGTCCATGGAGGATGCTTAGCAGGCCACTTTGGCATGGAGAAAACTCTTCTCATGCTGAAAGAGCATTATTGCTAGCCTAGAATGAGGAAGGATGTGGAACATTGGGTGAAAAGGTGTGCAATCTGTCAAGTAGCAAAGAGCCATTGCCTACCTCAAGGGCTGTATACTCCATTGCCAGCCCCTATGAGTCCATGGGAAGATGTCAGTTTGGATTTTATTGTTGGTCTGCCAAGATCACAAAGGGGAAAAGACTCAGTAATAATGGTGGTAGACAGATTCAGCAAGATGGCCCATTTTATTCCATGCCACACCACAAATGATGCAGTAAAAGTGGCAGAACTATACTTTCAGGAAGTAGTGAGGCTTCATGGATTCCCTAAGAGCAGGGTGGCTGATAGGGATGCTAAATTTTTGAGTCATTTCTGGGTGACTTTATGGAAGAAGCTAGGGATAAGGCTCAAATACAGCACAACATGCCATCCACAGACTGATAGGCAGACAGAGGTGACCAACAGGACACTTGGAACTCTATTGAGATCACTGATAAACACAAATAAAATAGGATGGGACACTCTTTTGCCCCATGCTGAATTTGCATTCAATAGAGCCCCTTCAAAGGCAACTGGCCTTTCCCCATTTCAGGTGGTATATGGGAGAAATCCTATCACTCCTTTGGATTTATCTCCACTAACCAATTCTGTAAAGTTTAGTTATGAAGCAGGTACACATGCAGAGATGATCAAGAAGCTCCATCAGCAGGTTAGAGAGAAAATCATCAAGTATTCTGAACAGGCAGCTACTTCAGCCAACAAGTACAGGAGAAAAATGGTTTTCCAGCCAGGAGATCTTGTGTGGATACACCTAAGGAAGGACAAGTTCCTAGCAAAGAGGAGAGGCAAGTTAGTTCCAAGAGCAGATGGCCCATTTGAAGTTTTGGAGAAAATAGGAGACAATGCCTACAAGTTGGATCTTTCAGAGGACTATGGAGGGAGTGCCACCTTCAACATTGTAGATTTAAGGCCCTACTTTCCAGAGCATGAAGACCTTCCAAGTTTTAGGACAAACCTTCCTCAACCTGGGGAGGATGATGGAGACCATCCAGCAAGTCCAGCAGCAGATCAAGCACCACCAATAGCAGCAGATCAGGAATATGGAGATGATTCAGCAATAACAGCAGCTCGAGCAGCTTCTACATCATCTTCATCACCCAAGGAGGCTACACTGAAACTTGACAGATTGTCAAGAATAAGCCTTGTTGTACCAAACTCAAGAAATTGTTGGAGCAATTCCACAGAGAAACAATGAGCTTCCCTCCTCAGCAGCAGATCAAAGATACTTCAGCAGCCACCAGCCCACCAACATCATCCATCTAGGCTTGATACACCTTAGTAAGGCAAGTCCTGGCCAGCACAGCCATCCATCCCACCAGCATTGGCCAATCAGGTCAAATCCAGTTCCCAGCAAAACCAGTCCAAGCAGACATCTTTCTCAATTCTGTATCTATGGATTGAGTGAGATTGAGCCAAAGGTCCCTAGGATATTTTTGTTCCTTGACATGCAATTTTCAAGTCCCAAGCAAGTTCCAGCATGTTCAAGTAAGGAGGCCATACGTTACAAGCACCAGAACAAGCAACCCTGCCATGGTTGTAATTTGTTATCAGTTTTTCCAGAACCTCAGTTCTGAGGTCAAGTTATTTTTGTTCAGCTACAATGAGGGTTATTTAAGTCTTTCCTAGCCTTCCTTAAGCTATTGGGATTACATCTAGTTTAAGAAAAGCCCTGGAAAGTTATTGAGGTAACTTAGAATTACCCTCCCAGCTAGGAAAGGCCCTGATTGGCCAGAATTGCCAACCTTTAGGATTTTGTCCAATCAGAAGCCAGCCTAGCTTTCCTTTGTATTGTCAATTGTTTCCGGACTGTATTAGCTAATATAAACTGTAAGGTAATGTATTTGGTTTAGTTCAGCCACTAGATTATCAGGGAGGTTAGTAGGTCACTTTAATTAAGTGCCTCTAATCAAACTGTTTTAGGATTAGCTATATGTAGGGATGTATTCAGCAGCTTGCAAACTAATAAGTGATATTTTCAATAGCATTTTAAGTGCCCTAATTGAGCGTTGAGCCTCTCGTTTGTGAGTGTTAGCAAACTCTCATTTGGGTTGAATCTACTTCAGTATCTAGGAGTTGGCATCCCTAGTGGTGTGTGTAGAGCTTACTTGCTTAAGTGGTGGTGAGCCTGTATCTGCTGAGGTAACTAAGTCCTTTGCCCTTGTGTTTATTCTGTGGTGTGCCTGTATCATAGTGAATACAATTCTATCCTTTTCATTCCTTATCGGTTTGTCATCTAGTCCAGCTAATTGTTTCCAAATAGCTTTGTTTTAAATCATCGGCAGTGTGTGTGTGATCTATGTGGTGTATTGTGAGGCCAATGCTATGATCTCTGTGACCTTACATACATCATATAGGCTCACATACATCAGTATGTATGCATCCTAACAAGTCATTAGCTCGATCACCAATTCTAGTAAGAGGTCATTTAGTCATCTTTCCCATCAAACATGCTTCACAAAGCATCGAACTTTTCGAAGTTAAGGTTTCCAGAAGTCTTGTACTCTATTGTTTCTGAATGCATTTCTGATTAATATGACTAAGCTTACTGTGCTAGAGATATGTTTCATTTGAGTCATTTGTTTAAACTCTTGGCTCAATCATCAACACCCTTTCGATCGTATATAGGTCATTTCGCTGTCTTCCCAAGACTTCATTCTGGAAATCTTTAAACTATTTTAACATTCCAGGTCCAGATGTATCTTATAGACATGAATCACCATGTCTAATGTGGTTTTATCTTTGAAGATTTGAAGTAAATCATTCCTTGTACCTATGCTCAATTTTCTACATACATCTGTATGTATGAATGTTTATTGGCACGTTCACCTTTTCTTGTAAAAGGTACAGTCATGCTTCGCAAACATGATTTAATAAATAGTTCCAAGGTTATGTTTGAACATGAGTTCTTCCTTTTAAACCTTTTGGTTTCAATGTGTTAGATGTGTTTATCCGAGATCCTTTCTCTCTAATTGAGAGCTTGAAATCAAATTTCTACTTATAATGAGAACATAGAATCACCTACAAATTTCAGTTATAAGTTTAGAAGAAATGGATAAACAACCAACTCTACATGAGGAGCTACAACTATTTTCATGCTCCTATTTGTAGGCTGACTCTTATCCTTCCAAACACATCTACTTTGCTGTAGATCCTGCACATTTGTATAAATGCGTGTTTTACAGCCAGTATCTAATATCTAAAGTGGGTTCAATAAGGGTAATGCATATCATATACGCATTGACCTAGAAATGAAATCATATTACTACATTTCAAGCCTTCCTTATAGTTTGGACATTCACGCTTCCATTGTCATATACCTTTACAATAAAAGCATACATAATTTGGTAGTTAACTGGTAGCTGTCATTAGTTGGGTATGTACAACTGTTTGTCTTTTCCTTTCCTTTGACATATTTTCTTCGATAGATTTCTTAAATCTTATTTTCCCTTTCACTACAAGACTATATTTAGTTGCTAATCTTTTGGCTAAAGGGGGATATGAGGTTTCTCATGTTTTAAAGTAGTCAAATTATTTCAGAATATGAGCGCCATCAATTGGCCCTTATCTAGCTTAACCGAGACTATCTGGTAATTGGTTTCATATTTATCAACAACTCTAACTAGTTCGTTGAACTTGGTTTTGAGTTAGTAATATTGAAATTCTTCCTTTAATCTTCAAACATTTTTAAGTTAAAGTCGCATGAATACTATGACATTACATGTACCCATTTGCCTTGATTGTCCTCTTAATATTGATGCCTAGCTCAATGTTACATCAAAGACATGTTCCTCTTATTCGCCTCCAAGATAATCTTGTGAAGGTGATGCCAATTAAGGAATCGGTGTAATTGTTCTTCTCTTTCTCAAGGAGAAAACAATATTTGATTAGTGGTGGATGTTCGAGTGAAAAAACATATTGATTCTATGAGACAAAGTGGTTCTTTTTGTTATTATTCGTCAAAAGAAATTAAACTATTTTAATTTCAAATCAAAACACTTTATCAACTCTCACTTAGTGTCAAGACCCACAAGACTCATGGGCTCAAGTGGACTTTGACCCAACAAAACTCGAGCCCGATCACCTTTGGTGGATTATCTTATGATCGATCATTCAAAATGACTCTTGGCAAGAAATTTGTATCGAATATAATATTTCTCTTCCTCTGCTCTTAGCCCAAAACTGTTTTGATAGCTAATTTGAATCGACCTATCTCTCACCCTACTTATTACAACGATAATAACAACAACTTCCCATGTAACACGTTTGAGCGCGGTATGGGGGACCCTAATGTAGGCAGCCTTACCCCCATGAACAAAAGTTCATGGAGAGACTGATTCCGAAGGATCCGAAGCAAAAATAAAGGCGAAGCTTGTTAAGAGACAAGAACACATACTAGAGTGTTGCCAGTGCTATCGGAAGGGCTAACAGGTACCTGCACAAGAAAACAAATACAAGCCAAAAGACGTAAAGCTAGCTCGAATCATAAACACCTTCCTCACCCTACGACCTTAATCCTAGCCCTCCAAGCCCCCCTGTCTAGAGCCATGTCCTCCACTAAACCTAGATATCTTAGATCTTCTCTTATCACCTTTCTCATAGCCTTTTTAGGTCTCCCACGGCCACGACGGCCCTGAGGTATTCCAATCCCTTCGCACCTCCGAAGCAAAAACCCTACTTATTAGTGACTGACAAATAATTCGCTTTGGCGATATTATTCTCTATCTAAGTGGTGTTTCGATAGGTTGAGCAATAATTCAATTTTGAGAGTAGGTTTTATCATCCTAAGCATGCAATTCTCGGTGAACTCTTTCGAAAAAGATAAAAGGCATAATAAAACATGCTATAACAAATTTAAAGCATAAAATAAAACCCCTAGTATGGCCACCTAGAGTTAATCAAACTAATTTAACTAAGCCTTGACAGTCTTTAAGAATTCCTTCTTGGATTTTACAACTTCCTCGGATACGACTCCTACTCGGATCAACACCTCCATTGCAGTTGGGCTCCCACTCAACTTGATGTCTCCAAGTACAGCAAATTTATAAAGTGGACCTCTCTAAAGAGACTTTACATGAATTAAAATAAACTTAACTGAAATTTAAATTTAAAATAATTCAATGACGGCGCGTACGTCGTATTTCACCCAACCCGGTACACAGACCGGTAAAAAACCGACTATCTATGGCCATACTAAAAGCACATGCAAACATGTAATATTGCAATAATTATATCAATTATTCAAAAAATTACTTTGAGGTACCCTAACTTTTGGTGAAATGTTTTTCTGGTACCCCTACTTTTCAAAACTAATTTTGAGGTACACTTAATTTTTGGGTTAGTAATTGTTTGGTGCTTTTTCGACCATTAATTTTATTAAGTGACCAAAATGCCCTTGTTCTTCCCTTCTTGAAGAAATATCCTTGAAGAAGAAGAATGAGGGTATTTGGTCACTTAATAAAATTAATGGTCGGAAAAGCACCAAATAATTACTAACCCAAAAAGTAAGGGTACCTCAAAGTTAGTTTTGAAAAGTTGGGGTACCGAAAAATAGTTTCTCCAAATATTGGGGTACCTCCGAGTAATTTTTTGAAATATAACACATGCTTTGAATAACAAATTATAAAGGCATATTTAATAGCAATATATAATATATATATATATATAAGGAAACAAATACTAAATAAGGTTTCATAAATAGTTTGCATGATTGACAAAATAAACAAAATTCTAAATTTTATCTGAGTTACCTAAACAGAGTTAGGATTTTATAAAATACCTTTACACACAAGTTACTCAATTTTCCTAAAATCAAGAGGTCTAAAAGATACTATATCTTTTAGAATAGGGTTTTTGGACGCTAATATACTGAACTTTATTGGACAATAATATACTGAACTTTGACCTTAGACAATAATGCACTGTACTTTAGGGGGTGTTGGACAATAATGCACTCATAGCAATTCCAGCGGTGGCTAACTTGGTGGCAATCCTACGTGGGCCGCCTGCCACGTAAGATCACCATCAAGTTAGCCACCGTCAGAATCTCTTCGGGTATACTATTGTCCAACACCCCCTAAAGTACAGTGTATTATTGTCCAAGGTCAAAGTTCAGTGTATTATTGTCCAATACCCTAAAAGTTCAGTATATTAGCGTCCAAAAATCCTTTAGAATATTGCAAGTTTCCTAAACTTTACAAATTATTATTAGATTTTATGTCTAACAATTGATTTAGTAATAATAGTATTCAATAATTAATTTCTAAAATTAATTTTAAACCCTAAAAAAGCACGAAATTATCATCACTGTTGGCAACACGGTCCGGGTTGCTTCCCAGTGATGGTTATTTCGTGCATGAAAAACTTAAATAAAATATCAAAACTTACCAAATATAAAATTCTCATATCATAGTATTATCTAATAACCTACTATGAAATTTTCCAGAATTTTATCAATTTTCATAAACTTGTAAAAGTTTAGGGAATTAAACATTTTTAATTCACCATTTAATAGGAAAATAAAAGAGAACAGTCCGATAAGTTCAAAAATTAAATTTTTCAATTTTCCCATACAATGGGGTCATTCAATATGCTATTGTAAAAATGTTATATTTTTATCAAATTTTTAAAATTAGAAAAAAAAACAGAAAAGTAAACTATTATACTCCGCTGCAGATCTGAGAATTAAAGGAAAACTAACTTGACAAATTCAAAAATTCACGAAAAGTTTATCCTTAATAGTATGATTAACCAGTAATCTACTGTAAATTGTTCAGAAGTTTTACAAATTTCTAAAAATTTATAAAATTCAGAGAAGTAACCGAATTTATTTCTCCTTAGATGTGAAAAACTTAATTAAAAATCTATTTCAATTGGGAAAAATCTACAAAAATTATGACAAGTTCAGAACACTTCCAGATACCTCCATTAATTTGTTTGGAATTTTTTGAATTAGTTTGTTATTTTATTTTGATTTTTCATTAAATTTACTGTAAATAATCTAAATCAGAAAATAATTCTACAAAATCCTATTTTGTGAATTAGACTTATTTCATGTATTGCCTATTATTTAACAACATTAAACATGATTGTTTCTAAGACCATTAAAATTATACCAAGTTCATGCTAATTTTAACAATTAAACGAACATAAACTGATTAATTGAAGCCAATGAGAAATAATAATAATAATAAAGCATGAAACTTTTCAATAAAATTTTTCAGATTATTATTTTGAGCAACAAAGACTAAAACTTTCATAAAGTTTTAAAATTTAGGCATTAAATCTACTCTAGCAAATTCATAAAATAACTCAACAATTGATAAAATTATTTATGAATTAAGGTATAATACTTTAGCATGCAATTGGTGGCTCTAATACCACTATTGGTTTTAAGTTATCTATTTCCTAAACATATACAAATTAATTGACGGAATATTTATAACGATTATAAAACAATTAATCAACCAAGAAAGAAACAATTAAAGAGGCATTAGTAATTATATAGATCGCTAATCCGACTTATGCAGAGGTTGACCTTTGAGATTCCAATGTAGAAATCCTCTACTATAAGTCCACACAATACTCCGGGAACTCGATTGCTTGATCGACCCGATCGAGACAGATCTTAATCTAAGATGTATGTATTTCGGTATAAGAGGTTGTTTCAGGAAACAATAACTGCAAATTAAGAGACAGAGGAACTCAGGAAATCACTCTAATATCTCTCTAAGAGTCTTAGGCAGTTGGTGATCTTTAATCTCTCAGAGAGATTCCCTTTTATAGTGTTTAGATAACTAGGGAAGAGGGCAATCAAAACCCTAATGACCGACTTTACGCAACGGTGCATTCTGAGGCCCCACACAGTCCGTGTTGATCCAACATGATCCGTGTTGGCCTCCAGAATGTCCCTTAAGTCGGCCCATAATCACCACAATCTGTGGCAGACCACCACGGTCCGTGGTGACACCAACACGGTCCGTATTGGATCACCACGGTCCATAGTGAGTCCAATTTGGTCCATGTTGGCCTGATTCCTCATGGAAATCGACTCCCAACATCTCTAAACATAATACGATATTATTTAGGTTAACATACATTGTTCCAGGGCACTGGCTTGTGTGACCTAGTAGAACCAAATAATATAGTTGTAATTAAACATATTCAATTATCAATTATAGAGGTCTCTAGAAAAACATATAATTACTATATTATTTTAGTTTAACCTACATGTATATCGAACATTGTCGGGACATTCCCAACAATATTGTTGATAGCTCTACTATCCACATACATCCGAAAAGACCCATCTTTCTTTGGCATAAGTAATGCTAGTATAGAGCATGGGCTCATACTCTCTCGCACATAATTGTGTTCAATAAGTTCATCCACTTGTCATTGCAATTCCTTGGTCTCTTCCGGGTTGCACCGGTTAGCCACTTGGTTCAGAAGTGGAGCCCCGGGAATGAGGTCGGTGTGATGCGCAATTCCCCGGATAAGCAGGAAACCGGGTGGCAGCTCCTTTAGGAAAACATCGATATATTGACCAATAAATGGTGACACAGGAGGGCGAACAGGTTTCTCTTCCTCATTGGATTCGAGGAGGAGCAAGGCATAAATGCCCTTACCCTTTTCTAGAGCCCTTTCCACCCGTGTTTCACTCAAGTGTTTTGGTTTCTCACTTCCCACCTAGGGTTTATGAGAAATGATTTCTTGAGGAGTTAAAGGTAAAAGTTGAACCCTCTTGTTTCCATGGGGAAAAATAGGTGTTTTTCAACCCATCGAGGATAGCGTGCTTATCAAATTGCCATGGTCGACCTAACAAAACATAGCATGTACTCATAGGAACAACATCACAAACAATAGAATCATGGTAAGTAGGACCGACAGATAAATCCACAAGGTCTTGCTTGGTTACCTTAATGTCGCCATGATTGTTGAGTCATTTGAGAGAATAAGGCTTTGGGTGAGGCAATAATGAAAGTCCCAATTTCTAAACCATATAAGTTGAAGCAACATTTGTACAACTCCCTCCATCAATAATCATATTGCACAACTTCCCTCCAACCAAGCACTGAGTATAAAATATCAAAATTCCCATTGGGTTTTGTCTATAGGGGGTTCATGGGTATGTAGTACGCTCCTAAAGACAAGTAATTCTTCAGTAGGGACCATAGTAGGCTCTACATTTTGATCATCGGATTCACTACAATCTGCCACAAAGTATTCGGGCTCTTCTTGGACACCCTTGAGCTTGTCGTCAATATCTTGCACATATTGGATAGTCAATTTTCTCTCGGTAGGACAATCGGCTTGAAAGTGGTCATACCATTAGCACTCAAAACACTTCTTTCCCTCCATCTTATTGGAAAACTCCGTAGGGGAAGGATAAGCGATGCCTTTTCCTTTATCGACCCTAGTGGGAGGTGTGGACCTTGGAGATTCACTAGATCATGTGTTAACCAGTGGGGTAGGCCTAGCGGTAGGCACATAAGGACGGTTGAAAGGCCTTTGTGTCGATCTCTCTTTGTTTCTCCTTTCAACTCGGGCGGCCAAGCTACACAACTCGTACGTCCAAAGAATGATAGGGTTGAATCTCTACTTTCTTGACAATAGAAAGAGACAATCCATTAAGGAACCGGGCTATGGTTTTCTCGGGAGGTTCTTGCAAGGTGCTTTTGATGATTAGTTATTCAAACTCTTGGATGTACTCATTCACACTCCTCTTCCTTTGTCAAGGGAAAAAAAGCTTCCTCATGACATCTTGCTTATATATGCTAGGCATGAACTTGTTCATCAACTTTTTGAGCCTCTCACATGTATTAATCTTCTTTGGCCATCCCGAGCCCTTTGAGCACACTTTCAAACCAAAGTGAGACAACTTGGGTGAGCTTCAAACTTGCCAACTTGAGAGTCTTCCCATCACTGTAACCCTTTGCTTCAAATATCCTCTCTATCATTAGCAACTGCTCTGCATAGTCATCTGGGTCAAGAGATCCATTAAACTACGAAAGATCAATCTTGGCATCACGAAAATCGTCTCGAGGTTGTCTATCCCTTTTTCCCCTTTGGTGGGTCAAATAAGCAAAGTTAATATCGTCATCACTCAACCCGAAATGTGGAGGAGTCCGAATGGGACTAGGGAAGGTCTCTCTCTTTTCCTAGGACTAGGTTGGCCTTGGAGCTATGCTGATATATTTTCGAGTAGATTTGTGATGACATCAAGGGCATCTTCAATGCGTGAAACCCGACCCTCCAAACCCAGTTGGGTATTTGTAACACCCTGGGTATATGGTTAAGTGTGACTTAAAAGGATTGAAATGACTACTTATATCACCAAGGTGCACCTTCTTTTATGGTAGCTCACCCATTGGGAACTCCTCAGTTAAGCGTGCTTGGCTGGGAGTAGTCTCAAGATGGGTGACCTCCTAGGAAGTTTTCTCAGGCAGCGTGTGAGCGAGGATGAAGCACGCTGGAAAGACTCGTGGTGATTTGTGGGGTCAGTCAGCGATCCTTGAAGCATTTCTCGGTAACGACCGCAGCCGGGAGGGGTTGGTGCGTTACAGTATTAATCTCAGGCGGGGGTCCCACTCGTTTCCTTGATTGACGGCTTGATCCTCCTTGACTAGGATCATTGATGATATCAATACCAAGAGGATAGGTGTGGGACAGATTGTGTTTGGGGAAATTTTGTAGAGTTTGGAGTTTTTTGAGGCTAGCTAGGTTTGTGTTTAGGCTATGGGCTCTTTGTAGTTTGATGCACAATAGAGAAACACGGATGCACAATGAGCACTATCAATCAAATGCAGGAAGACTCACCTTTCACAACAAACACCCACAAAAGCCAACCACTCCAATGATCCAAATATTCCAATCAATCACCCAACAATTTCAATCCAACACAACAAATCTCAATGTTCACAAGGAATGAGGGTCACCAATATGTTCATTAATATCTAAAACAACTATGGCACCCATTACTATCAACACCCAACATTACCAACAACATAATGATCATATTTTTCAAATATTCAAATCCCAAGATTGCAAAAGCAGAGGAACAAACCCCAAAAGCAGAGCAACAACCGAAAATCCCTAAAAATGATGAACACAAAGTCAAAATCGATCAATAGAGCAATATCGTAACCAATAGCAAAACCTGGATGCTTTGATACCAAATGGAGGCCGTTGGCAATGGTGAGAGAGAAGGATTGAGGATTGCTATACTTGGTTCCACTCCACACCCATAGAGATGAATCAAACTTGTAGATAAAAGAAGAAAACTTGCAATAACTTTGGAATTGATCAAAACAGCAACAAAATCACATAAACCACCTTGAATCACCAACGATATGAACTTGGGATAAAGCTACTCACCACCCAAGAATTGAACACTCCAACAGGATCTTGATAAAGAATAATCACCACAAGATCAATAAAGGAATGACTTAAAACATCACCAAATCATACAAAATTTTGATAAAGTAATAAGATTTTGAAGAGAGTTTGAGTTGGTCTCAAAAATACCATTCATTAATCATCACAAGCTAATGTATTTATTCTCAATGCTTGAGTTGAATGGAAAAGGGTTGGACACTTCCCCAAGAAAGACATAACTCAAATCCAAGGGTCCAAAACAATCCAAAAAATTACTTAGGGGTACCCTAACTTTTGGTGAAATGTTTTTCTGGTACCCCAAATTTTAAAAACTAATTTTTGGGTACCCTAACTTTTAGAATTAGAAATAATTAGGTGAATTTTCGGCCAATTATTTGAATTCAACGGTGAGTTTTAGGCGGGAAATTGATTAAGTGTTTTTGTGAATGAAAATGCCCTTTGTTTTTGTGGACGAAAATTATTTGAATCAATCGGAGTTTCGCCGGAAATTCACCTAGTAATTTCTAATCCTAAAAGTTAGGGTACCCCAAAATTAGTTTTGAAAAGTTAGGGTACCAAAAAATTGTTTCTTCAAAAATTAGGGTACCTCTAAGTAATTTTTTGAAAACAATCCAAGAGATTACAATCAAGGGCTAAGATGCACCCATTACAAATGACCTACTTTAGGAGGTATTCAACTATGCATTAGTGGGGATAAAGGGATCATTACTAGGAAAATTAATAGAACTCAAAAGAAGAGAGAGCAACAGTCAATCTTCATATTTTCCAGATGGCACGATTGTGTGGCTACCTAAAACCCCAAAATTGGCCAAAAAAATCGAAAACAGCACGATCGTGCAATGGAGCGGCACAATCGTGTGAGACAGACGAGAAGGGTTGCACGATCACGCGAAAGGGGTGCACGATCGTGCGAAAGGGGTGCACGATTGTGCCCCTAGGTGCTACCATCGGGGTATCAGATCCTGCACTATCCTGCGCCCCTATAGCACAATCGTGTGATGCTCTCGGGAGGGATGGCACGATCGTGCGGAGGTTCGACACGATCACGTCCCTAGGTTTTCACAAAAACCCAATTAACTCAATATCCGTATGATCGTGCGGCCTTGCGGCACGATAGTGAGTGCGACCTGCTGACATTCTTTTCTTCCTTCTTTGTTACTTCTCTCCATGCCCAAGCTCAAATCCAACACCTCCATAGCATATATAGATAAAAAGATGAAATAGACCCACTTATTAGCTTCAAGATAGGCCTGCTACTCAAAGGGGCTCTTGGCTAAGTAAAGAGAAAAATAGTGCACCCGAACCCAAAGAGAATTGCACCTCCAACTCCTTGACCACGGAGGCCTTCCTGTCTTGGCTAAGTAAAGAGAAAAATGGTCTCGAGACCTCTCCATATTAATGGTTAAGAGATAGCTCATGAGCCAACCAAGTGGCCGACTTGGTAGAATAATTCTCATTACTTGAAACACACCAACACCATTCATCTTCCATCTCATGAAATGGAATGGAATAGAAACAACTTTAATCATTTCCAAGAATTCATTCTTTACAAGACAATTTAGTTTCGGAAAATCCTACACCTTGTTAGGGGTGATAACATCAATGACTTTAAAATATGGTTCTATAGTTGCATTCTCCATGCATGTCTCTGACTCACATAGAGGGATCGAAGAACACCAAGAGTCCATCCAAAAAATAATCTTTTCACCACTTTCTACTCTCCGACGAATACCCCCCTTTTAAAAAATTTCTCAGAATCGTTTTCCACACCCAAGAATCCCTTGGCTTTATTTTTTGTGCAAAGAAATCTTCAGATAAAGGGTATTTGGACTGCGTCACTTCTACCCACAGTCCTTCACCTCAGAAATACTCTTAAATGAGCTTACTAATGAACGGGGTTTAATCGCTTTCGTCTTCTGAAAGCTTGATCCTCCAAAGTTTTTGGGTCTGCACACTTTATTCCAAGCAACTAGTGGCAAGACTTTTCCAGTTCTCATATCTTTCCAAATAAAGTTACGAACATTCACATCAATTTTTCGAGCTACTTCCTTCAGAACTTGAAAGCATTGCATAGTGTATGTTGGTAGTAACTCCAAATTAGATTGGATCAAAGTGACGAGACTAGCCTTGGAAAAAATTTGATTTCTATGATTTTAACTTAGAAAGAGATTTAGACAAAAGATCTTTGAAATACTCACAAGACGGTATGCCCTTAAAAAATAGGAAATCCTAAATATTTTCCCAAATTCTCCCTTCTAGGAATATTGAAGACCCTGGAAACTAACTGTTTATTAGCCAGCTTAGAATCCTTAGAGAATATTACTGAAGATTTCTGAAAGTTAACAAGTTGCTTGAAAAGATTGCAAAATCTAGACAGAATATATTCCGAGTCCCTATAAGCTTTCAAACTTTTTTTACAAAAGATCAAATTAACTATCATCTGTAAACAAAAGACAAGAAACATTTGGTGCATGCTAACCAATCTCTATTCCAATACCACCCCTAGGTAACGAGAATAACATATGTAATTCCCTTGTTAAGACTTCGATACATATTAAAACATATAAGGCGATAATTGATCAACTTGACGAATACCCCTGGAAGGTTTGAAATAACCACAAGTCGCATCGCTTATTAGCAGGGTATAAGATATTGTTGTAACACATTCTTTTATCTATGCAATCCATTTAGAATGGAATCCAAATGCCTATAGAGAATAAAATAAGAAATCTCATTCTACTCTGTCGTAAGTCTTTTCCATATCCAACTTGAGGGTAGCCCAACCTTGGTTACCTTTCATACTTCGAAATTTGTTGATGATTTTGTGGGCCATAGAATGTTATCATAGATTGAGCTTCCAGTGACAAAGGTACTCTGGGTTGGGTCAATTAGCTTATCCAGAATTGGTCTTACCCGGTTAACCAAGGTCTTAAAAATTATTTTATAGAGATTAGTACAAAGATTTATAGGCCTAAAATGAGTTGTAGTACAAGGGGTTGTAGCCTTCGGGATTAAGGCAATTAATACCAATCTATAATTCATTTGTCGGAGCGATTTCTCATCTCAGAAAAAGTCGTTATTGCACCACAGACGTCATTCTTAATTAAAGGCCTATGGGTCTGGTAGAAGGAGATACCAAACTCATCAGGCCTGAGGCTTTAAATTTGTCCTGTTGAAAGACTGTATCCTCAATTTCCTGATCTAATAGCTATGAAATCAACGAATCACTATCCTCCTTAGTTACTACACAAGGGATATCAAAGTTGATTCTCCTAGCATGATCAACATTGGATTTAAATCGGTTCATAAAGTATCGAATAAAAATGTTATTAATTTGTTCGTGGTCTTCCACCTATATATCTGGGCCATCTTTAATTCTCAGTATATTTCCATGTGCTTTCCCATTCTTCATAGATAGATGGAAAAGCCTTGAGTTACGGTCACCATTCATCAACCAAACTTTTTTATACATAGAACTTCAATATTTTTGGTGAAAAAGTGCAGGTATTCCCGTTGCTTTGTTACTCTAGCTAACCAATCATTAAGCATGTAACTAGTTGGATCATTAATGAGTTTCTCCTCAATTTTAATAATTCTTTCTCGTTCCTTAGTAATTTGGACTTATAGTTTGTAATGTGGCTTTAGCTCAGATTTTCCTATCTCTTTTTTACCTATGTGGTTTATTTGAAAGACGATACAGAGGTGTTCCTTCATTGCGAATATTCCATTTATTTCGAATTAAGTGGAGCGACTCCTTATAAGTTGCCCAAGATTTATGATATTTGAAAATAGTTCCTTTTCTTCTATTTTCTTCAAAAAGTGTACTAATAGAACATATGAGTGATCCAAAATCGTGAAAGATCATTAACTAATCTGTATTGAGGGAATGTGGTTTTACCATGATGGAGATAGAAGAACCGGATCCAATTTTTCATAAATCAGTTGACTCTTGCAAAATTGCTTCCAAGGAAAAGGGCAACCTTGCACCGAGGCATCGACGCACATAGAATTCCTTAGAAATTGGTTTAAACGAATAAATAGTGAGGGGTTGACCTTAGCTCTGCCCATTTCATCCAATGAGCTCTATATGAATTCTATTTTTATTTTCTTTCTTGAACACCTATTCTTCTCTTTATTTTCTAATAAGTTTCAATTCTTAAAAACTAAATATGGAAAAATCTACTACCTTAGCATGTCTTTCCATTCACGTCTTCCTATCGTCCCATTTTTGTTTGTCTTAAAATCTACTTTAATGACGAAATATACAAAAGAGAGATTTGTCAAGCCTTTGCTTTTATCAAGTGAAAACAATTCAACAACTTGTTTCTGACGATTTAGGTTGATTTAAATTCTAGTTCACTAACTAGTGAGAATAATATTATTAGATTATTTTTATATAATCAGCATACTACAGTTTTCCGTCGCCTAAATCCTAAATCCTAGCCATAAAACTCAAACGACAGGAGTGTTCTGAGGGAAATTTGCTCCGGTGAGGCAATCGATGATTAGGGTATCCCTTTGCAAATGATTGGTGCTAGTCTCTAGGAGACTTAGTGTAGTATAAGAATGTATCTTAAAGGAATCTTTTTAGGGTTTTCTGGAAAGTAGCATGTGCGTTGTGGCAAAAGTTAGGGGTTTTTCATGGAGGATGGTTCGAATTTAGCCCAGGGTAAGCTAAAACCACAAAGGTAGAAGAAGAGGTAGTCAAGATTGATTTCAAAGTTCACAAGGGTAATGACGAAATTGGATTGAGTTTAATAGGGCACTTGACGACCAAACTATCATTTAACCCCAAGAGTTTTGCGAATGATGATGAAAAACATATGTAAGCCATTGAAGGGGGTACTTACTCGGGAGCTTAATGAAAATTTGTTCCTCGTTCTACTCTTTTTAGACAATCATAAGGAGTGTGCGCTCAACGAGGGACCATGAGCCTTTGATAATAAGCTTTTATTGCCAAGGGAGTGGGAGGAAAAGGAACAATTCTCAAAGATCGAGCTTAAGATGGCAAGATTTTGAGTCAAGGCATATGGAGTCATGATTATTCGCCAAACCCAACAGTTTGCTAAAATACTTGATGACAAGATAAGATTTTTTGTGGGTTGTGAGAAGATTCTACATATAGAGCGGAAAAATCTTTATGCTTCCGCTTGGATGTTGTCACCTGAATGCTGAGAAGAGGGTTGATGGTGAAGGTAGGACGAAAGTCCATTTGCATCAAATTTAAGTACCTTCTATTGTCAGAGTTCATCTAGGGATGCTATATGTTGGGGAATATTATGAAGGATTGCGAGATGGTCAACATGGATACTCCAAAATATGAGTTGCAGTACGGGAGTTGGTTGAATGCTTCTCCTCTAACATCTCGAAGAAGGAATGTTGAGGCGAAGCTGAAAAAGAAAATAGGTTGTACTGATCTCTTTAGGGGCAAAGGACACAACCTAAACCCCGCTTGAGACTGACTTTTGTTAGAACTAGCGGAGAGGCATCAACGAGACCTGGCAGTAAATGTAAAATGACAAATAATTAAAAATAAAAAAAATTAGTTAAGTGGATAAATAAATAGAGACAGAGAGAGTATGTCACCTAGGTAGCTTCTAATTTTTTTACTTCCTTTTCCATATTGATTGTCAATCTTTGAAAATTGTGTTGTCAAATCTAAAAAATTTGACCATAAATTTTTCAATATATATAATAATTTATATATAAAATTAATATCATAAATTTGAACATAAATTTTTCAATATATATAATGATTTATTATATAAAATTAGTATCATTATGTTCATAACGAAAAATATTATAAAAAAGGTATAATATTGCAATTATTAATAAAATATTACATAAGAAATTATCAATGAAAACCTAACATTAAAGATCGCGACAGTCAACAAATGACAATTAATATAAAACGGTACCAAACATATGGTAAGTATATCGAGAAAAAAGTGTTGATTACTACCTCCATCCCATTATATTTATCCATTTACCTAATTTGGGAGGGCCAATACATATTGGGAATTGAGGTAAAAAAGTTTGTATTTATCTAAATTACCCCTACTTTAATTGAAGATAATAGTTATTGAGATTGTAAAAAATGATAAATGTATTTATTAATTAGAGGTAGAAAAGAAATTATATTTTGAGACAAAGAAATTAATAAAAGGATAAAAAATTTGAGACGGAGGTAGTACAGTAAGATTTTGAAGCATTAATGATACTTTCATTGCATTGACTAGTCTAGGTCTAATTTGTCTCCTAGGTAGCTTTTAATTTTCTATGATTATTTCAAAAGTGGTATTGTGATTGGTTCAGGCAAAAATAAAATAAAAGAATCAAAGTTGAAGGGCTTTAAAGAATACACGACACATCACATCACATGTTCACATTGTTCCAAACTACAAAAAGAGCTGGACTGCAACACCATCTTTACCATTCATTATTTGGTCTTCTTCAAAGTGGGTATTGAGTAGTGGGTAAAGGTTGGACCTTGGAACACCATCACCTTTGGCTACTCTACTACACCCCCAACTGGACACCAGTAGGAATGTACGAAACAAACAAATTGTTGAAATAACTAAGCATAAACTTACTGACCCACCCACTCAATATTTGACTCTTTTCAACACACACCCAAAAAAACAAAAAAACAAAAAAAAACACCCTGTGTTATGTATTTTCAAATAATGTATTTTGAGGTAATGAGAAAGATCGTGAAAAGTAAAAGAGAAAAGTAAAAGAGAAAAGTGAAGATATATTGATAATGATTGTGGTAAAGTCAAAAATGTGGAAAAATATTTTAGTAGGGTGAGCTGTGGTATCACATCGCACCGCAACATAAAAAAAAGGAAATGGCCTAATATGTCAGAGCCAAGGTAAAGAAAGAAAACTAGCAGGAAGCCAGGATGCAGGGAAATGAGCACTTTTATAGCTCATCACAATAGAAACATAAAGAATTAGGATTTCCAGCAAGCAAGTAGACATCAACTGAAATCAGAAGTCAGAACTATTACAGATCAAGTTGCTAAACATACACAAAGCTTGGCGAAACCTGAGTCACAAATGATGGTGCTCTTCACTTGGCCAAACAGTAAGGGGAAAATCTTACGAGCCCTAAACAGAAGGCCAATGCTTCAAAAAAAAAAATTAGGCACCTTCTACCGGGATGTTAGTGTTGCTGTACACAGGCATAGGGAGAATAGACCTTCATGGTTCTGGATCTGATTCCATAGATCCCTCTTCACGTAGATTTCTCTGGCCAGCAAACGGGGGTGGTGGCGGGTCAACTGATAACGTCCCTTCTAGAACATTCACCACTTCACCCATGGATGGCCTCATTCTTTCATCAACTTGCACACACCAATACGCGATTCTAAGGGCACGTTCGAGCTCCTCAAAGTCTATCTCGCCCTCGATTCTCTTATCTACAACCCTCCATCCATAGCCGCTGATCCACTTGTTGTAAGACCACTCGCAGAGATCTTCATGATTGCCTTGGTGTCCGGTTACCAGAGCGAGAACCAACTTGCCGAAGTCCCACACATCTTTCTCAGCTGCACCCTCTCCAGCAGAAGCTTCAATGTCGAATTTTCCCAAGCCGAACTCAGAAACCTTCGGCTCTAGGTTTTCATCAAGAATCACATTTCCCAATGTCAAGTTGCCATGGCTTATGAACTCCCTACATTCTGTGTGCAAGTAAGAAATGGCCTTGGCCACTCCTAGACATGTTGTCATTCTCCTCCTCCATGTCAGCCTTCTGCACAGTTTCGGGGCTTTCAAGCAAGCTTCCAGCGAACCATTCTTCAGAAACTCATAGACCACAAATCTGTGCCCTGGATCACAACAATAGCCCTCAAGCTTCACCAGATGCTTGTGATAAATACTTCCCACCACAGACACCGTGGCTCGGAATTTTCTTCCTTCTAGTGGGGTTTCTAGAAGCTTCACCACTACAGGTTGGCTGTTCTGGAGCGTTCCTTTATATGAGTGCGGCCCCAATGGTTGCTTGAAGTTTCCAGTCAGTTCTTTGATTTCAGCATAAGTCCATCTCACAAGGCCAGCTGAAGTGGAACCAATAAAAGCTGAACCAGCTTGCCTTCTGAAGGAGATGACTTTTCGCTTGTAGAGCCAAAGACAAACAACAATCTGAAGCACAAAGAATACACAAAAACTGCCGATCATCGCAGCAGTCAGGGAATGAACAGGGATCCCATTTGACCGGTTACCAACAGAGGGCAGGGCAGCCGACAGTGGATTAGCTGATGTTGGATTGTTGGGCAGAACAGCCAAGGGATCCAAACATATCTTGACATAGGATATCGAAGTAAGAGATGGATCGTAATACCCAGTAATGTATTGGGTTGTCTTCATTCGACACCTTGCAGTCCCATCGTTCAAGTACGTTATGGCTGTACAAACCGGATCTTTCAAGCACAAACTCTGGCATTCATCCACACTCATTACTGTGACTGAATCATTCGGCGGGTAAATCCCATAGAGGGAAGTGTGCTCGTATGTCATCATGCTGACCCTAGCATCACAACTACGCTCATAGGGAGCCACACATTTCAAGCTGGATGCTGGTTTAGATTTAAATGGGCATTTACACACAGCTCTGCTTGAATTAGCAGCATACATACAAACCCCATGATTACCGCATGTCGCAAAGACATCACACTGATTCCCAACAGCTTGCCACACCGATCTCCAAGACCTTGTAGCTTCATCCCACGAGTACATTCGGAGATTCCCATCAATATCTAGCCTGAGAAGCCGAAACCTCACATCATCATTGTGGTCTTCCGCAATTGCAGACCAAACAGGCGTGGAAGTTTCATCAAGAAGCTGGAAGAAACCAGTTGAGTTAAGACATGCCTTGACCTTCCCTTTGGAAGAGCCTCCATTTTCCCAGTAGATAACACTGGTTTCCCACTTAAGTTGCAGCTTCCCAGAGTCACTCATGAAAAGGGTATAGTAACTAGAAACCGATCTCTCACTCGCAGCTCGAAGCGTGAGGTGGGCAGATAAATTTTGCCCTGGCAACAAAGTGTTGGATGGGAAATCAAAACTTTGCCACACAAGCTCCTCATTTTCTTTCAGAAGAATGAGATTCCCGTCATCCCGAAGAACAGCATGTGAAACAGATCTATCAAAGGTGCTGCTCGACCACACTACTCCCCCATTGAAGTAATCATATAAAATCAATCCACCCTCTGGGGTGAGCTGAAAATAGGAACGGTTACTCACAGTGATTTCAGCACCAGCAACCCATACCACAGTTTGTTTGTCAGCGGGGATTGAATTCGAATTGAAACGAATCCCAACACCATACTGATTAGGCTGATCTGAATGATTGAAAAACCCTAAAGCGAAATCCCCATTGGAGGATACCCAGAAGTTATTGTCCAGAACAGACAGTTTAGAACCCAGTGGAATCTCTGAAGCAACAACTGAAAGCAGCAATGACCCGAAGAACATACAAAAGAGTAAGGCTGACCCATCGAACATTATGCACTTGCCCAGCATTTTGGATAGTAATAGTGAAGAAATTAGGAGTGGAGGAAGTCAAGAGCAAGGAATCGAAGTTCTTGGCGTCTAGGGTTACATTCTACACAACTAGCCGGCCCAATCAGGCATTTTAGGCCAAGAAGACATCAGAAATCGGGGAAATCTGGACCCAGATTGACGAATTAACACATTATCGTCCAATAATTCGTCTCAACCAGCATATTTGTCAATGGAAATTAGGCAAATCAGCAAATGAAGCAAACCCCATTCAGCTCAAAGATGAGGAAAGAATATTCAACTAGCAAAGAAAGAGCAGAACAAGGGAAAACTGGGCTAATTTAGGATTTATTACCTGAAAATGACATTTGAACCAAGTAAATTTCAAACCGGACAACTGCCGATGATTGCTCCACAGTGAGTAGACAATGCAAACCAAGAGATTGCATTAATGCTTAAGAGAGTGTTAGCAAGTGAAAGAGCAGAAAACCATAACTGAAACACCATAAAGACTGTAAAAAGATAAGGAAAAAAGGGGAGCGTTTCTTTTGGGGATTTTTTTTTTTGAGGCTTTTGATGAGGGTTTGGTTTCTGGGGTTTTGAAAACTGTTACTATGGGGAATGTGAGGGGCCCAAATGAAAACAATGCAATCTGGGCAATGGGATTATTTTCAGAACTTTGTAACTTGGAGACCCTACAAAGTAACTGCTTCTCCTCACACAAAAAGACAATTAATCCTGCAATAATCACTAAAGATGAGAGAGAAAGAGGAAGGAAGGGTTATTATTCCCGAAACCCAGAAAAATGAAAACCCCAGATTTGAAGTTGGCAAACTCAAGGTGTTGGATGCAGGAAAAAAAGTTGGAATTTACGAGAGAGAGAGAGAGAGAGAGAGAGGTAGAGAGAGAGTCGGCAGTGAATAGCGAGGAAGGAGGAATAGTGCTTGCTTCTACTGATTTTTGGTTGGATTCATTTGGCATGTTTTCCGTTGATTGATTTTTTGTATTTAAATTAATTTAAGGAAAATTTCGAATGGTGCGTTTTTGCTTAGTTATATAATGCATTTTTTAAAATTATTTTTTAAAGGATTATTGGATTATACTACCTCCATTCCATATTATTTGTTCTTTTTAAAAATTGTACAGTCAAATTACAAAAAATTACCATAAATTTCTTAGGCCCCATTCTTTTATGTGGTAACTTGCGGTGTTGTACCGCACCACACCGCACTACTCAATATTCTACCACACTTCACCACACTTTACCACAATTATTGCTAAAATATCTTCTTACTTTTCTCTCTCCTCACTCTTCTACTCTACTTTCTACATTCTCTCTCCTCACTCACTCCACCTACCACAACTCTTACCACAACCCACCATACTTCACCGCACTTTTTCAAATTTCACCGCGTCGCACCATTACCACACATCATCGCATAAAAGAACGGAGTCTTACTATATTCAATGATTTGTCAATAAAATTAATATCATTAGATTCGTAACGAAAAATAATATTATAAAAGTATGATGTTGTCATTGTTAAAAACATATTATATCAAAAATTATCAATCAACGAATCACATTGGAGACCGTGATAATCAACAAAAAGACATAATATGGAACGAAGGGAGTAATATGCTATACTCTAGGAGTGTTGGGCAATCATATATTGTACTATTTTTTTATATTCCAATATACTGTAATATGGCGGTGGGTGATATTTACGTATAGAAAACAAGTTACAATGACAATGACTCATTAGAGATCCTCCATGTCAATAGAAGGAAAATAATTTGGTAAGTTTTTTGAAATTTTAACTAAATATATGCTAGTAACCCTAAAATACATATGTGTGACTTAAATCATTTCCTATTCCTTCATTTTGTTAAAGTCACACTTAAGCCAAACACATGAGTTTTAGGGTTACTCAACATAGATGCAATCAAAATTTCAATAAAACTTGCCAAATTATTTTCCTCCGTTTGACATGGAGAATCTTTGAGGAGTCATTGTCAATGAAAGTTGTTCTCAGTGCATATGTATCACGCACCCTCATATTATAGTGTATTAGAGCTATAAAAAAAATTGTATAACGCATTATTCTCCAATATCCCCAAAGTACAGTATATTATAGTCCAGTAATCATTTTATAAAGGATTATTGGATTTTAGTATATTGTACTCAGGGTATTGAACAATGTCAAAAAAAACATTCTCTAAATGGCACTACCTCTATTTTTTTTATTTGTCATTATGAAAATTTAAGATAAAATTGAAGTTGCAAAAATAAATGGGGTAGTTAATAGAAAATTATTTAATATATTTAATTAAAATTAACTTTTAGTATTTTATTCAATGAATGTTATGGATAAAAAAAAGTAGTATTTAATATGTTTTTGAGATTATAAAGTCACATATAATATGAACCGTAAAAGTTGATTAAAAAATCAGATAAAAAATGAATGTAATTCACCCCATTTTTGTCAAATTTCCTCCTTCTACCTACCATCAAATGAAGAATTTAAAACACAAAAGGGTCTGTTGGTGAGAATTCTGGGATGGCATAGGAATATAATCAAAATCGTAGAGGATTGGGTATGGAATTAGATTCCAAAATACAAAGTGTTTTTGGTGAGCAATTGGAATTGGATTGAAAACCAATAAATAAAATAATTTGTTTGGCTAGCAATTATGGAATGGAATCAAATTTATTATGTACTAAATAATGGTAATAATAATCTATACTAATAATTAATAATAATAACAATGGGTCTCAGTTACTATATAATTTATGATTTCATCCCACCTTCCTTGATTTACCTTTTCTTATTTTACATGGAAACCACCAATCCCCCATCTCACCTGCTCCATGCTTCAATACTTCCTTTCCCATCCCAATTTCCAGAAACCACTGCTCATCTAGTCATCTCAACCAAAGAAAGTGAGCAATAACACCTTCTTCATCTCCCTTCCCTTATTGAATTGCAAAATCAAGCCTACATAGTCCCCTCTGTACCGGAGTAACAAATCTCACATAGTTTAGGTAAATCCGGATACACAAGAGAAGGTAGATTTGATGTAGAATCAGCCAGCATGAAAGTGTAAGACTAGCAACAAAACCTTCTGGTTATGGTTTAGGCCAGGTGGCTTGTACAGACGTGCGAACATGCCCGTTCCGGTGAAACTACGACATCTTTAGACTCCACGCCGGTGAGTGGGCTGACGCCCTGCGAGAATAGGGGTTCGATGCCGGTGAGTAGGTCGTGGAAGTTGTCGTCGGTTTTGATGGTGGCCATTGACGCCATGAGGTATGAGTTTTCTCATTTTGGCTTGGATAACTTCGTCCATTATTGATTGGTGGATGAGATACAATTGACAATAGTTGGGGAAAGCAATTAAATTGGACAACTTTAATTTTTCTTTTTTTTTAAATATATAGACAATCCCTTAGGGATTGAAACTCATTCCCCCCCATAGTTGGGAGGTATTCAATTCCCTTCATTTGGGTGGGATAGAGAATTCTAGGGAATTGTAATCCCATTCCACTTTGTGTTCTCCAAACAAAATTTTCTGAAATTAGAGTCCATCACATTCCCATTCCATTCCTTTTTGGTTCACCAAACACACCAAAAATTAAAGTTACCCTTCTTGACCCATCACATTGCACTTCCCCTAGGTTATCTATTTTCGAATAGATAATATTAATTGGCAGAATAAATTCATAACTATTATGAATACAATAAACGCCCAAGAAACACAATTGTACAGACTTAGATTTATACCCAATGTTATTCTTGGTGATGAAGATTCTGACCTATGAGACTCCAAGGAAAAGTCCTTTACTAAAGATCCACGCAACACTCCGGGAACTCAATTGATAGATCATTGCATGTTGAGACTAATCTTAACTACGATGTGTGTATGTGTTTCATAAATTGAGTTGCTTATCAAACAAGTTAAGGTAGAACTCCTTGGACTAATGGGGAAGAGTTTAAGAAAGGGTTTCTTAAACCTCTCCATGAAAAGTCACAGAAGTTCATTATCAAATAATGAAGCTTTGGGGTCCCTTATATAGTCCCTTTGAACCATTCAAAAGGTTGAACTCCCGATGTGGGACCCCTTTTTAGGCGGCTGCCTGGCTAGGTCATGGGCGTGACTTCGAAGGTTTAATGCATATGGCCTGAGCATGAATCGTTCATAAAAGAGAAGTAAAACAGGCATATTCACTAATGCGATTACAACTCATGAACTGTTCATACAAGAGAAGTAAATCATGTGCATTCTCTGATGCGTCTAATACCTATGGCTTGAGCATCACCATCATATTCAATTTGTGATAAGGTTTTAGAGAACAACATGCATATATTTATGAACTGTGCACACCTCACATTCACCATCTCGGAACGATGTGATATTTGCAGGATATGTGTTTTGGACTTGTTGCATGCACTAGCTTCCACATGACCTCCAATGAAGCATAAGAAGTCGCGATGTGCTCGGCCTCATATGTAAAATTCGCAATATGGTCTGACTTGTAACTCTTCCAAGTCATAACCCTTCCATTCAGACAAAAGTATCCAAACTGGCTCTGGTAACCATACTTTCATCATGAGACAAGCATCGGTGTTAGCCTTTTGATAGGGCCGCAAGCACACGGTGTACATAGTAGCACGTCAAGGTCGATCCCACAAGGACTCAAATTAGCAGCACAGAAAACTAATCATTATCGCGATTGCTAAGCTAATCAGGTTTGATTCAGATAAGGTTTTAGGAACAAACTAAGACTAAAGAAAGCAAGGAAATTAATCAAGGATACTTATCAAGAGAGAAAGATTTCTAGGGAGATGCTAACCTAACAACGAGTTCGTTTACTAAAACCTAGCCTGCACAATCATACATTCAAGAACGAATCAAGAATGACAACCATAAAAACTCTACTGATCTTTCGATGCTAATAGAATTACCTCAATTAACCTAAATTACAACTTTCGTATGCTTTTCAAGTTAATTAAAGTTGAAGGTCTAAAATGTTATGGTCATCAAAAAGGTTCCCTAGTTTGCTATTCTTTTCTCAAATTTCACGAGACTAGGTAGAAAGATTAATAGTCAGATTATCCTAATTCACCTTTCAGTAATTCTCAGGTTAATCTCAAACTTACAAATATTCAAGGCCTTAAGAATACTCATAAACATGGAAAACACAACCTTCTATTGATTTAGATCAAGAATTCATGCATAAACTAATAACAATCCATCGAACTACGTTGGTTCGGGTTGCAAAACCCTATAATTCAAAGAAACTACTCACTCGTCGTTAAAGAAAACACGACACAAGTTCCAAACATCATGATTAATTCTCAAAACAAAGAAAGAAATCAAAAGGAAAGATAACTACGAAGAATTACAACCGTCGAGTCTTTCGATCCCGGGGTGGACTCTTCCTCGCGAGCATTGATGTTTTCCTCTCGAATCTTGATCTCCGCTTTTCTTCGAATCGATCTCAATCTTGAATCTTGATAGAGGAATTGAGGAGTAGATGGAGTTATTAGGGTTTTTCTCTCTCTTTCCAGGGTGGATAGGTGATGAAAATGAATGATGGGCCAAGAATAATGAGTCAATGATGAATGAAAACCCCCCACTAACCGTCACTTGCTACTTCCATTCTTGCTACGCACGACCATCCGCAGCCAGCCACGGACCGTGGCATGTACCACGGGCTATCCGTGGCAGCATCTGCCTTAATCTCCTTTTTCCTCTTGTTATGCTGGGCGGATGAATGATTCAGCCAATCAAATCAATGGCCTCCACTCCTCTCTTTTTCTTGATTGGGTCGCATGAAGCCTCCCTTAATGGAATAAAATAGGCTGAACGAATCTTCTCAATTTCCTTCACTTCCCACTCTTCTCATTGACCGAGTGAAGGATGGTCCAAATGAGGTCAATGGGCCTCCACTTATCTATATTTGGTGATTTGACCGAGTCAATGTTGAAGAGTGAAGGAATGAAATTAATTCCCTCACTTTCCTCCTTCATGATTGGGCTGAATTGGATGGCTCCACACCTCATCCCAATGGCCTCCCCTTCTCTCTTTTGTGTTGAGTGAATTGAATGTAACAAAGGGAATGAATTGGCCCACTTCTCACTTTTGATTGGACCGAATGAATTCAAGGCCCAATGGAATGAAGGATGAACGAATGATATGAATTCCTCCCCCTCCCCCCTAAACCTGCCGCTCTCTTTTCTTTTACTCGCTCAGAGAGCCAGCAACAGGACCATGGCAGCCACCACGGTCAGACAGTGGTGTGCACTGCCCGGTCATTTCGTGATCTTTTTCGTCCCAAATTTGTATCACGGTCTAGGTTTGTTATGTAGAGGACCGTGGTGTATTCACTCTTGCCTTAAGTTGAGAGAAAGTTGGTGTTTTGGCCTCAAAACCTACAAATTCACTTAAAAAAACAACAACACCAAGTGTAGTAGGGAAATTGGAATAAAAGTCAAGGTTCACACATAAAACTCTCCCTAATTCATTATTGAAAACCCCTAAAAACAGTCATGAAACGCAGTTATCACCTTTACACTTAACCGCTCATTACCTCCATAAACTACGGACAACTTCTTTAGTTGTGTTCTTATTCTTGAGTGTGTTTATTATCGTAGCCCAGTGTCTCAATCCTATTGAAACTTACGACACACACTTAATACATAAGCCACACTTTGCCTAGTACATGGATAAATCCCTTCTTGGAGTTTTGCATGTTGAACTAATTCAATACCTTATCCATGTAAGTTGTTTGATTCAAAGCAATCAAACAAAGCACTTATCTCCAAGTGTAATACTCCGAGTATGTGGTTAAAGTGTGACTTAAAAAGATTGAAATGACTACTTATATCACCAAGGTGCACCTTCTTTTATAGTAACTCATCCGTTGGGAACTTCTTAGTTAAGCGTGCTTGGATGGAAGTAGTCTCAGAATGGGTGACCTCCTGTGAAGTTTTCCCGGGCAGCGTGTGAGCGCGGACAAAGCACATTGGAAAGATTCATGGTGATTTGTGGGGCCAGTCAGCGATCTTTAAAGCAGTTATCGGTAATGTCCGCGGCCCGGGAGGGGTCGGGGCGTTACAAATGGTATCATAGCCGACCCGCGACCGAGTTGTGCCAGTGGACGAGAGATCCATGGGCAGTCACCTAGCGGGGCAAAGATTCTGGAGAGGATTTGTGGCACGACAAGGACGTTGTGCGCTTAAGTGGGGGTGACTGTAATTCTCCGAGTATGTGGTTAAAGTGTGGCTTAAAAGGATTGAAATGACTACTTATATCACCAAGGTGCACCTTCTTTTATTGTAGCTCATATGTTGGGAACTCCTCAGTTAAGCGTGCTTGGCTGGGAGTAGTCTTAAGATGGGTGACCTCTTGGGATGTTTTCCCGGGCAGCATGTGAGCGAGGACGAAGCACGCTGGAAAAACTTATGGTGATTTGTGGGGCCAGTGAGCAATCCTTAAAGCAGTTATCGGTAATGTCCGCGACTCGGGAGGGGTCGGGGCGTTACACCAAGAGTGTACTGGGCTTCGCTGAGGTCCTTCCTTTTGGAAATTTTTTCTATCCAGTATAGGAATGTCGTTTCCAACGAAGACGATGTCATCCACATATAAGACCATGAAGACAAAACGCTCCAATTGAACTTCGTGTAAACATATGATTCTTCCAGGTTCTTCAGGAAGCAAAACGTACTCTTTGATCACTTTAACAAACCTATGATTCCAACTCCTAGAAGCCTACTTCAGACCAAAAATGGTCGTCCACAGCTTTGCAAACTATCCCAACAAGTTTAGGATCCTCAAATCTTTGGATTGTGTCAAGTACACTTCTTCTTCTAGAATCACATTCAAGAATGCAGTTTTGACGTCCACTTGTCATATCTCATAGTCGTACCATGAAACTATGGCCAGAAGTATCCTGATGGACTTATGCTTCGCCATTGGAGAAAAGATCCCTTCATAGTCAACACTATGAGTTTGAATGAAACCTTTTCTACCAAACATGCTTTGTAAAACGCTAAGTTTATCATCCATGTCTGTCTTTATTTTAAAGACTCACTTGTTTTTTATGGCTCTCGCGCCTTCAGGAAAGTCAACCAAGGTCCATACCTAGTTATCATGTATGGAGTCCATTTCATATTTCATGGCCTCAACCCATTTCTTGGAATCTGTACTTTCCAAAGCTTGCTTGTATGGGGTAGCTTCATCACTTTCCAAAAATAATACACAAGTGTCAGTAATGAGATAAGCATAGCTCCTATGAATGATTGGAGAGGTCTCGAGACCATTTTCCAATTTATACTCAGCTGAGAAAGGAAAGCTTCGACGGTCAAGGACTTAGACGTGCAATTCTCTTCGGGTTCGGGTGCACCACTGTCATGCTTGGTCATCCTTTGGCTTGGCAAGGATCCCCTTAAGTAGTGGGCCTATCTCGGAGCTAATAAGTCGGTCTACATCAGCTTTTTATCCATACGTCTGTGGAGATGTTCCAGCTTGGACATGGATAGAAATGGCAAAGAAGGAGGAAAAGAGCTAACAGTTGTAGACACCGGGTATTTTAGATAAATTGTACATATGTAATAAATTAGCATGCAAAAGTCAAAAGCCAAAAATACAAAAAAAAAACCCCAAAAATACATGTCATGTCATCAATCCGTGTGAGCATTCAAACACATCCATGTATCCATGACATGTCATCAATCCATGTGAGATAGCATTCAAGCACATGCTCTAATTCATGCATCCATGCAATCCCCACAATCATGCACTCCCCTAATCTCCTCTTATCCCATAATCAAATAACTTTAATAGGGGGATTATGATATTAAAGGAGCATGATTGGTGGATCATGTTTATTCCTTCCATTCCATCACCTCCCTTCCTCACCTATAAATACCACTCATTTCACCACCAAAATCATCAACTCTTCCCATCAAAAACTCTCATAAAAATACTCTCCATCACTCTCTACTCTCTCCATAATCATCATCCAACACCCTTACTCTCTTCATTTCTCTACTCTAATTATCATTACACTCTCAAATATCCCTTCCATCATCCATAATTATCATCCATATCATCATTACACCAACCATATAACCATATCTACAACCATTTAATCCTCCATTCCGTCATTCATATAATATCGAGTCCAAGCATCCACTACGAAGAAGGGATCATTTTGAAAGCTTAAGGTAAGAGTCATGTATATCTTGATTATTGTATTTTCAACCATGTAATTTCTTCTTAGATCATCCTACTTGTAGATTATTTTGTAAAAGAAAACTCGTTTTATTCTTGCATGATGGGAATATAATGTCGTGAAATTTATTTAACTTCTCCCCGCTCTTTTTCTTTTCAAGTTCGATTTTAGTAGAGTCTATTTTGTTAAACAGGCAAATTCGAGAATTATTTTAATTCTCGAATTCGTAACCTTTCCCCCGGACTTAGAATTCGGGTTCGTAGACCAGCGTCACTTTTTATTATTTTCGGTTTGTCGGTTTCCTTAAATCGGCTGGCGACTCTTTCTTTTTTTATATAATCTCCTTTTATTATTTAACGTGAATGTTTGTTACGTCGAACGAATTTATAAAGTAATTTACATAATTCCATATTCCGATCCGGATTTTGCTCAAGAGAAAATACCATAGGAATTATTAAAGGTCATATGACCTTGGAATTTTCTAAGTATTCTCTATTGGGCTTTGGCCCGGATTCGAATCGGATTTTATGTAAAATTATTTGTAAATTAATTTGATGTAATTCCAAACATGTAAATAATAAAAATTGATTATTGAATAAATAAAAAGTTACCCCTCGAAAATGAATTTCATAAAATAAAAATATCCTTATTTAATGTTTAAGCAACCTTAGTCGGCTCCCGATCATCAAGTAGCGTATCCGAAAACGATTCTCCGAACAGGAATTTTCCGGGTCCTACAACAGCAGGCCGCACGATCATGCCACAAGGGTGCACGATCGTGTAAGAGTCAAGTGCCTTGGGTTTTTGAACAAACCCAGGGGCACGATAGTACCGGACCATCGCACGATCGTGCCACCTTTCCCGAGGGTCTCACACGGTTGTGCCATAAGGGCGCACGGTCGTGCCATAGCGGCGCATGATCGCGCCGGTCATGAATCAAACCCAGGTAGTAATCAGGGACACGATCGTGTACCCCTCTCGCACGATCGTCCAATTCCTTCCGGAGCATCTCGCACGATCGTGCAGTTTTCAAACTTCAACCAAATTGAGGGTCTCAAGAGGTCACACGATCCTGCCATATGGTTGCACGATCGTGCCGACTGGAGATTAACGATGTTCGTCCGTCTTCTCTCTTCTTTTAAGCTCTCTTAATCTACCTTATAATGACCCCTTTACCTGCACTAATGTATAGCTAAATACCCCTGATACGTAGGGCTGTTCACTGGACCGAATGGACTGAGGACCGAATTAGAGGACTAAGCTGGACCGAGAACTGGACGGAAAGAAGTTCGGTCCGGGACTGGACCGACAGAACTTTGTTTGGTCCAGTCCTCGGTCCAGTCCAGACTGGACTATACATAAAGAAACCCTATAATTTTAGTAACTTCAGTCCTTCAGTTCAGTCCATGGGCTGGACCGAGGACCGAACATCAAAATTTCCTGGACCGAGGACTGGACCAAACTTCCCTCGGTCCAGTCCGGTCCAGTTCTCGGTCCAATCCGGCCTAGTCCCTTTTTCGGTCCGGACTGGACTATGAACAACCCTACTGATAAGTGTATATTTTATAGTCCTTATTAGGTTTCTAACATGTATATTTTAGTTAATTTTGTAATATAATCTTGTCATTCTATACCGAATTCCATGATTTATTCCTTGGTTCAAATATTGGTAAATTTTGCAGATTTAATAGAAAAATCTAGTAAAATCCAAGAAAAATGAAGATAGAAAAGAGTTGGAGGAAGAAACAACCCATAATGGATGTCGATCCAACCAATAACACGCTAAAACCAAGCGTTGGTTGCACCCTCCTTGGCGGAAGCCGCACCTGTGATAGAGATCGAGTTCAGCAACACAGAATTCAAGAGGCGCAACATACCCCCAGAAGGCGCTTGTCGTACCTAACCAGCTTCGCATAGCGCCAGGAAGGAATGCAACCGGCACCAAGATTTAATCTTAACACGGAAGAGAGAGGTGCAGCCAGCGCCTCCTCCATGAAGTGTCTCATATAAAAGGAGGCGTCGCAGCTATTTTTAGGGGGAATTGATTCATATGTCGTTTTACCTCGAAATTTCGAGCAGTTTTCAATACTAACCACGAAAACGAGAAAAGGAGGATCGACTTGGGTGACACAAGGAGACCGGAATCGACTCTTTGGATTGTACGTGGTTTTGTTATCTACTTTCATTATATCTTTTAGTTTAGATTTCGTTATTGTTATGTTGTTTTATCAATTATGAGTAATTAGTTTAATTTTAGGGGATAAACTCGATGTTAACTGATTGAATTGTGGTGTTTAATTTCAGTACGAGGTATTAATTCGGTTTGTTTAATCTTCGTGTTTGGTAAGTCATAGTAATTGGTTGTTCACCTTTTACTTGGTTTAGATTCTTAATATCGAATCGAAAGATTGTTAGTTTGAATCGAATTAATGAAGATTAAATAGGCATAGAATGCAGTCAGAAATAATGTCTTCATGCTTAAGGTTACTTTATAATATGTTTTTATCTTTGATTGAATTAAATAGCCATGAGAATGGGTGTTTAGTTTAATCATCGCAACTCACCCCGAATCAAAAGATTTTTGTGATAGGCCTTAGAGTGATTATAGACCCCAAACACTATCAGTATTACTGATTACTGAACTTAACGTCTAATCAATTAATTAACTACAATGAACTCCCCTGAACGCCCTTAATAATTTGTTAAAAACCTAAAAGTTTATTTTTTGTGTAATTTTAGTTTAGAAATTTGCAGAAACCAACACTTTGTTCTTAGAATAAGTGTATCATAGATTAAGGTAGTGGTTTATGGCTCTTGAGCTTCATCAAGTTGAACATTTCTCTCCCACTCTTTCTCTTAGAGATAAACACGGTCTCTAAGAAGAAATCATCTTGAGACACCAACACTTTGTTCTCAGAATGAGTGTAGAAGTACTCTTTGATTTCTTTTGGACAATACACAAAGAAACATATTTCAGATCTGTTCACAAGCTTGTCATAGGTCGAACCTAGACATAGCCTTCACAATCCCAAATCTTGAGAAAAAAAAATATACTAGAAACCTTTTTTCTCCATGTTTCATATAGCGTCTATATATTCAGCAACTTTGTTGGGAGTGTTGTTTAGAATAGAGAGATGCAATTTTAAGACCATGCCCCAAAAACAACTATAAAGTTCTAACTCAACTATCATCGATCATACCATATCTAATAGGGTACAATTCCTCCTGCTTGACACACCATCAACCATGGTGTTCTCAGAGGAGTGAGAATTGTCAAACAATTTCACGATCTCCACGGTGATCAACGAGCTTTTGGCTCAAATATTTAGCAGTTTGATCCAAACAAAGGTCTTTGATTATCTTGCTAAGAAATTCTTGTACTTCATTATGGAATGCTTTAAACCGTTTAAAGATTATGATTCATGACGCATCATGTAGACATAACCATATTTACTCAAATCATCCGGAAAACAAGGTATCAATACCTACCTTTAGTGTTACTTCTCATAGGACCAAATACATCCATATGTACCTGAAGGATTTCAAACCTAGGGTTCACACAAAGTCATGTGGATGATGAAAATTCATCCATAGAACTCATACAAACAACAACTATTTATAGGGTTTTGGGCTTTTTGTGGATGGACAAGAATCAAAGAAGGAATTGAAAGGATATGGACAATTTTATAGAGTAAAACTCACCAAATTAAACTAAGATAACCAAGAATCTTGCGCAAAGACCTTCCACAAGCTAGGAGTCTTGAATCACCCAAGAATATCACCAAAGAGTGAAGAAACATCACATACTCACAAACAAAGAGACTCACACAAGCAAAGTCCACAAAAGGATTAGCTTCTTATTGAAATTAGGGTTTCAAACACACAATTACAATCTCCTCAAGGGAGGATTTTGAGGCTAAAGCTCTCAATCTTCTATCTCTCTAATCTATGTGTTATCTGCTATAAAATAAGACTTACAAGTATATATATAAGGGAGGGGGTAAAAAGGGAAATACACAAAAGGGAAGAAACAAAAGGGGGAAGTCGGACTTCAAACCTGATTCCCAAAAATGTCGCGGGTGCAGAACACCACATTACGGGCGTGACATAAAGCGTCACTGGATTAGAGAATCAAAACCAAAAGGTGTCGTCATGGGGGTCACGAGCGTAACCTCTAAGGTCGCGGCTGTAACCATGTATTGGTCTCGATCGCGACTCAGGTGGTCTCGGGCCTAACCTTGGGCGATTCTCGGATAAAAGTTTCTCTCGGTTACTGGCGCGACTTCGTATGTCACGGCCTTGACCCAGGGCCCCAGCTTCAAGATTTTTTTTTGGAGGGGGGGTCTCAAGAGTGTGACCACATGTTCAAGATGAATTTTCTTGGCTTACGTTACATATGCTCCTAATTAGGTGTATAAGCTCAATTTTTACATATGCTTGTTTAAATACATAAGGTGTTGGTACTGGAGCTACTTAAAATAGTGGTCTACATATGTTCACCTTGTATTTTGATCATGAGCTACCACATGTTGCGAAAATTACCTCTTGCTTTTTGACAATTCCCGCTAAAACAAGGAGAAAGAAACATTCATTCTTACTTTTCAAATGTTATTGTAAACATGCACGTGGAAAAAGAATAAGGATATCATTTGAGGCATTTTTTAACATTGCCATTCAAGTAAATCAGTTAAGTTTGAGTTACAGTTAGACTTGATCACTAGACCAAGGATTCACCTCACTTTACCTGACCTGACCATAAAATTAGTGCGTCTCAACCATAATTTTTGTGTAGACTCCACTCGACCTGTGACTTCAGGGCCTTGACCTAATTAGGGTTGGATTTAGGTTAGAAATGTCTTAACGTGACTCTATGACCCGAAAAATGAATATATAGCATAATTTTGCATTTAAAATTAATTTCAATATGTGGCTCTAAGTTTGTAAAACCTTAAATACTTAATGTTGGTTTCAAATTTAAAATTAGGAAGTAGGCGACGATCCAGGGCACGACGAAGAGACTATAATGACACCACTATAAATGTGTGTATTACTGACCACCTTTTCCAACCGATTTAAAACGGTTGTAAAAATCAACAGTTTTAGCAACAATTTCATATTTTTCTAATCCTTCAACTATTTTTCTAATTTTTCCAACCATTTTAGCAGAAGTGGTTGGAACTTCCGACCATTTTACCCACCTAAAATTAGAAAAATAAATGGAAGATTTTAAAATATGGAATGATTGCTAAAAGAGTTGGTTTTTCCAACTGTTTTAATCGATTGGAAAAAAGTGGTCGATAATACACTCATTTTTAGTTGTGTGACTGGCGACCCGCCGCGACCACCACTTTGTCAACAGTGGCAACGTATAGCAGAGTGGCAGCGAAATTTGAAAGTTCGACCCGACTTTTACATCGTCGCCGCAACCAACACCCCTCTGGTCGTCAGACGACGACGGCTCTGCCGGTATCCTCCACTGCAACCGTCGCCCCTCTTAACACTTGTAAGATGCGGGTTGGGGTATCTTTCGTGAACTGGTGGAGGGGGTGGGGTGTTGGGTCTGTTGTGCCACATGTCGCTCGTTGGTTGGCCGGATTGGATGTACACAAATTACAAAACTTGGTTTTATCTCAACTCTTGATCTTGAAATAAATGGCTCAGATAAGCTCATCCCATCATCCCACTATATTTCACGTCCCAAAGGAGCCATTCCTATATTTTATATTATGTCTCGAATAGCAAAGCCTCATCCATATATGTCATCTCCCATTTGGCCTCCACCAAAATTTAGCTTATTCACACCAGTTGTTGGGGGCTTCCATTTGATCTCGGGGTTATTCCCTTCGGGTGCCAGTTCTTTTTATCTCATCTCCCTGTAGTTGCGGACATAAGCCAATGCTCTAGTCGCTGCTCTTCTGGTCCTAGGTGGCTTTGCTCCAAAGATAAAATTGTTTTGTACCCACTAAGATTCCCACATCACAGCTAGGAATTCGCCCAGCTAGTCATCATCGAGGCGTTCTCCTACCTACTGTAGCTTGTCCATGCTTCATACCTCGCCCATAAGTGGTCTTGGAACGGGCTAAAGACCCATATATCACTTGCAAGAAAACAACAAAAGATTGTGTGTATGTCAGGTTCCTCTGGGTTCTCACAAATGGGACATTTCATCGCAAACCCCTGAATCCTCCGTGCAAGATTGACACCTGTTGCCTGTGATTTCATCGCCGCTCTCCATCCAAAAACTCGAATTCTTGGGGGGGGGGGGGGATATTGAGCCCCCACAGTCTTCTCCAGAAATTCTTGTCCTCGACACCCCTTGTCGATGGCCTATCTATTCTTTTTAGCTCCTTTGCCACAAAATACCCCGTCCTCACCATGTACTCCCTACTTGACGAGAAATGCCATCATAGTTTGTCCTTGGGCCACGATCTACACAATGGGACACCTAATATGGCGGTCGTATCACATGGACGAAACCACTCCAGGACCTTCTTCTCATGCAATGTACCCTGATCTGAGTCAATGAGTTCACTTACTGTGGCTGTCGGGGCGACAATATTCCCAGGTTTAAGGGGCGTAAATGAATACGATCTCTCAATCCATCAGTGTATCTACACCCGAATTCGTTCCCCATTCCCCACCATCCACCTCGATCCTTTCACAATTAGCTCCTTTGCTCCCCACAAGCCCCGCCATATGAAACTTGGCTTCGTACCCACCCCTACTGTAAGAATATCATCCTCCTCGTAGTACCGCGCCTTTAGCAATCTACCCATCAAGGTATTTGGATTCTTGGAGAGTCGTCACACCTGCTTTGCAAGCAAAGCGTTGTTGAATGCTTGCATGTCTCGAAACCCCAACCCCCTTCCTCTTTTAAATCACACAGCTTATCTCTCCCTACCTAATGAATTTTCTTTTTTCGTGGATCATGACTCCAACAAAATCTATTAATAGTAGCCTGTATTGCCTGATACAGACTCTTAGGTAATTAGAAGACACTCATAACATAGGTTGAGATTTCCTGAACAACGTCCTTTATCAGCATCTCCTTCCCGCCCAAGAGACTAGTCTATCCATCCACTCTGGCAATCTCTTCCCCATCATGTCCTTTATGTGCACCAGCGCCTTATATTTAGAGTGACCCGCACAGGTAGGCAACCCCAAGTACTTATCTTGGGCTAACACCTCCCTAATGTCCAGAGTTGTACACTCCTCATTCCTTATATGCTTGGGCACCCCCCTTAGAAAAGATGACAATAGATTTAGAAAAGTTCACTCGTTGTCCCGAAAATTCTCATATTTACTCAAGATGTATTTAAACATCCCCGCTTCCTCACAACTGCTTTGCAGAAAAAAAAAATCAAATCATCTGTAAAAAAAAATATTGTGAGACACTAGGAGCATTTCTACAGATACGATGACCGTGAAATCTCCCCTCGCCTTCGGCCTCAGACAGCAAAGCTATGAGACCCTCTACTACCATCAAGAATAAGTAGGGGGACAAGGGGTCCCCTTGCCGATTGCCTTGTGAGGTGTGACTTTTCCTTTAGCTTCCCTGTTAATCATGAACGAGAATGACACCATTTCCACACAATTCATGACCACATCGACCCATCCCAGGAGAAAACCAAACTTTAGTAAAATTTTCCTCAAAAATAGCCATTCTACTCGAACATAAGCCTTGGCCATACTGTAACGTCCCACTTTTTTTTGTGATTTATAAGTTCATATTTATTCCTTATAATACACCTTTGCTTAAATCATTCTGTGCGTAGTCTTGTTGCGTTAGTCGCAGTCATTTCATACCATGATATACGACTTCCATTCCTGCATGGCTACTTTCTTCATTGACTTAGTGAACCAACTCCCATGGATACTCACCGAGAGTCCTGGAGTTTCTCAGAATGGGTCGGTTTGCCAGGAAGGGCGACATCCCGTTAATCGTCGTATGGGAGGCACAGTGGTTGATGTAATCACTTCGACCTTTGGTGTTCGGACAGACCGGGGCTACTTCCGTCCTTGACCATATAATCGACTCCCATAGGTACTCCCTCGAGAGTTCTCGGGTTTTCCGGAATGGGTCGATTTGCCAGGAGGGGCGTCATCCCGTCTTTGCCTACGAATCTCAAGGTCGGAGGGGTTAAATGAGTTTAATTATAACGAATACCAATTCATCATGACCTTAGCTCATCAAGGTTTGGTCGCCTTCCAACCCTTGAGATTCATCTCTGACTCCCATAGGTATTCCCTCGAGTTGCCTCGGGTTTCCCAGCATGGGTCGGGTGTGTCTCGGTTGGGGCATAGATCTCGAACTTTCCTCGATACTCAAGGTTCGCGAATGGTTACCGGCTTATTTAGCGAAAGAGTACATTGAACGTCTTAATTATACAATATAGTATGAATACATCATAAGTCCATAGTCCTCAGTCCAATAAGGTTCGATAAAATGGAAGGATAAACAAAGCTTCTTGCACGACCGCCATAACCCAACCGATTCCACCCTTGCCTCATCATGCTTCCTCATTTCCCGCTTGGTTCCCTTCGGTGGTCATAGTCCCTAGCATGGGGGTAAACACGAAATTAGCAAAGCTGAGTATGGGAATATTTAAATGCATCAAGTGCGATCCTTTAAACAGTAAAGGTAACATATGATTGCTTTTCATTCCATTGTTATCCAACATTTTTCATGAACATCCTTTAGGTGCACTTATCATATGGTTAACGTTTGGCCAGAACGTTAACATGACCCTCGGGTCACGATCGATCACATTACGGGCTTTGACTGACGACCTCGGTCCGTCAGCTTCCTCTAGCATGCTTTACTTAATAACATCCGGATTATCGGGCTTTGACTGGTGAACCATAAAACAAAACACCATCTTCCCCTTGATGCATCATGGTTTAGTGTCTTCTGTGTTTATGTAACCCATGCTACTAGCTACGAACTTCCCATACCTTTGGTTGATCGTGATTCTCCTGAAATCAACCAATTGTTTGATTAGATATAACTAGTTTTAGAGTTATGCATGTTCCCTAAAGCCTTAGTTCAGATTCTGGTTGGGACATGATACTTAGAGGTCCTTGCCCCTAGTTACATCTTTGGGTTGGTTATCATTCGTGCACGTAGGTCTAGTACTTCCACAACGGTTGTCCATGCCCAGCTTATTCAAGATAACAATTCAGTTTTGCATGTCTGGAAAGAAAAGGTTATAATTCACTCAATACTTAAGTTTTGGACTTGGTTCAAGTTGGAGAATCTTCCTAATAGAGTCTAGTTTAAGCCCATATTTTTATATTAGTCCAAACATCCTCACATTAATACATTATTTAACGAAGTCGTGGCTATTTAAGAACTGACTTAAGGAACAAAACAATTTTGTATGTCTGGAAAGAAAAGGTCATAACTCACTCAATACTTAAGCTTTAGACTTGGTTCAAGTTGGAGAATCTTCCTAGTAGAGTCTAGTTTAAGCCATATTTTTATATTAGTCCATACATCCTCACATTAGTACATTATTTAACAAAGTCGTAGCTATATCAGAACTGACTTAAGGAACAAAACAGTTTTGCATGTCTGGAAAGAAAAGGTCATAACTCACTCAATACTTAAGCTCTTGGGTCATGGCTTTTTGGGTTGTCTTCCTTGTTCTTAGGGCTATCAAACTTGTGTTGGGAGTTTTTGCAGAAGAGGTCCCTAAGTAAGGTCAAAATCGTGCTTTATGTAGGGTGGTTCCTAGGTCTTAATCTGAGTGTTGTTACCTTGAAGACTTGGTTGTTATTGGTTCTACTTGTTCTTTTTTCTGAGCTCGGTTTTTGGAAAACAACTACACACCCTTGAGTCTTGTATTAGATGAAGATGGTTTTTGTAGTAAGTCTTCTTCAAGTCCCCCAAGAACCGTCCCTTTCAACTTTCCCCCTCTTCCTCTTCTATTTGATGTTTATGAGATGTTTGTAGCTAGGAGAGTGTGTTCTTTAATGTTGTAGTTGAGTGAGAGTTTATGAGTTGATTCTAGTGAGAGAAAGAGAAGGGAAATCAGCAAGGAAGGGGAGGGAGGAGGGCTGGCACGAAATGGAGGGGAAGAGGGGTTTATATAGAAATGTGGTTGATTTAGTTACTTCATGCTAGATTCCCTTTAGGTGTATAGGTGGACTTTGAGTGTGCTAGTGCCCATGTAAGGAATATTTGTTGCTGAATTATCCCCTACTAATCATTGTTTGCCTCCTCCCTATGCTTGGGAATGCTAGAGAATATTTGCTTTGCAAGTGTGGAGTCATATAAACCCTTTCTGTTGGTGCTTTTTGGGTTTAATTGTGCTAAATTTTTACAAGAGTGGGGTGATTAATCAACTAGTAATTTAGACATAAGAATTTCGGCCTCCCTCTATGTCTTCACATGACCGAAATTTCCTATGGGTCGGGGTCAAAAATCCTTGGAACAATTTTGGGCAAAAACAATTGATCGGGATTTTTTTTATTTATTTTTTTTTTGCGGGGTTTTCATTATCTTTCAATTTCCAATGGGTCATTACCGAAAATTGATCTCAACGTCCTTCATTTAAACCTTTTTCTAATTTTTATGCTTCCAGTCCTCGCCCGAAGTGTACAAAGGGGTCGGGTCATTACACATATCCAGCTTTATGACCATGAACCCATTCTGATAATCATTGTTAAACATGGAATGGAAAATATCATATGCAATTAAGATATTATCATAAATGAGTCTACATGGCATTAAAGTACTCTAGGGCTCACATATAATGTGAGGGAGAAAGGGTTTCAGTCTGTTTGTTATCACTTTGTAATGACCCGAAGAAAATCGCCCCTTAATAAGTACTTATTAGTTTAAATAATCACAACCAGCGATAAACCACGAATAATTAAAGCGCGTGTTCCAAAATTTTTGTTTTACTAACCCAGTGTATGTTTTGCAGGACTTGAACAGTGCTATGATCGTCAACAAATTAGTTTAATTTTCTTTTCTTGAGAAATCGCTACCGATAAGTTTTACGGTGATTCTAATCGTACATGAAATCTTTTACCGGGACCGATGTACCGGGTTCTTCTTTATTCGAATTAATTTAAGGTTATCAATATGAGGAATTTTATGGAGGTGTTGGATTTATTTATTTGGGTTCCAATAATATTTTTACGGTTTAAGAAATTTCGGTAATTTGGGAAATTAGGGAGATATAAGTATAAGAGGGGAGAATTAAAATTGATAAAATGTGTTGGTTGGGCCTTGTTGACCGGACAAGGAAGGGAGGGAGTATGACTTTTGGGCCTTGATTTGTATTAATAAGAGTTATAAATAGAATGGGGGGAATTAGGAAGGGGGTCTTTTAACACTTCAAACTCTCAATCTCACTCTTGCTCTCATCTTCTCACCTCACTCAAACACCACCAGCCACTGCCCCTGCCGCCAGGGTCTGTCGCCGCCGCCGCCGGATTCCGGCCACCCTCCGGCCGGCCAACGCACCACCACCTCACCATCTTGTCATCCCTTCTTCTTCCTCCCATTTTCAAGTGGTATATCACTCCTTTCTCCTTTCCTTTTTTTTTTTTAAAGATGAATCAAATGGTATTCTAAGTTTTTGTCTCTTATTATTATTATGTTTTTCCAGAATCAAAGCAAGAGTGTTAAGGTTTTCAAGTAAAGATTAGTGTGGAATAATTCAAAGAAAGGAATTTAGGTAAGTATGTTGAAGTTCTTGTTACCTTAGTGTTTTCTTTGTGAATTCATTGCAAATAATGGGCATGCATGTGAATTGGAAGGAGAAATCCTCGGTGAAAGTAAGGAAATTGGTTAGATTCAAGTGCATGTTTATAGATTAACGGTAGATTGATAAAAATGGAAGTTTTGTGGTGGTGCATGTTGAGTTTGGTGATGAATTGTGGAAATAGAGTATGTAGTGGTGTTGCATGCAATTAAATGGATTTAAGTGGTGATTTTCTGGGCCTTTCAAGTCTAAATATTGTAATTATGAGTTTTAGATTATGTTTTAAGAAGGATTTAGGCTAAATTACAAAGGTTTGAGTGTGCATGTTAATGAATTTCAAGAGAGGGTGCAATCTGGTTGGAAATTGAATTTTCCAGAAAATGAGAAATGTGATTCTGGGATATTTTATGACATGAATAGGTAGCTTAAAGTGTTAGCTAACACCAGGTTTTTACGGTTCATCGTTTTGATAAGTATATTAGGAGTTATGGCCAAATTTGTAAAACCGCACAAAACTGAGAGTTTCTGACATCAGTTTAAAGATGGCTGCTTTTCGGATGGTTGGAGGTTTCTATGGTTTAAGGGTTGAACATAAGAGTTTTAGAGGACATTTTGAGCTTTCCAGAATGGTATGGTATGCATCCATAGGATATCGGGAGAGAGAGTTATGAGTTTCTAATTTGAAGGACGAAAATCTGAGTTTCTCCAAGAACTACATTATTGTGACTGCCTGTATTATGGGCCAAAATCCGACCCTTTTCTATGCTCAAATCAACTTGTGGTTAGATTGAAAGTTTCAATACGCATTATGAGTTTTCCATAGACAGCTTACCCGTTCCAAACCGATAAGTAAAACTCGAGTTACGATTTTCCAAATAATTGAAGTTTAATGGTTATTATTCTTGATAGCTTGTAAAGATGTTAGTTTTTGTCCACCTTAGCCATGTTTCTAGATTTCATGGTCAACTACAAAGTTGGAATGTATGTTCTCAGCTTTCCGAAAAGTCCTCTCATGACATGATCCGATATTTGAGGAATAAGTTATGATCTTACAAGTACACCTTAGAACTCGAGTTCATTTTTGTTATTCTTAGAAAATTCACTAGGTTATTCTCCCATGCTACCACCTAAGTTAAGTCCTAATTTATGATTTTCTTTTCTTTTAAAGTCCCTCCAAGAGATCGTTGCACCACTGTTCAAGTCCCTGCTCGTTCCGTACGTGTTCTTAAGTCTTCAGGTACGTATATTGCCTGTAACTTTTAAGTTAAACTTATGAATTATTTATGTCCTACATATCATATCTTTTATTTACAATTTATGTCATTCGTGCTAATTTCATGTTTCTTGTCAAAAGTAAGTAAGTTTTAAGTGGGTTTATGTACCAAAGTTAATTTACTATAAGTAACTCATCTGATTTTAAGTATTTATGTTACTTTATGTATCATGTTCAAGTATAAGTAAGTCTTATGTGGCTCTATGTACTCACGTATGATTTATTCTCTTAAGCCTATTTCGTTATATTTACTCTAATATCCATGCTTTTAGGCAAAATCTTATGTTTTATGCTCAAGATGTTATACGAGTCTTATGAATTTCATTTACCAGGGTTTAATTATCAAGTTATTTTATATTCTAATTTAGGAGCTTATATTAGGAATCTTTTATGTTAGGGACTTTTACAGTATTTCCATTCCTTGGTTAATAAAGGTAGTGCATGAGTAAATTTTGTTATAAGTACAATTCTTATTCAAGAAAAAGTCAAGAATGGGTTTCAATTATGATTTCAAAGATGGTTCAAGGTCTCGTTGTATTAAGAACCCGAGGTCAAGGTTCTAAGTTTCTCAATTTTTCTTATAAAGGCCCCGCCCATGTTTTAGTGTGCTTTAGAGCACACCCTGTATAATCGTGTTGTAGAGCACCCCATGCTTAATTGTGCCGTAGGGCACGCCAGGATAATTGTGCCTTGTGCACACCAAGGAAAAATACAAAGATAGTGCCTAAAGTGCACCCCATGAAAATCTGGCTAGTATAGGATGTTGTCCATCATCCGGATCTCCCGATCGGTCCGGGTATGCGCATACGGACGCTTAGCCGATGATCGCAAGTAGGGGACCTTCAGGATAATAATACGATAAATAAGTTTAAAGTTGCTTAAGTTACTCAAGTCTTTTGAACCAAAGTAAAGTTTTATGACTTACATGCCAAACTTTTTATAAGTCTTGGTTTATAAGGGTTTAAGGTCAAGTTTATGTTATGGTTATGTACGTGTGTTATATGTTAAGTCATCTATGATTTAGGTTCTTTGGAAACTATGTTGTATTACTTTTAATGATAGATTATTTCTAAGGTTATGGTTATATATGTTACTTTTACGAGGAAGAACTCAAAAGTATTTTCATCTAAGTTGTGATTCAAGTACAAGTTAAGTTATATTTTCCATGTACAGGTCAGGTAAGGTCAAGCTATGTATGTTTTGCTACCTTTTATTGTTTGTTTGTTTTATATTATTTTTTAATGTTTTGGAACCGCGCTAAATAACTAAAACGAGTTATGAAAAGAGTCTTACGTTATTAGGGGTATACGTACTGAGTTTAACTCACATTTCGAAGTTTTATGTTTTCGTTTTAGGGATCTCGGGAAAGGAGAGTGGAAAAGCCTCGGGAGGTCGAAACCCTAGAGCACCTTAAGGAAATTTGAAGATGGTTAGAGGCTCTCCATGAAGGATTTAAAAGAAATTGTGATTTAATGGCTTGTATAATTTCTTTTGGGCTGTTTTATGTTGTTTTGAGGTGGTTTAGCTTAAATTATGCTGATGATGCATGTTTAAAGTTCGTTTATGGTTGATGACTGTTGTTGGGTTTAGTCTTAGCCTTGTCCACCTCCGTGGACGGCGGTAATTCTCTCAGGTGTTTATCCGCTGCTAATCATTGGGTTAGGTGAATCATTAGCTTAATCTAATTGTTAGTAACCTGGGGATGTTACACACTTTGGTCACGAGCTTGTATATGACGTTGTACAGGCTTATTAGACAGAATTCTGTGATATGCGTTGGTTTGGTCATCTTCGGGATCGATGCTACGTTAGCAGGATTGAGCCTCTATGGAAAATCCCTTCCCCGAAGAGCTTTAAGGACAACTCTGCAAACATCTTTGCCCACCACGTCCCAATGATTTTGGAAGAAAAATGGGTTCATCCCATCGAGCCCTGGAGCTTTATTCGGGTGCATTTGTTTCAGCGCCATGAAGATCTCTTCCTCCGTGTAAAGGGCACACAAGCTCTGGTTTATGCTTGTTGTGTCTCATTCTTGGCCTGCCACCAGCACCTTTTCATCCCCCATACATCCTTCGTCCTGAATAGCCTCGACAAGAAACTAACAACGACCTCCTCTAGTTGGGTATCATTCTCAATCCACTCTCCATTATCCCTCTTAAGAGGTCGATATAGTTTGTGGCTTTTCTCATCGATGCTCGTGAATTAAACCAACGTGTGTTGGCATCGCCATGTCTGAGGAACTCCACCTTGGCTCTTTGAGCCCAAAAGATTTCTTCTTTATGTCATAATTTGCCAATTTCCTTCAAAAGTTCCCTCATCTTCTGGATGTCCCTTTCTCTAGTAATTTCTCTCTAAGTTAACTATTTTCCTTGGTAGCTCCCCGAACACCTCAATACTCTACTCCCTCAATGATCCTCTAGTTGCCTCAAGTTTGAGTGTCATGTTATTCCACGTGCTTGTACTTTGTGTTGAGCTCCAAGCCTCTGCCATGACCTCCATGCATCCTGATTCATGAGCTCACATGTTTTCAAATCTAAGTACCTTATTTATCCTCCCCCTCCTTGCTTCCTACCGGTTTAGCTTTAATAATATGGGCGGATGATCCGAAGAAGTATCATTGAGGTGAGTCACAATAGCATTTTGGTAATTACAAATCCACTCCATAGTGGCACCATAACGGTCCAGCCACTCTTCAACGACCTCCCCATTTTGTCTCCTATTCTCCCATGTAAACTTATACCTCATGAAATTCAGATCATACAAGCCACACTTCTCAAAGGTGGTACAGAACTAACCTAACACCGTCTGGTTCTTCAAGGATCCTCCTTTCTTCTCATAGTTATAGGAAATTTCATTCAAGTCACCCCCAACTAACCAAGGTAAATTATTTATGAGTGCACAAGTCACGTATCGTCTCACAAGTCTTTAACTTGTTGACATTCTCAAGCCATCCATATAGCCCAATAAACCTCCACTTATCCACCCTACCCCACTCCTCGATGACAATGTCAATGTGGTGAAGGGAATACGAGAGCAAACTCATCTTTAAATTTTTCCTTCAAAGCATAACTATACCCTCTCTATCTCATGTTATAACTTCTTGGTCTCCGATAAGAAGACCACATCGGGTGACTGCCTCCTGATGAGCAATCGAAGGTCTTTAACTGTTGAGGGGCCAACCAACCCTCTACAGTTAACGCGCATGAGACTCATCGTCCTCGGCAGGGCTGCCAAGCAGCCTCCATCGCTTCATTGTTTAACATATGTACGTCTGATTCCTTCGGTCTTATGTTCACGTCAACCATTGGCTTCCCTAAATCATGTTGCTCCCTCTTCCGTTTGAACGTATCATTGCCAACCACAATCGCACCGCTGCCTCCCTCTGTCTATACCAATCTTCTATTCTCCTTACTTTGCCACGATGATGTTGTCGTACGATCTATCTGTCTATCCTTGTCGAACATCAATCTCTACTTTTCCGTATTGATGTTCTTCCGGCGACAGATTGGGATCCACCTTCTCGCATTGTTTAAGCATGTGCCCAACTTACTGCAGCTGGAGCAGAAATTTGGTAACTTGAGATACTTGAACTATATCCATATGGATCTACCTTCGAATTTCACCATGATTAATTCCCCGCCTCAATGGGATAGTCACATCCACATCAACCTTGAAACATATCGACTTATCCGCTTTGTACGTGGTACATTCCTCACACCCTATAAAAGTTGATAAATTTGATTATTGATTTGACTTATTTCTTTATCACTAGTAACAGTCTCATTTCTTTTCTTTTATTTCATTATATAGAGATTCGGGATGGCAATGGGGCAGGGAATCCCCGAACCCGCTAGGGCCCCGCCCCGCTCTGGGGAAAAATCTCCACCCCCATTGGAGATGGGGACGGGGACGATTTTCAAAATCTGCTCGGGGACAAGGCAGGGATGGGGACAAAATTTTCCCCATCCCTGTCCCCATTTTCCCCACCGGGGAAAATTCCCCGTCCCCGAATCTCCGTCCCTGAAAATTTTAAATACCAAATAACATTTATTCTAATTATATATATATATATATATATATATATATATATATATATATATATATATATATATTAATAGCAAGGATAAAGTACTAATTTTCAAATTTTTTAGTTTACTTTATGCTTGTCATTAAACTTGAGGAGGATGTATGTTATTATGATTCACACTTGAGGAGGATGTATTATTGTTTTTTTTTTTTCCGAATAACACTTGTTGATGTATTATTATTAGATTTTGATGTATATTGCTTGAGCAAGTTAAATACGTTGTATTTTGAACAGGTTAAAAACCGTATCCGATTAAAAATCGGGTCCGATTAAAAATCGGGACCGATTAAAATTTGGTTAGATTTTGGATAGCTTTAAAAAAATCTCCGTTGGGGATGGGGAATCCGCGGGGATGGGGATGGGGCAAGAATCATTCCCCGAAGCGGGGATGGGGACGAGTTTTGGGAGCGGAGATGGGGATGGGGATATAATCCCCTATCCCCGATCTGCCCCATTGTCATCCCTAACAGATGTCAAAAGCGTGCCACCATTAAATTTGGATTATATGTACTTGGTGTTTTACTCTTTGCGTTTTTGTTTAACTATCGTCTATGTATTTGTGTCAAAAATTTTGACTATTAATATTTTTATTTGTATAATGATTCATCAAACAAAATTAATATCATTAGGTTCGTAATAAAAATACGATTAAAAAAGTATAATATCATATTTTGTATAAATATATTTTGTGAGAAATTATTAACTAAATGTGGATCTAAAAAAAGTGAATGACAGATACAAAAGAACGGAGGGAGTAGTGTTTAAGTATTACAGGTGAGAAGATTATTGTATTAGTGAAGGTAATCGTAATAATTATGTTTAATCACAGTTATGTATGTTGAATTGAAACTTTGTATTTTGTAAACATATATATGTTAGAAAATTATACTTATAAAGTTACATTAATTTAATTTTTGGTAAAGCGCAAACTCTTTTCTGCAGTAGGTTAAGTGGTTGTACGGATAAATTTTGGTAAAATGTAGATAGTGTCAAATTAAGGTGGATAAGTTTGGTAAATTGTGGATAAAGTGGATAAAGGTAGAAATGTGTTCATAATTTTTAATAATTTTAATACAGTATTGTGAATTAGACAAGTCATATAAATCACATCATTTATTAAATATATGAATTTTAAAATATATATTATATGTAAAGTAGATAAGAAAACAATAAATAATGTGATAAAGCTGATACGATGTAGATAGTGCCGATAAATTTAATGTTACCATAGAAAAGAACAATGTAACAAACATTTTTATTAATATATGTGATTTATTTTCGTTCATGCAATACATGGATCTAAAAACTATATAAGAATACTAATTTGGATGCTCGTCCTACGAACGGGTTAAGACCCTATGTTTTTTGTGATGTATAAAAAATTTATGTCACATATCTTATTCTTAGTTACTTTATCCTACCTTTTTTCACATTATTAATACTTTCTTACTCACCTTACATAATATATATTTAAAAATTAATATATTTAATAAATAATGTGATTTGATGTGATTTGTTTTACTTACAATACCTTAGTAAACATTATAAACTATATATTTAAAAATTCATATACTTAAATGATATGACGGACGTAACTTAGATTCCCGATCATTATCCTATTCATCCAGTCTATCCCACCTTTTTCACCTTTCAACTATCTTACATTCTAAAAAAAACAGGGCCCAAATTTTTCAAATGATTAAACTCATAAGCGTTTATCTGAATCTATACATAACCGACTTGTATTTTTAATGTCAAAATTGCCCAAACCCGAAATCCGCATAACCTATATTGACCTTAACCAGATATAAACAGAATATAAGTAAATTCAAGTGTGAATGTTAGTTACAAAGATACAAGGTAAACTACTGTTTATTATTATATTATATCCAAGGGTAAACCAATAAATTTATGTCTGAATACAAGCTACAAAGCAGGCAGGTAGGCAAGCTACTAATTGTTATTATTAGTGGTGTTCACAGGATCGGGTACATGAACCAATTGGATAATTTTTCAGGTACCCAAAACTTCGGGTCGGCCATACCCTCGAACCGTAATCGAAAGTTTCGGATCGGATACCGGCTAACCAAAAGACCTGATTAGTTTTAATTTTATGAGTTTTCGCTTTTATTTTAATTTTAATTTGTAAATTTATAATTAAAGCGACTAATTTTATTATTATTTGAAAAAAGTTAATCACACTATGTTAAATACATTTTAATATTGGCTAATTCGGGTAATTCGCTTTTATAATTAAAGTCACTAATTTCACTTTTATTATTTTTATTATTATTTTTACTTTAATTTTGGGTAATTCGTATACCCGATTTTGGCTAGGGGCCGACCTGTATCCGAACCGATTACCCGATTTTTTCCCCAGTTCGGGTACTCAACCCAATTAAAGTCAATTTTATGGTTCGGGTACCCAAAAGTTTTGACTGGGTAACGTGTTTTCGATTCGTGTATTTTGGGGCGGGTTTTCTTAATATCCCTAGTTACTATATTGTATTCGGAAACAAAAAAGTAAATTCATATGTGAACACAAGCTAGCAGGCAGGCAAGCAGTCAGACTACTCAAACAAATTTTAATTAGAAGAAAACAAGCAGCTATAGGATCTATACATAGTACCAAAGTTCGCATAAAGAATACTGCTAAACCAAAACCAGGTAGCATAGGAGCATGGGCATGTATTATTAAATATCACCTTTGTTTCAACTTTAATTTGGTTGATCTGATATATGCTCAATTGCTAGCTCATGCATGTTTTTTCTTTCCTAATTACAAAATCTTATCATCGAAGATCTGGTAGCTACCCAACCCAACTTTTTATACGTTCACAAAGGAATGTCTTTATAAATATGTTCTATCCTTTCTTCCTAAGCAACATCTTTGTCAACGCATGACCTACATGTTCACATATACTGATATACACAAAAGCTCTCGTCGTGTACCAAGGGTAAAGTTTTGTGGATCATTCCTTTCGTTAAGTTTTATGTAATAACCTCCTACTATAATTTTGTCGTGAGGCGCATAAATTTATATTGACCCTTTATTAATATTAGTTTTGGCCTGTGCATTCCACAACAGATAATATGAATGTTTGAACAAAAATGTCACTCAACTTCCTATTATAGTCATAAATGTCACTGACTTTTAAAAAAGGGAAATTAGAAAAAAATAATCTCAACTTTGGCGGTATTGGAAAAAATAATCCGAACTTACAACTGTGTGACGGATGAACTGAACTTTCTATTATTTTTAGCATCCACAAAATAGTTAAGTTCGTCCGAAAAGTGACATGGTGGCGACGATATTATACTTAGAACTTTTTGTAACTTAAAAAAAGGTTAAACATATACTTCATGTTTAATATCATCACTACCATGTCACTTTTCAGACAAGTTTAACTATGTAGTGGATACTAAAAATAATAGAGGTTAAAGTTTAACTCATCCATAACAAAGTTGTAAGTTTGAATTATTTTTTTCCAATACTCCAAAAATTTGGATTATTTTTTTCCAATTTTCCTTTAAAAAATGTCATTATTGTCACTCAGCTTTCCAAAATAGTAAAAAATGTCACTAAAACTTGTTATAATAAGTTGTAAACTGGTTAAAGGTTGCTTGGATAAAAATGTCACTCTACTTTCTAAAAAGTCAAAAATATCATTTAACTTTCCCAAAAGTAAAAAATGTCACTACCATCAATTAAAATAGAAAAAATGTCATTAGCTTTAATTTATTTAAATTAATATATAAATATTTGAGTTTCAACTGAAGATTCATTAGAAAATAAAAATTTTGTTTATAAATCATGTAATTGTAAATTAATTTTTCTACGATTAGGATTTTATATAGTAATACTGAATTTTTTATATTATTTCTGTAACATTTTATTTTATTTTACTTTATTTATTATTTTATTCTTAAAATATTTATAATAATATTCTCTCTATGACATATTCTCTGTCACCTTTGCCTTACTATAACACATCACTTTAACGTTGAATTATACACACACATATGTGTGTGTGTGTGTGTGTGGCTGTGTGTATGTGTGTGTTTTTCAGACTATAGTAAGACAAATGTGACAGAGAACAAGTCATAAAGAGAATATTATTATAATATATTAAGAATAAAATGAGAAATAAAATAAAATAAAATTTTACAGAAAAAACATAAAAAATTCAACATTACTATATAAAATCCTAATCGGAAAAAAGTTAATTTATAATTACATGATTTATAAACAAATTTTTTTTGTAGTGAATATCTAGTAGAAACTTAAATATTTTTATATATTAATTTAAATAAATGAAAGCTAGTGACATTTTTTCTATTTTAATTGATCGTAGCGACATTTTTCACTTTTTGGAAAAATTGAGTGGCATTTTTTACTTTTTTAGAAAGTTGAACAGCAATTTTATCCAAATAATCTTTTAACCGGTTCACAACTTTTGCTCCTACTTCCAGTCCCGGTTGTCACAATCCAAGTGTGACAGAGAAATCTTAGTCCCATGACTTAGCCTTTTGCCCTTATTATTTCCGTGGACCAACGGCATAAATAACATAAGTCGTTTAAAATTTCACAAACTTTTTTCTCAAAATTATAGAAATTAAAAACACACAATTTCAAATGTATAGCATTTTTTAAAAAAAAATTATACAAATTCAAAAGAATACTAAATAAAATATGTGTGTATCTCTCTCTATATATATATATATATATATATATATATATAATATTTTTTACACATATACTTTTAAATAACCGGTAATCAGGAGCAGGAATTGAGAGTAACTCCCACTCCAACTCCCACTTCCGACTTTGATCAGAACGTCAATTTTGATCCTAGTCCCAAGACTCTCAGAATGTTTGCTCACCCCTAAATTGAGCCATGAAAAAAGGATAAATTACATACTAGAGGTTCCATTGAATTTATTGAGATGGGAAATGGTTGGTTAACCATTAAGTTCGCAAACTCTGAGGATAAAGAAACTGTATGGTTCAATAGGTCGTACTTTGTTAGAGGGTCCCTATTTGTCCTGTTGCCTTGGTGGACTTTTTTTGACCCTTACGAAGCCTCTATTGAGAAAATAGATTAACGGGTTCGAATCTATCGTCTCCCTCTAAAGTTTTGGAATGAGTCCTCCCTTAATGACCTCCTTTCTGTCGTAGGTACAGTCATCCGTATCGATGGAAACACTTTGATACATAAAAAGGGTAAATTTGCTAGGGTTTGCCTCAATATGGATATCTCAAAACCCCTTCCTACCTCAATTATGCTTCCCATCCCTGAGGGCCCAAAATTCATACCTCTAACCTATGAAAAGTTGCACGAAGTGTGTGTTCTATGTGGAACCAATGATCATCTCAACGAGCTTTGCTCCATCCATCCTAGCCCACCTAAGGTGGAAATCCTTGTGGAGAGGTTTAGATCCTATGGAATCAGTGAAAATGTCAGCAATTCTCAGCCTGGTCCTAGCCTTAGAGCGGAGGGCTAGGTAAAAGTAATCCCTCGAAAGAGAGTGCGACCCCCTCCTCCGTCTAATAAATCGACCCAGGGGGGTATCTCTATTAGAGAGCCAAACTAACCTAGAGTCCCAAGAGCTTATCCGGATGCTAATCCTAAGGCTGTGAATGACCTAAAGGGAAGAGCAAAGTCAAGGTAGTGGAAATCAGTGAGGTGATTGATTCTGATGATGATGAGGGAAGCCTTGTGTTCAAACAAGGTAATAACTTTACTGAAGCAGGCTCCTTTAGAGTTCTGAATGTTAATCCTAACTTTGTGATTGAGGTTTCATCTACCATAGAGGGAGACCACTCTACTGCTGTGACGAAACTGATTGACCAGAGTGGCGAAGTACAATCTAATGGTGGGTCTAGGTTGTCTTTGATCTTTGCTTCCTTTTGAGAGTCATGGTTGTATCAGTCTTAAGTATGGTTAAATTTCAGTCTGTTCGAGTCTGCCTCTATCTTTGCGGTTTGTTTTGGGTCTTGTTATGTTGGTTGAGTGCTATTGTTGAAGTTATTACCCACCTGAACTGTAATTCAATAAAAGTCCTTAATGAAGTATTTGTACGGGTCATCTTGTGTTTGCTTAATTGCTCCCTAATCTTTCTTTTGTTTATTTTGTATCACCAGGGGAATTTTGATATGACTGATCCCTATTTCTCCGGCTTTGTTAAGTTCCCCAAGATGTGGACAAAGCAAATGGTGGGCTTCTGGAGCAGTAGTTGTCGGATACTCTGCATCTTGGTAGCCTACACTAGGAGCCTCCCTTTGTTGGACCTAATCCGGGGGTTGTTGGGTTCACTAGGCTCTTTAAATTGGTGGTCCATTAGTAAATGGAATGCGCTCCTTTGGTGCATTATGAATATGTAGTGGACCTGGTGGGATCCTCTCCTTTGGAATTTCATTTGCCCCTATTACAATGCAGTCAATAATGAACTTCTTTTGAGACTTAGTCCTCCCTTATTCTCTTCATATGACACTGCTAATATGGGTTTTTGACTTTCCTTATGGAAAAAAGGACCTCTTGTATATTTTCATTGGGCAAACTTATCAATTGGGGTACTCCGAATTTCTCAGGTCCAAAGTTTCAATCCTTTTTTCTAATTCAGTTAGTGATGTTACCCTGGGCTTTGATTCATCATATGAGCCTTTTAAATTTCTTGGGTCTATGTTGTAGGACTATATCATCAGATCTTAAAACATTGATGGATGAGAGCTTATAGTGGGCAAGAAATTCAGACTCTGCTTTTCCTCAACGAGGTCACAATGGAGTCAATTTAAACTTTTTTGTCGTGTTGGGTGCCGATGTGCTCCCTGGTAGAACAATAACCAATTTTTTCCTGATGAACATTATATTTTGGTGGTGGTATGGACTGACGTGTGATGAAGTTGAACTACTCTATATAAATTGTGTCAAGGGAAGACGTCAGTATGTTCTGTGTAATTGTTGCCTACATTCTGCCTCCTGTAAAATTGCTACTTCTCTGTATGTTTATTTGGACAGACTTTTGCAAGATGTGAATTTATTGCTTGGTGAATTATTGAATATTTCTTTGGATGCTTATGTATACTACTGGGTGCGAAACCCACGAAAATTTGGCTATTCAATTATAAATTAGTTCCTTATCCTATGAATTGAAGATATCTGTCGGAATGTGTATGGGGCTAAGACAGCCAATTTGATAAGTGAAATTCTGACTCTAGTTAAATCCCAACGTCCCAATATTCTAATCCTTCTTGAAATAATGGTTAATGATTCGAATGCTCAAAAACTAATACGGAAATTTGGTTTTAGCTGCTTTGAGTATATTGTACCAATAAACCATTTTGGGGGTACTTGGTGCTTATGGCACCCCACAGTTGTAGACCTGCAAATAGTGTCTAAACAACTTGCTAATAGGATTCTCCACTGTGATGTCTTTGACAAAGCGTCACAGGTTAATTTCTTCTTAACAACTTGCTATGGCCCTGCTCAATATAGAGAAAATGCCTCTTTCTAGAATGATCATTGCACTCTATCTCAAAGCATTATTAAACCTTGGTGCTTAATTGGTGATTTTAATGAAATGGTCTGTAATGAGGAAAAAAGGGGGGGGGGGTACTCCCTTAACTCAAGATAGACTTCATTGGCTTAATTACTTTTTGCAAAATTCACAACGTATTGATGCGACTGTCACAAGTAGGTAGTTCACTTGGAAAAGCTTTATTAGAGGTAGGCTGATATATGAGAAGTTAGACCGCATGTGTTCTCCTCGAGTTGGGAATCATTATTTCCTCACAACAGGGTTTTCAACGACCCGTTTCTATGCTCTTATCACGCTTATGTTGTTCTTAATACATACCCTAGTGTTTGTACTAAGAAAGGCCCTTTGTTCAGGTACTAAGCATCCTGGGTATGCCACAACCAAGTAGATGATATAGTCAAGAACCGCTGGCAAATTAGGCGTGTAGGGTCAGAAATGTTCAATTTAGTCCAAAAGCTCAAGGGAGTCAAGGGTGAGCTAAAAATTTGGAACAGAGGTATGTATGGAAATTATTTCTCAAAATTGAAACTTAATGAGAAAAAATTAACTTTGTTGAAACGAAACTGCAAGAAAACCCAAATTGTGCTCGACTAAATAACTGACATTTAAGGTTGATTAAACAACGAGAAAAGTTGCACCTGTTTAATCAAAAATTCTGGGGTAGATGGGCGAGGAAGGAATGACTTGTAAATGGGGATAAGAGTTCCAAATTCTTTTTCATGAACATGAAAGCGAAGAAGGCAAGAACCACAATTACCAAATTCAAGGTTGATGAAACCTTTTGGACTGAGGACCCAGACGTAATTAAAAATACTTTGGTCAGGGATTTCAAAGCTAGATTATGTACTGAAGTTTCGAGAAATAGGAGTATTAATATTGACCTTCAAAGGCGCATTTCTACAGAGGATAATATGACTTTGATAAGATAGCTAACAACTGATGAAATTGAGAAAGCTGTGTTTGAGCAGAATAAATATAAAACTTCGGGGCCAGATGGGTTTGGAATAACTTTCTTTCAGAATCATTGGCAGGTAGTGAAGGACGATACTTGCAGAGCAATCAAAGCGTTTTTCGCTCACGGTAAGCTTTTGAAACAGGTAAATCACACTCTTATTGCTCTGAACCCAAAGTTAAGCAATCCTTGTTCATCCTCACATTTTCGACCTATTAGTCTTTGTAACAGTTTGTATAAAATTATTGCTAAGATTATTGTGAATAGGCTAAGACCAATGTTGGATAAAATAATTGATCCTGTTCAAAGCGCCTTTGTTTCTAATCATTCAATACATGATAATATCTTGCTTACTCATGAAATTATTAACAAATTCGGCAATATGAAAGGTAAGAAAAGTTGGGTGGCGCTCAAATTAGATATGGAAAAAGGCTTATGACTGTATTGAATGAGACTTTCTGTTTCAAGTTCTCTCCAAGTTTGGGTTCCACCATACCTGGATCTCCTGGATTAAAGAGTGTGTAACAACAGTGTCTTATTCGTTAATTGTGAACGGTGAATCCTATGGTTTTTTTAAACCATCGCGTGGGATTAGACAAGTTGATCCTCTATCGTCATATTTATTTATCATATGTATGAAAGCTTTAGTGAGCCTTTTGAGAAAGGCTATGAATAACTCAAGATCTGGAATTGGCTTTAAACTTGCTCCACGGGCGGACCGCATACCCTGTCTTTTGTTTGCTGCTGATTGTCTCGTCTTTTGCCAAACTAATGAGGAAGCCTGCATACGACTACAAACAATTTTGAATAATTTTTGCAACTTGTCAGGCCAACTGATTAATTTTAACAAATCCTCTTTGACTTTCTTAAAGAATGCTGATGCGCGTACTAAACACTGTGTAGCAGGTATTTTTGGAATCAAGCATCAGGATAACCTTATAAAATATCTAGGTTGCCCTGTGTTTAAAGGCAGGCCATCAAAATGTATTTTTACAGATATTGTGGCCAAGACAACTGACAATTAATTAGCAAGCTTGGAAACTGAAGTTCACATCAAAGGTAGGAAGAAAGGTACTTACACAATCACATATTGAATCCATGTAGACTATGCAGTGCTTCCGAGTTCCCAAGGATATTGCTCGGCAAGTTAACCGTACCACCAGGAACTTTTTCTGGAAAGACCTGAACACAAATAAGGGCATTCCCCTTGTGGCTTGGGACAAAATTTGTCGACCAAAAAAATACGGTGGACTCGGGTTGCAAAAGATGGAAGCGCTTTACGAGGCATTTTTGTGCAAGCTCTGCTAGAAGATGCTATTTGGAAGCGGGCTATGGGTTGATCAAATGAAGGCTAAATACCTTCAGAATTCAGATTTTCTAAGCACATCAATGAGAAAATTGGACTCCAGGGCATGGGAGAATATACTTTAGTTAGAACACTTTTCAGGACGGGCTTGAGATGGAAAGTGGGAAATGGTCGCAAGATTAACTTCTGGTTGGACAACTGGTGCGGGCATCAAAATCTGTTAGCTATTGAAGATATCCAAGATGTCGAAGAGGTGAACCTCGAGCTCAAAGTTGTAGATTTTATCTTGCCAAATAAAGTCTGGGACAGAAATCGATTGGCAGCGATGGTAGAGGTGGAGGCACTCCAACGTATTTTGGCGGTTCCAATTCCCCTCAGTGACGTGGAGGATTCTCTTTGTTGGGGTTTGACTGGTAATGGGTGCTTTTCTACTAAGTCTTCAACTTGGCTTGCTCATGGGGTGCCTTTAGATGAGGAATCCTGGAACATGAAGTGGATTTGGAACATCAATACTCAACCTAAATTGAAGATGTTCCTATGACAGTTGTGTCGAAATGGCATTCCAACTAAATCCAATCTAAATAGGAGGGGCATGGATGTGGATAAACTGTGTCCGCTGTGCAAGAGGAATGATGAATCATGCAATCATCTGTTCCTTTATTGCCCCGTGGCGAAGGATCTCTGGAGGTTGGCAATTCAACGTAGTTGGATTGCTCCTTTGGCCAGAGACATGGACTCTATTGATATAACCAAGGTGCTTGAAACAATCAAGAATAGTAGGCATTTTGGGAACATTGACCGTGTGGTGGCTTTGATTTGGAGTCTTTGAAAATCTTGTAATGGTACAGCCTTATGTAATGAGAATTTCAATCGGGTACAGACCCTTATCCCGGGCAAAAAGAGTTGAGGCGGAGTGGAAAATTCGTGAAAAATTGACTATAAAGTTCCAGGATCTTCTGTCGGAATAGGTGGGGGAATGTCGCTCTCAACCTGCCATGACTAAATGGATTAAACCTTTGAAAGGCTGGTCCAAACTGAACTTTGAAAGTTCCAGGACTAATGCAAAAGCAGCAGGCGGGTTCATTATTAGGTACCACAAGGGTGATGTGTTGTTATCAGCCTCATTTAATTGTGGAAACTCTCCGATTCTAGTTGATGAAGCTTTGGCCATGAGGAACGGTATCCATGCTGCATGGGAGACAAATCATCAACGGATCCACATTGAGGGAGATAATAAAATCCTAATAGATGCTGTCAATGGTGTTTGCCAAACGCCGTGGACAATAGCGACTCTAGTTCAAGATATAAGAAATTTTATATCACGGTTTGAACATGTCAAGATTTCTCATGTTTTTCGTGAAGGAAACAGAGCCGCGGAATGGCTGGCAAAATTTGATCTTTGCATGCAAGACCTCCTTGTTAGGTTTAATCGTTGTAATGATGAGCTCAAAGCCATGGTAACGAGGGATGCTTTGGATGGAACCCTTGAGAAAAGGGTAATCTAGAGGTTTGTATCTTACCTTATATTAATATTAAAAAAAAATGAAAAAAGGAAAAATTGGTCGAACCGGTTAACATATGTACCGGCGATCTAGCCGGCTTTTATCTTTTTATATAAAATTTCTGTGTTTTTTTCCCTTAAACCCTAAACCCAATTGTGCGTGAGCTTTCCTCTGCTTCCTTCCCCATCTCCGGCTTCTTCCTCGCGTGAGTTTTGCTACTCACTGCTGCTGTTCTCTGCGTCGCACTGTTTTCACTCAAAAAGCTCAAACTTGCGTATTACCGTTTTCTGTTGTCTCCACAATCATGGGTCCGTCCAATATCAAGGATATCTTGAGTTGTTTCAGCCCTTCACTTGACTTCTTCGCTGTCACTTCTGGCGATGGTCGAATTAAGGTACCCCTTTATGTTTATCCTCTACGTTTGTTCTGCTTACAATTGGTTTGGTTTGTAAACTGTATTTGATTTTGCTACATTTATGCTTTGAGGTTTGGTAGGGTTTTAGGGTACGTAATGTAATGTAAAGCTTGATTCTTTGTATATTTTGCTCCTTTGAAAATTTCAGATATGGGATACTATCAAGGGGCAGCTGCAAACTGAATTTTCAAACATTGCATCGACAGAAGATGCTAATTTGTTGGCAAAGCCAGAGCAAAGAGGGCACCTTTCTGTTGATTACACTTGTATGAAGTGGGTGGCTTTTGATAGGAAGGTAGTTTAGTATAGCTGTGAATGTAGTTGGGATTAAGTACAATTGTGTGAAGTTTTATGATTCAGATAAATTTACTGGGCTTCTTTCGCAATGGATTTTTTGTGGGTAGCAGAAGAAAAGAAAGCTTCCGACTTCTTTGCTAGTGTTGGGAACATGGAGTGGTGATGTTCTTGCACTGGATGTATCAGCTGGTCAATTGAAGTGGAAAATCAGTGACTGCCATCCTGGGTGAGTAGTTTTGATTCTGAAACTATTCTTTTATGTTTTCTGATTACAATCTTGTTAGTGAAAGGTTCATCTAACTAGAGTTTACTTATTCATCAACGAGCAAGGGTCATTACAGGGTTCAGACTAGGGTTTTTGTATTCTGCAATTGAACAATGGTCACACACCCTTGTCTCATATCTTCTGATTATTTCTTTGTGCTTTGTTGCACCTTGTTCCCCTTTCCAAACTGAAGGCAGTATCTATTGAGAGTTAGTCTCTTTGTGTACTTTATTACTTTCTTGCAGATGACTGATCAGGTGTTTGTGAATTTCTTAAGTTGATGTTATTTTCTTAACCAAATGTGTTCTTAGTATAGGGGAAGGGATTTTTGTGGGTTTTTTTTTTTTTTTTTGGGGGGGGGGGGGGGTGTCGTGTGTATTATGCCTTGAGTAGGGATTTAACCATTTGATGGTGGGTTCATGACCCCAGGCATCCAAATTTGTGAAGACCAGCTACTTGCATGCTGGGGTTAGACTTTGGTTTGAAATAGCAAACTTAAATGGCCTTCTGTTTGTTCTTTCAAAATTTTAGCGTTGGTTCATAACCCATCTCTTTATTTCAAAATTTTGGAAACTTTATGCAGTCTCTGGGAATTAGCCTTTTAGGAATAAGGTTGCCTATATTTTTAAACAAGTTCGATCCGAGATTAACGCTTGGAGGTGTTGTCTTGCGTAGTTTTCATGGAATCTATCAAGGGCCAAAGGATATCACTTGGAAGTGCCAATGGCCTGTCAATTGTAAATTACCCATTGAAATAAACACTTAGAACTCATGTGATTATCTCTGGGAGGTCCTGACCACTTATCCCTCCCAATTCATGTAGCGGAGTGAATGCGATCTCGTTTTCTGCCCAGAGTACATGCATCTACAGTTCAGGCGCTGATGGGATGGTTTGTGAAGTTGATTCAATCACTGGAAATGTGCTGAAGAAGTTCAAAGCTTCAACGAAAGCGGTGTCCAGCATATGTGTTTCACCAGGTGATGCAACCAAAATGTATTTGTTTTTTTAATTCTTAAAATATCGTCTGGTCTCTTGGCTTATGTATTCTCCAACCTGCATTGAACGTAACCAACTTTAAGTTGTGACTTACATAAATGCAGTTCTGTGGCTACTTAGTGAAAGAGAGCTTTACCACGAGTTGTGTTGTTACCTGCTTTGAGTTTAGGGGTTCCTTTTTTTTTTTTTGGGGGGGGGGGGGGGAGGGCTGTGGGCAAATGATGATACATACTGGCAGAGTGATTCATTTAAGACAGAACTAAGAGTAGAGTCATCCTATTTAGTTTAAAAATGCATGAAGATAAAAATGAATGGAACTGTTTGCTGGTGGGTTGTGAGGGTGGTATGTTGTTCAGTTATTGTTGATTAACGTTACATTACTGACAAATTTAATGATACCATTATTTTTATTTCTAATTTCCCTGGGGATTGTCTTGGACTCTTTCCATTTAGTGAACCCAAAACCAGTTTGCGTCGTGCTTGTACCTTCTCCCCTTTCTCACTCATGCACTGCAGTCGTAGTGGTTGGGGACGGGGAACAAGTCTCTAAAAGCCACAACATTAGGGTGCACTTGGTTCCGAGAAAGTTGTTATAAATAGATTAATAAGTTGTCTTTTGGGGAGAAGGGTTCAGAGAGCTGTTGAATGCACAAAGGTAGGATGCAGTTGGTTTCCAACGATGAAGGTTTTATACTGCTATGAGGAGTAACTTTGGTTGCTTTCTGTCTATTTTTCTTCTAAAAGAGCCCTCTTGATCTAGGATGGTTTTTTTTTTTTTTTTTTTTTTTTTTTTTTTTTATACTATTAACCACACGATGCAGGCCAAACACCCTACAATTACATACCAATCCTAAACTGATAGTAAAAGAATTAATGATCAATGGTTTCCCAAACCTTTCAAGCATGCAGTGTTATTTTCCAATGTTCTTTCTTTTCATCTATATATTTGCTAGTTAGAGACACATTGCCAACAAAATAACCCTTTGTTCTTAATAATGGCTATCACTTATTACTTATTCTTTTAGGTTAGGGAGCTTTGGCATCTGTGGTGGACCATACGACCTGTTTTACAGCTCACTCATGAGTCATTAGCAGTAGCATTTATCAGCATAAGTTTGATAACTCCATCAGAGTGCAACCCTCCAAAAATAGAAAAAGAAAAAAAAGCCTTTTATCCCAGTGTTTCTAACATCTTCTCGTTACACCCTGGTTCTTTGATGATGTCAAGCAGATGGGAGGATAATAGCAACCGCGGCTGCTCAAATGAAGATATTTAATTGTTCGGATCACAAAAAGATTCAGAAGTTTACAGGCCATCCTGTATGTCCATGATGGTTTATCTGTTATTTTGTTTTCTACATGATTAAAGTTAATGTTGCGTATTACTAGTATTATGCTATAGTTACATCTCTGTTGCTGATGGTATTAGGGTGCTGTGCGCTGTATGACTTTGAGTGAAGATGGAAAGTATGTGTTCTCTTCAGCCTCTGGAGAGAGATATGTTGCAGTTTGGAGAGTCGATGGAAGTAAGAAGCAGTCTGCAAGTTGTGTTCTTGCTATGGAACACCCATCAGTGCACCTTGACTGTAGGTACATTGACAATGGCGAAGAAGAGGGAGCGGGTTTCTATGTTTTAGCCATTTCAGAGATTGGCGAATGCTACTTCTGGTATGGGAAGGACATTGAAGAACTGAAGAAGGCAGAGCCCACAAAAATCACTTTGTCTGTTGATGACAACTATACGAAAATCCACAAGGGTGGATCGCCTGCTGTACTTGCTGCGAGAATCCAAAGCACAGCTAAGCCTGGCTCTGCTCATGTGTTTTTCGCCCATGGTTTTCTGATCAAACCGTCATTTGAAAAGATTGTTATTAATCATGGGGAAGATCTAAAACTCCGCTCCTCTAGAGATGGTCTGCTATTGCCGTTAAGTCAGCCTCTTAAATCTAAAAAACAGCTGGGCCGCCACATTGGAGGTGAGTGAAATGAGTCTTTGATCGACTGAGCCAATCTTTGTGGGGTTTTGACTATTGGGAGTTTGTGTTGGGAAGCATTACTCATTATATATGGTTGAGCCTTCTGAGAAGTTGCGAGAAGTCCATGATTGGCAGCATTTTATTTGGCTTTAGGCTCTTGTATTCTTGCTAATTTCCTTTCTGACACCTACTGATCTTCCATAGTTAATAATGTACTTGTTGTCTAGCAGCTACTGCCCTAGATCGTGCTAATGCGGAAGGAGCTTTGCTTCCAGTACCCAAGGTTCTTGTCCAAGACAGGTTAAACCAGGATCTAGCTGTACCAACGGGCAGAAAAGGTAATCATTGATTTCTTCAAGCAAAGTATTTGTAAATATGAACCTTTTGGTTGACAAGGTTCACCTTTGTTAATGCAGAAGGAGCTTTGCTTCCAGTACCCAAGGATCTTGATCAAGATATGTCAGACCAGGATCTAGCTTTATCCACGGAAAGTAAAGGTATGACTAATATTCTTCAAGAAAAGTATTTATAATATAAGATTTGACTTCTAAGTTGTCCAACTTTGTCAATATTGATGTTTTCAATTTTTTTTTTTTTTGAGGTAGGGGGTGACCTCCCCATATGTTGTTCATTTTTGCTATGTGTATAAAGAAGTTTCTGTTATGCTTAGTTGCTCATACCTTTTCAAATTACAATATGAGAACTTGTTATGTTTATGAAATAACATGCTTGTTTTCCTGATCACTTGTATTTATCTGGTCAAGCTCATAGTAACTGAATAATTATTAGTAAAGAGTAGAATGCAAAGTGATAGACACTTCTTATTGAGTCTCAAAATTGCTAATTCTTGAATGACATTGATTCTGATAAGTTGTTTCCTTCACAGAGGGCTCCCTTTGGTTTGGTTCCTTTGATAATCTTAGGCATGAGACACTTCTCTTGAGTCTCAAAATTATACTTGGATGAGACAGTACAGACCTACCGATAATGCCCTTCTAAAACTTGAGGATAAAGTTTCTAAATCTGAAATTGCCTACCCTTCTTACGTGGCATTCTTGAGGTGTGGATTTGCATTTGGAGTTTTAGACAATCTCATCCAAGTCAAACCCAGTATGTAATACCCAGTAAATTCAAGAAGCTTAAGGCCAGTTGTGGAGGCAGATGTTTCATAATACTCAAGGAATACTAAATTCTCTCTCATGGACTTGGTTTATATGTTCTTTGCCCTCTTTCCATGTATGACTGTTTATTAGCACTGGACTAACGTTTATGTTCGTCTAATGTATGCAGCTGATGCGGACATCGCTGAAGCGGATTCTATGGCATGCCCTATGGAAGAACAACTTAAATCTGTTGGAATCCTTTCTCGAGTAGATAGTAGTGCCGCCAAGTCAATGAGAGATTCCATCCTTTTAAAGGGTATCAATCTAGACGGTGCTGTACCGCCTAAAAAGGTGACAGTTTCGCTACTGGATTAGTTTCTTCTAATAGGCAACTTTTTAATATTGAATGTTAGCTTTTATCCTGTTTGGTCTCCTAATTCTTCTGTATCTTATTGTAGATGAGGGCAGTGATCATGTCCATGGCTCCTGATGATGCTATTAAGACGTTACATGCCTTGATAGACATGTGGCAAACAAGGTCCGTTGGTCTGATGCCTAACTGAATCCATATCTTCATATTATGTTTCTTCTTAGACTGATCAATTCACTAAAAGAATGAAAAGCAAGTATTTTGGCACCAGGCTAGACAAAGTCAATGGTACCTTACTATACATGTTACCAAATTAATGTGGATTATGCAACCAGAATCCTAAAGAAAAAGTGACTATGATGATGTGTCATGGGTAGTATCATCAACACAGTATCCGTGTGCTGGTTTTGTGTGGGAACTTCTTGTTTGGAATGGGTTTGTCACCGCTTCTCATATTGTATGGGGTATTTAACTACTCGAACACTCAGAAAGTTGGAAGTATGGAATTGTTTCTGTATAAAGTTTCAATTAACTTAACTAATTACCAAAGAGTTTTGAACTCTTGAGAACTGAGTAAGTTAAAATGATAGCCGTTTATAGTCATGGGCATTAGGCTACCAATTCTTGTGTCTGTGAGGTTGTGTTTATCAGAAACTCATTTAGTAGCCAACCATAGATTGTAAGATTGAGGGAGATTTGAGTATTGGGTGATGCAAGCAATGCCCCTATGATTGGACAGTGTCCAACAGTCAGGTTGCACCCTTGTTATGTGTTTTTCATCTTTTTGTCTTAATTTTTTAAAAACGAGTTTTCTTGTACTGGAAAAAATTGATATTTGAAACATCTGTTTTATTTTTGCAATATGTGAAGGAAAATTTTATTTATTCAATGTATTGTAACTTAGTAATGATGATGTTTTGGAAAGAATGAAAAAACATTACTTGCCACTTAGGGTTATAAAATCTTTTTGGATTTTTAAAATTAAAATATATACCCTTGTATCCAAAAAACCTGATATCTGAAATCTATCTGTTTTATTTTTATAGAAGGAAAATTAGTTGTTCAAAGTATTGTAACTAGTATGTTTTGGAAACAATGAAAAGGTCTGCAGTTGGGGTTAGGCTTTGGTGTTCTTTGTCTAGCATCAAGCTGTTTTTGCCCTCTGCTCACTTTTTATTCCTTAGAATTTAGCATGCATATATACTTGCTGATCTTGAACTCCAAGTTATGACTTTCTTACTTATGTGCAGGTCATGTGCTGGAAAAAATGTTTTGCCATGGATCTATAGTATATTGGTGTATCATGGCCATCAGATTATGTCTACGGAATCCGAGAATGCTACAATTCGTTGTTTATACAAGGTACTTTGATCTGAACTTTTCATAGATATTCTGTCGTCTATTGAGATATTGAACTTGTATTTTGGTGAACCATGTCTCCAACTTTAGCATTGGTTATCTTGTTGGCATTGGAATGGTTGTCATGTTCCCATGCAGAATTAGAAATACACGGGTTGATCATCATGATGATGAAGGCATTTGAGTAATTTCCACTTTCTAGCATAGGATTCAGTTGCATTCCCCCACTTCTTTGCCATTTAGTTGCTGTTTACTTGCACCAGAATCATTAAATGTTTGAAAATCTGTGGTTATACAAAACTGCAATTATGATTCTTTCAAGTAACTCTTTTGAAATTTGTTCGACTATCTAATAATTTAACCAACACAGGATTGGCCAACACCTATCTGACGTGTTTCCTAACAGCATGTATTTCATTTTCTCGACATTTTTATTAAACTAACACAAAATAGACTAGAAACCAAGATGCTAAGCAACCAGAGTTCAGATTAATCCAACCCAAGTAATCTGTTCAGTTGGCCATGAACAACCCTGTGTGCACAAGGCTTGCTACTATACATAGATGGAAGTACTATTGCAGCTTAGCTTGTTTACCATTTTAAATTGCCTGAAAATTTTCTATTAGTTTGACCATTTAATCCCGTTTCCTACTTATGGAAATGGTCAACATCATTCCTTTTGCATTGCAGATTGCCAAATCCAAAGGTTCCGCAGCTGAGTCTTTGTTGCAGCTATCTGGCCGTCTGCAGCTTGTGACTGCTCAGGTTTGCAATCTTGTGGTCAGCTTTGTGCTTCTTGTTGTCGTGTAAATTTTACAACTGATAAACTGCACAACAGATTGACAAGGCCTCACAATTGAAGACTCAGCCATTGGCACATGACAATGAAATGATTGAAAGTGAGGATGAAGAAGACGGCGACGACATTGATGAGGTCCTTTTTGGAGAAGAAGGGGATGAGTCAGAAAGTAGTATGGAAGAGGATGATTAGAAGATAAGGTATACAATAAAAAATTTAGTATCTTTGAGGGAGCTTCATGGGATGGATATCCTCTTATCTAGTATGAAACTGATCGATCATTCTTTTTCTGTTTTTCTTGGCCTTCCCCCTTTTTCTGCTTTCTGTTATACTGAAGTGTAGGATAGACGTGATGACAATCAGATGGACTACTTGCTGCATTCGTGCTGGTGGTTCACGAGGAGAGTTAATTTGGTTAAAACTTATACGGGCCTCCACAACCTCAATCTTGCAAAACGGTTCATGTATGGCTTCCATACTCAATGTGAAGCCCTGCATATGTCAGAATGTCTCTTCTTATCCCTGTGGTTGGCATCACAATTTTGTACGCGATGTAATTTTCGTGTGAAATTTTGATTCAGGGATGAAAGAATAGCTATTTTCTAACCTATAGTATCGTGATAACTTGTCTTCATTCCATGTATTTTGAGATACACGTTATAAATTAATTAAGAATTTTCTGAATGACCTTGTATATTTACCTGTTTGAAAAAGTTCCTTTGCATGCTGTCTGAATAATTAGATTCATGAGACAAATGATCTTCCTGGCCAATCTTTCTGAATGGGCTTGCATTGGGAATTTGATTTGGCCGTTCAAAGTTTAAATTCTCAAAAGATGTGATTTGAACTCGCTCTCAATATTCATCCATTAATGTCATCCTTCAATTAATTTGCTAGAGCCACTGCATTCCTTTTTGGGGAACCATGATGCGGAGTTTTCTGATTTCTGCTTACAATACCCCGAAAAGTCACCATTTGCCTCCGTTGAAACATTTGTTTGTTTGTTTGTTTGTTTGTTTTTTTTTTTTTTTTTCTGCGTGTGTGTGTTGGGGTGGGGGGGTTGGGGGGGAGGGGGGTTAGAGATGGGTTGTATGCTGGTGAGATTTAGGCTCTGCTTGGAAGGAGAGTTAAAAATGGAGAGTAAAGAGTTCATAAGAGTAAAGGAGGGTGAGAGTATGAGAGAGTTTATAAGGGTAAACTACTTATCCCTGCTTGGGAGAACAATTTGGAGAGTTCATAAGAGTAAAATGTAATTGACATATTTATCCTTTCATAATATATGTAGTTCAATGGTGAAAGTATGGGAGGGTTAGGGGTATAATGGTCATTTTCTATGTTATGTATGATATACACTTCCTTACACCCCAAATTGAGATGTTAAAAAAACAAGAGTAAAGAGGTGTAAAGGGGGGTAAACCCTACTCCCTTTTACTCTCCTTTACCCTCCCTCACTTTCTTCCCAATCAGGAGTAAGGAGTAATAACCCTCCTTAACCCTTCCTAACTCCCCTTTACCCCTCTCCCAAGCAGGCCCTTAGGATGCTATATTTGGCCCTGGAAGTGAGCTGGGAGGGGGCCCTTATGCAGTCCTGGTATAACAAGACAAGTCATTTTGAGAATCACTTTATGATAAGTCACCATGATGGAATCAAGAGACCTATAAGCGAGCACCATGCAAAAGTGAAATCTAAATTCTTCATGCTGATGGGGGTCAGCATGTAGGAGTGTTCTAGGCTTTAGGGTCTTTCTTCAAGTAGGATTATTGCTAGCTGTTTTCTGGTTTCTGAATTTCATAATATCTAAAAAATTTAGGGAATATAACAATTATCAAACAAACACCTTATTAGTCATGTTAATACTTAAACATTGAAGTTTAGCAATTTCTGCATGTGCAAGACCAAGCATGTAATTTATAGCTAGTGATACTAAAACCTAAATGTGACATAATTCATTAAAATATAGACCGATGGACAAATAAAATTGGAATGATCTTTGACCCTTTTGTATGATTGTGACTAAATTAGATACAGTCTGTAATCCCATTAAAAGATTGGGGTGAACTTATGCCATCCAAGAAAGTCCTAATTTTGTGGGAGTTGTTCTTTTGGCCCCACGTACGAATCTCATTCCTCTGTGTAATATCAAATGTATATATGTTCACAATACTAGCATTGTAAATGTGTTAGCTACAGTTGTTCTATGGAGACACATGAAACGACGAAGAAATAGGAGTTGCTCTTTGCAATTTTGTATACCTATACTATTGTACATGCATTTGGATTTTCATCACTAAACATAGATGTGACATTTCCGTTATTTGTACTGCCATTCTGATATGAATCCACATAGTAGTGGTCTGTTCTGCCATAGGGTGTGTATGGTACCGGTGGTGGTGGTGGGGCTCCTACATATTGGTATTCTGTGATGTAGGGTGATGGCTTGTATCTGTTGTAACTGTGAGTCACATACGGTTGAGGCGGTAGTTCATGGTAAACACAGTGAGGAGGTGGCTCGTGATAATTTGGATGATACGGTGGTCCATGCTGGTATCTAGGATCATAGCTATAGCCATAACCATAGCCCTCTCTAGAACTATAGGCAGCCGGGTGGTGTGTCACATAACCTTCTTGAGGTTGATTTGATGGGTTTGCATATTGTTGAGTTTGATAACTTGGTGGTTCTTGTTGTGGGGGAGGGTTTGTTTCCGGTTGTGGATTTTGGTTTGATGGGTTTTCATATTGTTGTGGGTTTTGGTTTGATGGGTTTTCATATTGCTGTGGATTTTGATGAGACGAGTTTTCATATTGTTGTGGTTGAGAATTTTGTGGGTCTTGTGGGGGAGGTGGGTTATCACATTGTTGTGGTTGGTAATTTTGTGGCTCTTGTGAGGATGGTGGTTGGTTTTCATATTGTTGTGGTTGATAATTTGGATCATTGGAGCTTTGGGGATCCGGTGGTGGAGCATTTCCCATTCCCATTCCTTGTTGCCCGCCGTCTTGTGGTGGGCAACCTCCATCAGGTGGTGCTGGTTGTGGCGGACAGTTGGGGTCCGATGATGCTTCGTTGTGGGAGCATATAGTTGCAATTTTCCTGACTTTCTTTATCGCTTTGATGATTCTTTCAGGGTCTGCCCAACCAATTACTGTTATTTTCTGCTGTGGGATGTCCAGGTAGAAATCATATATCCCTGCACAATAGATACAAGTATTGAAGCCAAATCTGAAAGAAAAAATATCCCAGCCATATTTCAGCTCAAGTTCATATTGACCAAAATCCTAAGTAAACCATGCTGAAACATTGTCAGAGACACTTTCATACATTTTGTGGAGAAGTTTAGTTGGCTAATTGATATGTTCTAGGCCTGAATTTGTCTACTTTCTGTAATAGCTTACCATTAATTCCTGTGAGAGCCCTTTTGATCTTCTGCACACATCCATTGCAGTCTATCCGGACATTTATCTCTGTGACCCGAGGTCTCTGCACATTTTGAAACAGGAAAACCAGAAGGACATTAGAAAGATGTCCCGTGTGTATATGCAGAATCAGACTGTGTTGTTAGAGTTTTTAGACTGTAGTCTTACCTCTAATTCAGGTACCATCATGGCGAAAGTGGTGAGATGCAAATGGTGAGGATGAAGAAACACAGGAACAGGCTTTTGGGTGTGCAAATGGAGAAAGAAAAGACAAGTTATATTGTATTTTGAGGGAATATATGAAAGGAGAAATATGTGGGTCATGATGGGGGGAAAATGGGAATCTCCTTTTATGACAATTGACAAGGATGATGATGCTTCTCTGTTTTGGGTAAAGCTCAATACAGAGAGGGAATGGATAACTGTGTGTGAGTGAGGTCTTTTTTGTATTGCTGTAAGGTTGGGATTTGTTCTGGTGCCTGTGTTTGGGATATCTGGAGGTGAATGGGATTGAAAGATGCAAAGTGCTACAGAAAGGGATAGGGGGAGTTGGATGAAACAAAATTGGAGAAGGGTAGTGATATGCAGTTGTAACTCATTAATTCATCGCAGCGTTGGTAAAAATATGTTTGAGAACCCGAATGATCAAATTTGTCCGACCTCGAAAAACAAGCCCCCGTTTTGGTTTGCTTCACGAAGTTAAAACTGCAGTCATTTGGTCATGATTGAATGTAAGATCCGGGTTAGTTTTCTGCTGACTGAATTCGTGACAATTTGGGGTTGGTCATCGGAAATTGACCGAATTCAAATTTTAGTTTGATCAGTTTGTTTAAAAACTAATTTGATCAATTGTTTTAAATATAAATTCCATCATTCAGATTGGGAGATACATTTGGACAAAGTGACTGGATTTTTGTTCAAGTTCAAATTGATCAATGATTAGCTAAGATCGTTTATTTTTCATTTTTATGGTTATGGTTATGTTTATGGTGGCTTCAAAGCCAATTTTCTCAGGACATCTTTAGAATAGGAAATCACAGTAATTTTATGCTTATTCGAGCATGCTAATCGTGCATGAACATTGGCCACTTTAGCATTGGGGGCTATTGATTAATGTCTTTTTCAGTTCTGAATTTTTTGGCGGATTTGTGAAAGTTGGGCTCTGTTCGGCATGACCGTTTAGAGTAGCGTTTAGAGTATTGATCAAGTCAAAACTCTAATTGCATAATTATTAGCGGTAAGCTAGCATTTTGGGGAGCGTTTAGCGTTTTGGGGAGCGTTTTGTGAAACATTAATAAGGTTAACATTTAGCGTTTGGAGTAGCGTTTCATATTTTTTGGTCAAAAGATACCATTTGAAAATTTAATTTTTGGAAATTATTGATATCCTTTTATGTCAATTCATATTAATATGTTAATTCAACCGCTAAATTTACCGAACATAATTCTCATTTGAACAGTCCTCCGCTATCTGCTATCTAAAACACTAATTTTATCGAACAGAGCCTTAATTTCTACAATTTAATTATGTTCAATGTGAAAATCGCCAAACGAAGGTAATATTTCGAATTTTGGGGTCAATTTATGAAAGCAATCTCCTACAATTTGGTTTTGCGTAGAATATAAAATTTATGAGATCAAAAGTAATATAATAAAGTCAATGCAGATACTATGAGCCTTTAGTGGCTTTTTATGTGGAAAACTTTTTGCCCCTTTGTGGCTTTGTGGAGAATAGATTCTATATGACGTGTTTACTCTCGTGTAAGACTTGCATTTGCGTAATTGGCGAAACTCATATTATGACTGTTTACCTATATATATTAGGTTGTTTACTTTTATTATTATAATTGTTCATTTTCAAAAAAATTGTTCACTCTTATTGTTATAATTGTTCACTCACAAAACATATGTTTTAGGTGCATGTAGTATAATATTGTTGAAAGTGTTCTTTTTGTTTTTCTTTTGCAAGTGGGTAACTTTGAATCAGATTAATGTAGCCTATTCAGTTCATCCATAAAAATAAATCAAAAAATATCATTAAAACATATCGATTAACAGATCTTATTATCTATAAACGTTAGTGTAATTCTAGTATGGAAAAATGGTAGGAATTGTCACTAACAACTTTTATACCATAGTTCTAATGGTAAAATTTGAAAGGGTACAACATTGAATTGCAAAAAGTTGCTAGGAGGTGTTATGTTTTTGAAAACGGGCTCAAAGGGGATATTTTCATGCACTTTGAAGATTTCCAAATCTGGCTAAGGATAAATAAAAGATAAAAATACCCTTATTTTTTTTTCATCTAATTTCACACTCCCTAACCCTCATCTCTCTTCCACTCATTTCCTGGTCCTCTTCATACATTTCTTCATCTCCTTCCCCCTCATCAACGACACAATCTTCTTGCTTGACTCCCTAATTCTGTTATTGCATTTGATATGGTTACTATTCAAATCACCGACATTATTGTCTTTCCGGGTGTCGTACTCAACAGTGAGAAATTTAGACTAGGTGTTCTCTAAAACCCTAATGACCCTTGATAAAAAAAAAACCTTTGATAAATCAACCCTAGTTGGGAAGATCACGAAAGCCATATCATCACTGTTGCCGGGGAAGATTGGGAATGTGAAGTTCGTTGAAAATGATACATATGTTGAGGATTTTGGATTGAGAAATTTTAAAGTTTTTTGTAGAAGATTTGGTCGTGAAAATTCAGGTTGGAGGAAGAAGTAAGATTGACGAAGTAATGGGAGATTCATGCATCTCCGAAAAGAGTAAACGTTGAATCGAAATTGAAGGGTTGAAGTGAGAATGAAAAATGAGATGTGCAGACTGAGTTAAGGAAAATAAAATTAGGAGGGAGAGGGAAAAAGGGAGAAAAGGAAGGCTTCTGAATTGATTCATGGTGGACAAAATTGCTACGAACTTCAATCCTCAATTAAAGAGATTTAAAGCTGAGTTAGTAGTGTGAAAATTAGAAGCGAGAGTGAAAGAGAGAGATTGTGCTGTCGGTGAGAGGGGAAGGAAATGATGGAATGGATGAAGAGGATAGGGAGATGAAAGAATGGTATAGTGGTTGAAGGTAAACTAGTGTAAAAGTGAGGTGGAGGGTTTAGTTCTTAACAATGTGAAAGTTTTACATCCTTGTCTATAGCGCAGTAGTCAATGTTCCTTATTATAATAACAGAGGTTGCAAGTTTGAGGCTTTACCTTTACAGGTCTCTTCTTTTATACTATGGTTTTCTGTGTTTAGGGTTCTCTGCCCTGGCCATGGCGAAGACCAGAAAATCTAGCACTCAAGTTTCGTCCAGCAATTGAGGGCCGGTGACAGGAATTGCAACCAAGAGGACGCCGACTAAGCCGGGTGCTGACAAAGCGGCTCGTAACCCAGACAATCCTCCTGTGCAAAAAGACTCGATTTTGGATGAGCGTACTCCAGAACAGAGCAATCAAAAAACTACTTTCGCATCTCTCTTAGACCCTGATGAAGGCAATAATCTTGAATATGTGGAAGCAACTGTATTAGAAGAACGACCATTGCAACTTGAGAAAGAATTAGTACATGAAGAAATCGACTTTTCGAAAAATTCAATACTATGCTTTGTGGTTGGATCCAATCCACCGTTCCCAGTAATTGAGGGTTTCATCAAACGTATTTGGTCCAAGTATGATCTAAGCTGTTAGGAAGGGCGTTTTCCTTGTGTGATTTAACAAGCAAACTGAAAGGGAAGAGGTCCTCAAGAAAGGTGTCTTTTTCTTTGATAATAAGCCCTTTATTGTCAAGCCTTGGAACCCATCACAATCGATATATATATAGATGCAATCAAGTCCCTTCCCATATGGATAAAATTTTCACACCTTGACATCCAATATTGGGGTCCCCATAATCTAAGTCGACTGTCCAGTTTAATTGGAGTGCCATTCAAGACGGACAGAGCCAGAAAGGAGAGATCAAATCTCACATATGCTCAGGTGCTAGTGGAGGTGCAACTGAATAGCCCATTTCCACATGAGATCAAATACGTCAATGAGCATGAAACCGTGGTTACACAGTCTGTGGAGTATGACGGGAAACTAACGAAGTGTACCCATTGTCATATGTTAGGACATACTGAAACAAAATGCAAGAGGAAGAATCAAACAGTAATGGCACCCACGCAGGCCAGCAAGCCTGCTGAAACCAAGGGCAGTAAGCATAGGCGGGAATGGAAAATCAAACTACAGGATAGGGTCATACATGAAGATGGGTTCATCACTGTCACTACGCGTAGAAGGAGAAGGTCAAACAGTCGTAAGCCAGCACAACACCAAAGGCCAAATGACCCATCAACAGCTAATCACTATGGAGTTCTTGATATAGCACTGACTCAGATGGGGAGGAGGAGGATTACAGGCCTAGTACAATTCATCGTACTTCCTCATGATCATTCTTACGTGGAATATTAGGGGTCTCAATGACCCCAAAAAACAGGAAGACGTGATGCTCTTCCTGTCAACGGTCCGCAGTGACCTTATATGTCTGACTGAAACAAAGGTGAAGAAAGAAAAGGAACACAATCTGGCTAATGGTATTTTTAAATCATGGAGGATGATTTCAAATTTTGATCTACACAACAAAGGCCGGATCTTGGTAATCTGGAAGCTGAGAAGATATGACATACAGGTCATTACTATTCACACCCAATACATACACTACAAGGTAATAGACAAATACTCCAAAATTGAATTCTACATTACATTTGTCTATGGGCTACATACTATTTAGGAGAGGTCTGAAATGTGGAATGGCCTGCACCATATCAAGCCCACTATTGATGGCCCTTGGTGTGTTTGTAGAGATTTTAATGCTATTTTGCATGGAGAAGACAGAAATTAATGGCACCCCTGTTAGTGTGACTGAAGTTGTTGACTTCAAAGAGTGTGTTGAGGATTGTCATTTGACTGAACAAATCTGTAATGGTTCAACTTTCTCATGAACTAATCATCATGTCCAATCCGGAATAGATAAGGTCTGTTTCAATGACGAGTGGTATGTGCACATGAGCATCACTCAGATTGAATACCTCATGAATGGGTTATCCGATCATAAACCAGTTCTCATCAAGAGTATTGATCCTCCCGCCCAAAAAAATCAATTTCGTTTCTGTGATATGTGGGTGAAAGACATGGAATTTCCAACAATCGTGCAAGAAGCCATAAACACTATGCCCTATGGCACCAGTTAGTACAAGCTCAGGCGAATCCTGCAAGCACCAAAACCAAGGCTAAAGGCTCTCAACAGAATGAAATATTAAGACATTCATCAGCAGCAAGATCTTGCTCGCCTCCAACTAGAGCATATACAGAGACAACTAGACTCAGATCCTACCAACCCGGACCTGCTTCAGGAGGAATGCCAAGCAAGGACTAAATATACAAATATTCTGGACTCAGCTCGACTTCTCATCTCCCAACAAGTCAAGATCCAGAAGTGATGGAGGTCCTCCATCTGAAGATCAGAGTCCAGAACCAGCAGCAACAACGACCTCACCAACACCAACTCCAAGGCCATCATCAACAGCATCAAACACTGACATCCATGAGTGTTTCATGATGGTCCAGCAGGTCATGAGGTCATCCAGCAGCAACAACATCAGCATCAACAACAGCAGCCAGCCAGTGAGGTTATTTCTCAATTCCATATCTTTGGATTGAGGTCCTCACCCATGTTTGAAGACTTCACTTTAGCTGCTGAGGACTTTTCCAGCTTAGTGAAGATGTTTGCCAGTTCTGAGGTCCTCTTTGAAGACATCACTTCTGGACTGTTGAGGATATTCCAGTTCTATGAGGTGATCCTGCATTGAGGTCCTCCATGAAGACTCACTTCCAAGCTGTTGAGGCCATTTCCAGCTTGTGAGGTGATATAACCGTTTGTAATAAAGACAACACGTTTGTTAGACTTTATTTCATTTTATTTTGATGTTATCCGGTCTGTAGTGAGTTTCTTGAGCAAGGGGAAACCCTTAATCCTCTAGCTCAACCCTAGCTTTATATACTTTGTAATCGACAGCTTGTGAGGAACATCTATCAGTGAATTTAATAGCATTTTGAGTGCCTTGATTGAGCCTCTTGTTCGTGAGTGACGTTAAACTCTCATTTTGGTTAATTCTACTACAGTAGTAAGGATTTGGCAATCCTTGTGGTGGGTGTAGAGCTTAATAATCTCGATGGTGGTGTGCCTGTATCCATTGAGGTCATCCAGTCCATTGCCCTTGAAGTTCTAGCTGTGGTGGGCCTGTATCATCTCGAGCCTCAAGACTATCTTCGGTTACTGTTTGTTGTAAGTTTTTCCATCCGATCATCATTTCAACATCATCCATTTCATCCATTTGTGCTTTGGTGTTTGTGCTCTGTTTTGAGGAGGTTATAGTTGTTTCTTTGTGTTGAGGACTGTTTTGGGTGAATTTGTGTTTGATTCTATATTGTGAGACCAGATTGTGTGTGTTATGTGTTAATGTGGTGTACTGTGAGGTCAATACTCTGATCTTAGGACCTTGCATACATCATAATTGGTATCAGAGCTGAGTAACATCTTGGAGGAAGTTCTGTTTGAGTTATTTGTGCATTTCATAATGTCGGGTTGTAGTAAAACACCTCAAGAAGTAGTAGAACAAGCCTTGAGGGAGAAGGAGGAAATGGAAGGAAGAATGAAAATTATGAGTGAACAGTTGCAATATTATATGAGGTTGCACAGGAGAGACATCAATAGAGAGACTGATGTGGAGTCTGAAGAAGAAGAAGAGGAGAACCCTTTTAGTGAATCTGGAAGGGGAGGGGGAAGACCTAGGTATCACAGAAGAAGGAGGTATGTAAGAAGATCACCTAGGAGTAGTGTTAGTGAATCCAGGAGTAGGAGTGAGAGGGAGGAAAGGAGGGAAAATAGAAGAGTTGAGAAATTGGATTTCAAAATAGATATTCCAGAATATGGAGGAGAGTTGGATCCTGATGTATTTTTGGATTGGTTCAGAAAGCGATGGAGAGAGTGTTTGATTTGAGGGAGTTGTCTGATGAGAACAAGGTGAAGTTAGTTGCATTGAAACTGAGGAAATATGCATCTACATGGTGGAACAACTTGCAAAGAAGGAGAGAAGAAATCAATGAACCTAAAGTGAGTACATGGGTTGAAATGAGGCAGAAGCTCAAGGAGAAATTCCTACCTGAAAGTTACATGAAGGAAAATTATTTCAAGCTTCAACACTTTGTCCAGGGTAGCAGATCTGTTGAGGAGTACACCAAGGAGTTTGAACATTTACTGTGGAAATGTAACATGAAGGAGAATGAAGTTCAGACCCGTGTGAGGTATCTTGGAGGGTTGAATAAAAACATCATAAATGTGGTCGAGCTGTAGGTGTATAATTCACTTAATGACCTGAGTTCTTTGGCTCATAAGGTGGAATAGCAGAAGAAGGTCCAAAGGAAGGAGTATGGAAGCAAGTACCCAGCCAAAACCTATCCTCAAACCAGATCAGACCTTTACCATAAATCCCATAACCCACCTCAAAGAACCTATCCATCCCCACAACCACAAACCAGATAACCAGCCCCTAAACCACCTTAAACACAATCCCAAAATCCCCCACAAAGAACCCCAGTCCCTACCAATCGACCATTCCCTGAGAGGAGATGTTTTAGAAGTCAAGGTCTTGGACATCTAGCTTCAGAATGTCCAAACAGAAGAGCAGTGACCTTAGCAGAATATCAAGCAGCATTGTTTGTTGAACCTGAGACAGTTGTTGAGGAGGAACAGTTTGATGAACCTGAAGGAGATCCTGTGTATGACGAAGAGGAAGTTGAGGCCAGACCTGATGAAGGTGAAATGTTGGTGATCCGGAGGATCCTTAACAGTACAGCAGTTGATGAGGAAGCTGAGCAGAGGGAGAACATTTTTCACACAAGATGTACAGTGCAAGGGAAGATCTGTTCCTTGATTATTGATGGAGGCAGCTGTACCAATGCAGCATCACAGACTATGGTGCAAAAGCTGAATTTGCAAACCTGTCTTCATCCAGCACCTTACACCATCCAGTGGTTGAGTCAAAGCAGAGGTATCAAAATCTCATCTAGATGCCTTGTGAATTTTTCAATTGGTTCTGTTTATAAAGATGAAGTGTGGTGTGATGTTATACCTATGGATGCATGTCATTTATTGTTGGGAAGACCTTGGTTGTTTGATAGATTTGTTAACCATGATGGAAGAGCCAATACTTATTCCCTTAACCTAAACCACAAAAAAATTGTCCTTACCCCACTTAAACCATCCCAGTTCACAAAAAGAACCAAGAACCTGATTGTTGAATCATCCCTTGATGTGATCTTACCAGCTGAACATCATGAGTTTTGTGAACAGAAGGAGATTCTTTTGCTTAACCTTGATGAAGAATCATCCTCACAAAATGAACCAGCCCCACAAAATAGCCATCCATTATTCCAACCCATCCTCAATCAGTACATACATGTTTTTCCAGAAGAAATGCCATCAGGTTTACCCCCTAAAAGAGACATCCAGCATAAAATTGACCTCATCCCAGGATCTATTCTACCAAACAAAGCTTATAGAATGACCCCAGCTGAAACCAATGAGATCCAGAGGCAAGTTGATGAGTTGTTGGAGAAAGGAATGATCAGAGAGAGCTTGAGCCCTTGTGAAGTGCCAGCTTTGTTGGTTCCTAAGAAAGACGGAAGTTAGAGGATGTGTATTGATTGTAGAGCCATCAATAAAATCACAATTAAGTATAGATATCCTATTCCAAGACTTGAGGATATGCTTGATGAGCTCCATGGCTCAACTGTGTTTTCAAAGATTGATTTGACGATTGGATATTACCAGATTAGAATTTATGAGGGAGATGAGTGGAAGACAACCTTTAAGACTAAGGGAGGTCTGTATGAGTGGTTAGTCATGCCTTTTGGTTTGACAAATGCACCTTCAACATTTATGAGACTTATGAACCAAGTTCTGAAACCTTTGATTGGGAAGTGTGTTGTTGTTTATTTGGATGACATACTCATCTATAGCCAATCTGAAATGGAGCATGTGAATCACTTGAGGAGTGTTATGGAGATCTTGAGTAGAGAGCAATTGTATGGGAACCTAAGAAGTGTCAATTCTTCACCAGCCATGTTATATTCCTTGGTTATATTGTGACATCAGAGGGTATTCAAGTAGATGAGGAAAAGGTCAAAGCCATCAGAGAGTGGCCAGTTCCAATATCAATCCAGCAGATCAGAAGTTTTCATGGTTTAGCATCTTTTTACAGGAGGTTTGTGAGGAACTTCAGCACTATTTTAGCTCCTATGACTGAGTTAGTGAAGGGGAAGAGCTTTACTTAGACACCAGCTGCACAGAAAGCTTTTGAGGAGGTTAAGAGACAGTTAACCTCAGCACCAGTTCTGGCATTACCTTGTTTTGCCAAAGTCTTTGAAGTGGAGTGTGATGCCTCAGGCGTGGGCATTAGAGCAGTGTTGCCTCAAGAAGGCAAACCAGTAGCTTATTTTAGTGAGAAACTCAATGAGGCCAAGAGGAAGTACAGTACATATGATAAGGAGTTCTATGCCATCATTAGAGCTTTGCAATATTGGAGGCATTATCTTATTGGAGCTGAATTTATTCTGCACAGTGATCATGAGGCCGTCAAATTCATTCAGGGGCAACATAAACTCAACACTAGGCATGCTACTTGGGTGGAGTTCATGCAGCAATTTCATTTTGTGATCCATCACAAATCTGGGAAGCTTAACAAAGGAGCTGATGCATTGTCCAGAAGGTATTTGTTGTTGCAAGTTTTGGATGCAAGAGTGCTTGGTTTTGAACAGTTGAAAGCTTTGTATGAGAATGATGAAGATTTTGGAGAGTTGTACCAGAAATGTCAGGGACATCCTCAAAGTCTATACTATATAGATCAGGGATTTCTTTTCAAAGGAGCAAGGTTATGTATTCCAAGGAGCAGTTTTAGGGAGTTGTTGATCTCTGAAGTTCATGGAGGTTGCTTGGCAGGACATTTTGGCATTGAGAAGACCCTTCTTATGCTGAAGGAACATTATTGTTGGCCTAAAATGAGGAAGGATTTTGAGCATTGGATCAGGAAGTGTGCTATATGTCATATTTCAAAGAGTCATAGCTTACCTCAAGGGCTATACACACCTTTGCCAGTACCAAACAGTCCTTGGGAGGACATCAGCCTAGACTTCATTGTTGGTCTACCAAGAACTCAAAGGGGAAAAGATTCAATCATGGTAGTTGTGGACAGATTCCGCAAAATGGCCACTTTATTGCATGTCATACAACTTTTGATGCTGTGAGGATAGCTGAATTGTATTTCCAGGAGGTAGTGAGACTCCATGGTGTTCCCAGGAGTATGGTATCTGATAGGGATGTCAAGTTCCTAAGTCATTTTTGGGTTACTCTTTGGAAGAAGTTGGGCACACAATTGAAGTATAGCACAGCTTGTCACCCCCAAACTGATGGGCAAACAGAGGTCACAAACAGGACACTTGGAAGACTATTGAGGTCATTGATATCCACAAACAAAATAGGATGGGACACCCTCTTGTCTCATGCTGAATTTGCTTTCAATAGAGCATCATCAAAGGCAACTGGCCTTTCCCCATTCCAGGTTGTCTATGGTAGAAATCCTATAACTCCATTGGATTTATCCCCACTAACAAATTCTGTGAGGTTTAGTTATGAAGCAGGTAAACATGTAGAGGACATCAAGAAGCTTCATCAGCAAGTCAGGGAGAAGATCATCAAGTATTCTGAGCAAGTTTCTACATCAGCAAACAAGCATAGGAGGAAGATGGTTTTCTAGGCAGGAGATTTAGTGTGGATACATCTAAGGAAGGATAGATTTCCAAGCAAGAGGAAGGGAAAGTTGATACCAAGAGAAGATGGGCCTTTTGAAGTGCTAGAGAGGATTGGAGACAATGCATACAAGTTAGACCTTTCCGAAGACTATGGAGGCAGTGCTACATTCAACGTTGCAGATTTGAGGCCTTACTTTCCAGAGCATGAAGACCTTCCAAGTTTGAGGACAAACTTTCCTCAACCTGGGGAGGATGATGGAGGTCCTCCATCTGAAGATCGGAGTCCAGAATCAGCAGCAGCAACGACCTCACCAACACCAACTCCAAGGCCATCATCAACAGCATCAAACACTGACATCCAGGGGTATTTCATGATGGTCCAGCAGGTCATGAGGTCATCCAGCAGCAACAACATCAACATCAACAACAGCAGCCAGCCAGTGAGGTTATTTCTCAATTCCATATCTTTGGATTGAAGTCCTCACCCATGTTTGAAGACTTCACTTTAGCTGTTGAGGACTTTTCCAACTTAGTGAAGATGTTTGCCAGTTCTGAGGTCCTCTTTGAAGACATCACTTCTGGACTGTTGAGGATATTCCAGCTCTATGAGGTGATCCTGCATTGAGGTCCTCCATGAAGACTCACTTCCAAGCTGTTGAGGCCATTTCCAGCTTGTGAGGTGATATAAGCGTTTGTAATAAAGACAACACGTTTGTTAGACTTTATTTCATTTTATTTTGATGTTATCCGGTCTGTAATGAGGCTTAATTAGCTTGCTAAGTTAGTTAACTAGCTTAATGCTTAATTAGTGAGTTTCTTGAGCAAGGGGAAACCCTTAATCCTCTAGCTCAACCCTAGCTTTATATACTTTGTAATCAGCAGCTTGTGAGGAACATCTATCAGTGAATTTAATAGCATTTTGAGTGCCTTGATTGAGCCTCTTGTTCGTGAGTGACGTTAAACTCTCATTTTGGTTAATTCTACTACAGTAGCAAGGATTTGGCAATCCTTGTGGTGGGTGTAGAGCTTGATAATCTCGATAGTGGTGTGCCTGTATCCATTGAGGTCATCCAGTCCATTGCCCTTGAAGTTCTAGCTGTGGTGGGCCTGTATCATCTCGAGCCTCAAGACTATCTTCAGTTACTGTTTGTTTGTAAGTTTGTCCATCCGATCATCATTTCAACATCATCCATTTCATCCATTTGTGCTTTGGTGTTTGTGCTCTGTTTTGAGGAGGTTATAGTTGTTTCTTTGTGTTGAGGACTGTTTTGGGTGAATTTGTGTTTGATTCTATATTGTGAAACCAGATTGTGTGTTATGTGTTAATATGGTGTACTGTGAGGTCAATACTCTGATCTTAGGACCTTGCATACATCAAGAAGGATGCTACAGGAGACACCTGCACAAAATTCTTCTTCAGTCGGATGAAACAACGCAAACAACAACTAGCTATATATACCATTCAAAATAGTCAGGGCCAAATTGTTGAGGGTTATGACGAGGTGGCTAACACCATCTTCCAGTTCTACAAGAGCATGTTAGACCCCCAAAACCAAGCTCCGAAAAATTTAAATGCTGACATTATCAAGCTTGGCGAAACCCTCACCATTGAACAACGAATCCGGTTAACTCAAGATTTTACTGAACAGGATGTCTGAGATGCCCTTTACTCCATTCCAAATCACAAATCTCTTGCCCCGATGGTTTCTCAAGCGGCTTCTTCAAAGGCGCATGGCATCTTCTGGGCTCCCAGCTTTGTGATGCCGTGTTGGAATTCTTCAAGACAAGCAAACTTCTAAAAGCTTTCAACTCCACCTCACTGGTCCTTATACCTGAGGTGGAAGCCCCAACAACTACAACTGACTTCAGACCTATTTCATGCTGTAAAGTGGTCTACAAATGCATCTCAAAACTCATGATTGGCCGGCTCAAACAGGCCATACCCCATATGAAAACCAAGCAGCTTTTGTACAAGGTCGTGAACTACTCCATAATGTCCTTATGTGCCAAGAGCTTGCCTGATGCTTCAAAAGACAATCCACTTCCTCCAGATGCATGCTCAAGATTGACCTCTGGAAAGCCTTCGACACAGTGCACTGGAAATTTATTGAAGAGATGCTCATAAGCTACAAGTTCCCACCTATTTTCGTAGGATGGATCATGGAATGCATCACATCAACTTCATTCACCCTACAACTCAATAGTTAGCGATTTGGTTATTTTAAAGGTAGTCGGGGTATACGACGAGGAGACCCCATCTCGCCTCTGTTATTTTTTCTCACAATGGAATATCTGTCCCGTTGTCTCACTCATGCTAGTATGTAGAAGGGTTTCAAGTTCTACCCAAGGGGAAAAAGCCTACAGCTAACGCACCTGGTTTTCACTGATGACCTCCTAATCTTCTTTGCAGCTAACACCCAATCCGTCAGACTAACCATGGATGCCCTACAACACTTTTAGTACATCACTGGTCTCGCTGCCAACCATGAGAAGTCAACTGCTATGATCTCCGACATCCCCACCTACCAGAAGCAAGAGCTCCTCAGAATCACAAACTTCTAAGAGGGTAGTTTCCCAATCACCTACCTTGGTATGCCGATGACGGATGGGAAATTGAGCAAATTCGATTGTATGAAGTTGGTCGACAAGTTCATAAGCACCATCACTACCTGGCGCACAAGCAACATCTCATATGCGGGTAGGGTAACTCTCATAAAAAATGTCCTTATGAGCCTCTACACTTTCAGGGCATCCATCTTTATCATTCCTCAGGAGGTCATCAACCAAGTAACAAGAATTTGCCGGAATTTGCTCTAGTTGGGCTCAAATGACTACAACCGCACCCCATAGTCTCCTGGGACACGATTTGTAAACCAAAAAGCAAAGGAGGTCACGACATTAAACACTTGAATAAATGGAATATGGCCTTGGTGGGAAAGCAATATGGGCTATTGAAAACAAAAAGGAGTGCTTCTGGGTAAAGTGGATACACGAAAGATACATCAAGAACCGAGATGGGTGGACTTACACCCTAAGAGGGGACACCTGCTGGTATTTTAAGAAGATATGCCGAGTCAAGGATCACTTCAGGAACCTTGGTAGTATGACCCCTTACACAGTTTGAAGAGCTTACAATGCCTTGTATGCGGGAATCAAGAAAACTGGCCCTGGACTCGGCTAGCCTAGAACAGGCTCAATGCGCCCCGACACTCTTTGACCATGTGGCTTGCACTCCATGACAAATTTCCTACCCGCAGTCGGCTAGCGGCACACTCCCACCAAATGACAGACATATGCGGTCTCTGCAACAACGATGCTGAAGCCATAGACCACATTCTTTTTGGTTGCCCCATCTCCCGAGAAATCCGGCAGGCCATGTACCAATGGCTGGAAATTCCCAGCACTGATCTAAACTTCCTCATATGGTGCGAAAGGGTCTTACGTTGGAAGGCCATCAAACCTTTGAAACATCTAGGATACGGTGCGGTAGCAAGCGCAGTCTACAACATCTGGAGGGTTAGAAACTTCAAAGTCTTTCAGCAAAAAGACCAAAGCCTGAGCCAAACCATCTACCACATCAAGAATACAATTAAGAATAGAACTCTTTATATTACTCGCTACACAACACAATACTCGCAATGTATAGATATACTTTGTTAAGTTTAGGGTTGAATTCACCGTTTCTTGTTTTGGAATAAAGTTTGTTGTCCTTTTCCAATATATATATATATATATATATATATATATATATATATATGAAAAATAAATTATTTTATAATTATAATAAATATCTCAATTTTAATTAGGTTAACACATATTCTATAAAAAAAATTAACATATAATTCTCAATAATTTAATAATTTATAATCTTTCCAAACATCGTAGGAGATATATATTATTAGTTAAAATTTAAAAGTCATCAACTAGCGTTGTTGGTATGGAAATATTTGTGAAATCTAGAGCACTTATGCATACATATCCTAGATTAGACACAAGGTTACAACGTCATAGAAAAGAATATTATCTAAATTCTTGTCTAAGATAAATTAATATATTGGAAAAATATATAATGTAGTATTTCTATACAATAAAAGAGCTGTGAACGAAAAATTCATTTGAGCCCTCCCCACTTGTTAGCTTGGGTTCACACATAATTTTTTGTTAACGCTTATAGTGCGTATTTACAGGCAAATTTACTATTTCACCCTTGAAGAAAATAATTAATTATTAGCTTGTCTTGTAGCTTGTTTTCATACATAAATTTACTCTTTTGTCATTGAGTAAAATAACCGAGGATCCTAGCATCAAATGAAAATTAAGTTGCTAAACCTATCAATTTTGATGGACGGGTTAAATACAAGTCATACATATATCTCGTTGGGGCAAATACATGTCAAATGTATTTCAAGTATAGGTAAATTTGTCATTAAAAACACGAGTCGTGTGTATTTTGAATTTAGGTAAATACTTTTACACACGAATTTGATTTTCGTACTCGAATAAAATAACCAAGAATCATAACATCAAATGAAGATTAAGCTACTAGACAGTCTATTTGATCTAAATCCTATTCGGGGTTAAATATAGCTGGAGAGTATATTTGGATAGGGTAAATATAGGCCGCGTGTATTTTAGAATTATGCAAACTCAACGTTAAAAACGCTAGCTACGTGTGTTTTGAAATCAGATAGATACAAATCAAGTATATTTAACTTGTCTGTAGGACAGGCGAGTAACTAGTGATGTTGAATAAATGGCCTAAATTTTCGCCTTTACATTTTTGTGGTATTTATGGTAATCAATAGGCAAATCTAATACTTTGATCACATTCGAACGAAAGTCGCGGGGAAAAAATATGGAAGCAAAAATAAAATAAACAGAGGAGCACATGACACGTCTTTGTTAAAAATTGTCCTATGGTCACTGAAAGAAAATTATTTCTTATATTTACATTGTTTTGATGTTGGGTTTGCTCTAATCAACTCTTTATATATTTCAAGTCATGGGGGAACACTAATCTAAATCTTCACTATAGTAGGACTATAATGAAATGAGTTAGATTCTTTTCCTTCTTTATGAATTGTATGTTGTTTATATTATTTTGAATGTGAATAAAGTTTATATTAGCGGTCTTATACCCAGTAAAGCACTATATATATATATATATATATATATATATATATGCATACAGTAAAATTGTCCCTTTCAAACTTCAATAAAAAATTCAATACTTCAAAATCTTGTCTAAAAGAGGTATGAGAGGTCAAATGCAATGGTATTCCTAAATTTTATATTTTAGATAGACTAATTCTAATTGACCAAATATTAAGAAATCGTTCGATGCCTATTATTCAATAGGATAAAAAGCAAGAAAGTTTAACGAGACATTTTATTTTAGTCCATTGGAATCTAAGTTGAAAAAAATGTTTTCCAAATGCAAATAATTCACACAATCCTGTACTTTTTACTGGGTTGGTATACATTCTTTTAATCGGAACTAGAGACTAACTTTGAGTTTGATTTAATTTTTGGGTCTCTTTGGAGACCTTCATTGTGATTTATAACACCCATGTTATACAACAACAACAACAACAACCTCTCATGTGACACGTTTCAATGTGGTATGGGGGATCTTAAGTAGGCAGCCTTACGCCTATGAATAAAAGTTCATGGAGAGATTGATTATGACGGATCCGTAACAAAAAAAAGAAGAGAAACTTGTTAAAGTAAGAAACTACATACCAGAGTGTTGCGAGTTGTTTCAGACGAGCTAACAAGTACCTGCACTAGAAAAACAAATACAAGCCACAAGACAAAGGACTAGCTCGATTTAGAAACATCCTTCCTCACCCTATGACCTCAATACTAGCCCGCCAAGTCCCCATGTCTAGAGCCATGTCCTCCACTAAACCTAAGTGTCTTAGATCTTCTCTTATCATCTCTCTCATGTATAGACTTTTTAGGTCTCGCACGCCCACGACGGCCCTGAATTATCCCAATCCCTTCGCACCTCCTTACAGGAGCATCCTCGCTTGTTCTACGGACATGCCCAAACTATCTCAGACTAGTCTCTCTTAATTTTTCCTCAAAGGGTGCTACCTCTAGTTTGGATCGACAAACATCATTCTTAATTCTATCCAACCTGGTATAGCTGCAAATGTACCGAACCATCCGCATCTCCTCAACATTTAGCCTTTGACAATGCATCTTCTTGACTGCCCAACACTCAATGCCATACAATATCGCTGGTATAACCACCTTATGGTACACCTGGCCCTTAAGCTTAAGCGAGATTTTCTTATCAAAAAGCACACCTGAAGCTGATTTCCACTTCTGCCTACCAATTTTGATTCGGTGTGTAACATCATCATTTACTTCCCCGTCACTCTGTATGATAGAACCTAAGTACTTGAACTTTTGAGTTTCAGTATAATTATTTTCAACATATATATATATATATATATATATATATATATATATATATATATATAGACACACACACACACAAACACACACAGACACCCCTAAGTTTCGGTATATCTATTTTTCACCATCTCTTTCTAAAAATCATTTATATCCCCTATCACCTTTCTAATATTGCCATAAGTCCCCTTAGACATCATTCTTTTGGCCATTAATTAATTTTTTCAACTTTTTACATGATAAATGATATATTAGATCATTATTTTATATGGGGTTACTGCTTAGTTGAGATTATCATTTAAAAAAGTGAAAAAAAATAATTTGTGGTTGAGAAAATGTCGTCTAAGGGGGATATATGTCAATACCACAAATGTGAAGGGGGTGGAAATAATTTTTAAAAGGTGAGGGTGAAATAAACAATTACAGAAAAACGCAAGACGAATGCCCACTTTCAAATTTTGTGACATGTGGATAAAAGATCCAACCTCTTGTTCCATTATCCAAGATGTTGTAGACAAGCTGGGCCCTGAAATATTGCAATGCCTCATAGCTTTCCTTAAAGGGTTATTAACAATAAAGGATGGCCCAAGAGACTATGTGACCTAAAAGGACTTGAGGGATATTGGAGTCCTAATTACTAATAAAAGCTTGGACCTTTTACTGCTGAATTTTCATCCCATTTGGAATTCAATTCTTTTTTTTTTTTTTTCATATTTGCTGCCCAAATTAGAGATTCTGGGAAAAGGGAAAAGAGGAGGGAGACGGAAGAAGAAAGGAGAAAGAAAGAAAGAAAGAAAGAAAGAAAGAAAGAAAGAAAGAAAGAAGGAAGAAGAAGAAGAAGAAGAAGAATTAGCAAGGATGAGTAAATTCTGTAAAAAAACATCACGATCTCAAAGTATGTTGTTGATGAGAATTTACTCAATAATTGCATTAAAAGGAGGGAGTCAGAACGATGAATTCGCAAGAAGGATGAGTACAGGATCGAGATCAAATCGATCAAGCGGAGTTGCGATGAGAAGGTTAGGGTTTCGGAGGGTCGAATTAGAGCGATTTCAGATGAGTTGAAGAGATCGACTAAGGAATTTGTCCGCAAGGAGGCTGATTATAGGAGAATGGCAAAATCAATAAGTACCATCTGGTTTCTTTCATCAAAATCATGAACATAGATTCAAAAGCTAAACCTAACGTCGTAAAATCATACAGTTCAGAATGGCAAAATCAAGGAACACAAATCAAACACAATCAGCTAAAAGTTTACACAGAGAGAAATTTGTAGAGAGAGAGAGAGAGGAACCTGTGGAAGCCGAATTTGGTGGGTTGGTGGAAGGAACGGTGGTTGACGACGGAGGCGGACATGCAGACGGAGTCTCCGTACAACCAAATTTCGAACTCATTTTGTGTTTGAATTTGTGTTTAGTTTGAGAAGAATTCATGTTCCAACGAGCTCAATTGTTTTTTCGGTATGCACCACTGAGATTTATTTTTGTGTTGGTATAAATTGGGCTGTTGTTGTGATTGGTTTGAAGCGTTGAGACGAACATGGTGGGTGGAGGAAGCATAAAGGATGACGGGTCTTTCACTAAAAGTTTACACAGAGAGAAATTTGTATAGAGAGAGAGAGAGAGAGAGAGAGAGAGAGAGAGAGGAACCTGTGGAAGCCGAATTTGGTGGGTTGGTGGAAGGAACGGTGGTTGACGACGGAGGCGGACATGCAGACGGAGTCTCCGTACAACCAAATTTCGAACTCATTTTGTGTTTGAATTTGTGTTTAGTTTGAGAAGAATTCATGTTCCAACGAGCTCAATTTTTTTCGGTATGCACCATTGAGATTTATTTTTATGTTGGTATAAATTGGGCTGTTGTTGTGATTGGTTTGAAGCGTTGAGACGAACATGGTGGGTGGAGGAAGCATAAAGGATGACGGGTCTTTCACTATCAACAACTCGAATGTTTTTGCAGCTCTTGACACTCTTCTTCAATTTATCAGCTTCATCATGAGCTGATTTCGATCAGGAATTGATTGAAAGATGAAGAAGTGAAGTACCAAACGGAAATTGAAGATTTGAGAGGTTGCCCTTTGCCTAAAATCTCCAATTTAGGGCAGTAAATATGAAAAAAAATTGAACTCCAAATGGGATGACAATTCAGCAGTAAAAGGTCCCACCTTTTATTACTAATTGGGACTCTAATGTCCCTCAAGTCCTTTTAGGTCAAATAGTCTCTTGGGCCATCCTTTATAGTCAATAACCTTTCCTTATAATTGTTAAACCAAGGTTGAAGGCCCTGAACAAATCTCCATTTTGACATCCACTCCAAGGAGGTAAAGGCTAGAAAACAGCTTAAACATGCACAGGAGTTGTTGCCTCAACATCCTGATGACCCCTACATCAAAGTAAATGTAAGTGCAGCTGAGAATTATTATAGAAATATTCTCGACACGTTGGCTCTTCTTTCTCAATAGGCAAAGGTTCAAGGTGCAACTTTGAGAGACACTTGCACTACTTATTTCTTCTTTGAAATGAAACAAAGAAGGATGGCCAATGCCATCTATTTCATTACTAATGCTGACAACGCCTAAGTTGAAGGGTATGAGGCTGTAGCAAAAGTGCTTATTACTTTTTTTTTTTTGATTATTGAAAGCTAAAGAGGCTGTAGCAGAAGTGCTTATTACTTTCTACAAAGATATATGGTGGGCATGTAAACTCAATCCAGGGTCCCTATCAATCAGGAGTTCATTAATCTTGACCCCAAGCTCATTGTAGATCAACAAATTGATCTTTGCAAATGCTTCATTGATAAAGAGATTCAGGATGCCATGTTCTCCATCCCGGACTAAAAATCACCCGGCCCCGAGCAGGCTTGCTAGTTTGTGAGTCTATGAAGGATTTCTTTACCTCTAGGAAGATGCTAAAGGCTTGGAATGCAACAAACTTAACCCTAATTCCCAAAGTCCAAGCCTCGAGCAATGTGATTGATTTCCACCCAATCCCTGGTTGCAACAAAATCTACAAATGTGTCTCAAAGCTCCCGACCTATAAAATACGAGCTGTACTCCCAACTGCAGTACATGAGAATCAAGTGGCCTTCATCCCGGGCCGTGAACCCTTACATAATGTACTCATGAACCATGAGTCGGGTAGGGTATTTCAGCCCAAGGCTACTTAATCCAGATGCCTCCTCAAAATTGATTTGAGAAAAACTTTTGACATTGTCTATGGATTTCTTGCATTAGAGGTTCCCTCCCACTTTCAGGCACTGGATTCTGGACTGCGTCACCTCGCCTTCTTTCAAACTGCAGATGATGGGAGTTTTTTTCGATTACTTTCCCGAGGTCGAGGCCTCCGATAAGGTGATCCAATCTCGCCCCGTCTATTAGTCCCGTCAATGGAGCACCTCAAGAGATGTTTCGTTCATGTCTCAGCCCACCCATGGCTCAAATACTACCCGAGGTGTGAGACCCTAAAGCTCAATCCTCTGGTATTTGTGGACGATCTAGTGGCCTTCTCGACAAAGGATCTCTTCACTAATCACCTTCTAAAGGAAGCACTTTGGAACTTCAAGCAATGCACAGAGTTAGCTGCTAACTCGCTTTAATCAACCATTCTGTAGCGAGGGCCACCCTTCGCGCCAAGCAGTAAATTCTCACAAACACTGGTTTCTCGGATGGAGATCTCAACAAAACAAATTGTTACAAACTCGTGGACAAGCTCACAACAAAGTTAATTTATTGAAGACAACAAACATCTCCTACGCCGAGCGTGCCACCCTCGTGAACACTTTCTTCTTGGGGCTCTACTCTTTTTGGGCCTCGATCATGATCTTCCCACAGGAGGTCATTAAATAGGTAACTAGAATCTGCAACAATTTCCTATGGGTGCAAACGCCATATACTCTAGGGTCCCTTACATTTCTTTGACAACAGTTTTCTCTCTAAAAGCGAAGGGGGGCTTAGGCCCGAAGAATCTGGATTACTATAACATATATATGATTGAAAAGTATGTCTTCGTCATAGTCATAAACAAGCAAGGTCTTTAGTTGAAATGAATCCACGATAGGTATATCAAAGGAAGGATTGGTGGACCTACTCGCCTAAGGGGGACACTTGTTGGTACTTCAAGAAACTTTACAAAGTATAGGACAAGTTGTTGCCCATTGCTGATCGATTTGTTGGCTACTATACTATTGCTATTGGGTATACTTGGCAATATGAGGAGAAGCCTTCATGGCAATGGGCGAGCTATCATGGTCTAGGCTCAATACGTCTCATCACTCACATCACATCACATCACCTCGTTGGTTCTACGTGGCAGGTTGTCTATCCGTGCCAAGATCAATTTCGTGCCAAACATTCCTACTTGTTGTCCCTTGTGCAACACCTTCGAGGAGACCATAACTCATATTATGTATGATTGTGCTCTGGCTACTCAACTCAGAAACAAACTCATAAGTTGGCTCAATCTTCCCACTAGCTATCACTTCTTGGAAATTGGTATGCCCAAATCATCAATTGCAAGATGCAAGCTTAGCGTAAGGACCTGGCTAAGGCTGTTATGGCAAGTTATTTCTACAACCTGTGGAATGCTTGCAACTTTATCGTTTTTAAAAATCAACGCTTAGAGGTGCAAAACATTTATAATACCATCAATGTAATGCTTTTGAGCAGAAGCCTATACATTGCTTAAATTTCTGCTAAATATAAGAATTGCATTGATCTAATTTGTTAGCTCTAGCTAGGCTCGTAACCCTAAGTTTCTCTCGGTTAAAATGAATTCGTTGGTTTTTTTTTTCAAACACACACACAAACACACACACACACACCTGTGTATGTGTGTGTGTGTGTGTATTACATTGGTAGTAATCCAAATCCAACTTATTGGGTCCCTATCTCAGGGCCATCCAACATGCCTATTGTGGATAGGGGTTCGGCCCATTGTTCGGTCTCGTTCCGAGTCGAATTGATATCTTTTATAAGGTGTTTTGCTTGTCTTTAATAATTATTTTAGTTATGTTTTTACTCATTTTGCAATATTATTAGATTTTATGTCTTTTTATTATTTTTGTTATCATTATTGCTAAATATGAACCAAAAAGATAAAAATTAGAAAATGAAAATCTAAATTCTAATCCTAAAACTCCATTACCAGCCCAACTCTTTCTCTTAATCGGCCCATACTAATCCAGCCCACACTCCCTCTACCAAACCCGCTTACCCAGCTACCCGCCTACCTAATACCCAGCTCCATTTACCCATTTCCTCTCTCCCTCTTGCTCAACTGAATATTACTTCCCCCCCAAACCCTAATTATATCACATTCTCATTTTTCCCCTTTCCCTTTCATTCTCCTTCGTCTCTTTCTCTTTTCCCTCTCATTCGTCTCACTCTCTGCTTCTCTACTTGCGCAGACAAACACAGCCGAGCACCCACCACCATTCTCACACTCTAACTCCTTTCTCTCTTCTTATCTCTTCTCTTTTCTTCATCTCATCTAATCTCTTTCCATTTTCTCTTCTCCTTTCTATTTCTCGCGTTATCTCTACCGAATACTCACTCATTTTCTGTTCTCGTTTGTAACAGATTCAATTAAGAGAGAGAGATGCAAGTATACCATGGAAGCAGCATTTGAAGCAAGCACCCTCGACATACACCATCTAACTGTTGAATTCATCTTGTCCGTCCACATGGAAGAAGAATGAAGGGTGGAGATTGAAGGTTGATAGCTGGGATTCGAGTATTTAAGGAGAAGAGGAGTAGATCAGAAGGAACAAGGTTGTCTTGGGGATGACAAGCCAAACCTCCATTTCAGGGTTAGTGTTTAGGTAGATTCAGATTTAGGTTTAATTCTTGCTTTTATTTTCTACTTTTGAATATCTATTTTCGCTTTTCTTTTTAATCGATTCTGGGTTTGTTCTTGAATAGTTGAGTATTGATTTCCGAAAATGAATGTCGAAGGATTTTGTATTTGGATTCTGTCTCGGTTATTTTGTGTTTGAAGTTGTTCTTTGATGTTGATAATGTAGTGTTGTGATCTATTTTCATGCTCTGTTTTGATTTGTTCTTGCCCTTGGTTCGATTTATGCCCTAAGCTCAATTGATCTGTTTTCAGTCCCAGTCTTCTTCTTTCTCTCTTTCTCGGTTTTTCCCTTTCCTTTTCTTCCTCTGTTCAATGAATGGGCAGTAGGGAGCTGCGTTGAGTTCCTTTCTTTTCTCTTTCTTTCTCTTTGTCTTGGGTATGTGTGAGTGTGGTCTTTAGGGTTTGTCCTTAGTTTCTAGGCAGTAAGGTCATTCTGTCTGTTAGGGTTTATTTTTTTTAGGTTAGATTAGGGTTCTCTTAAAATTAGTTGTTAGGGTTTTGTTTAGGTGAGATTTCTCTAAAGTCTTTGTTAGTATTAGTCACAAAACAATCCAACTTTTAGTGAGGACGAGGATTAAGAGTGTAGACACTGGGATTTACATCGATATAATCCCGGCTTATCAATAAGTCATTTGGGCCATGTAATAAGCGAAACAAGCAAAACAAACCCAAGCCGGCCTAGTACCAGAAACAAAACCCGCATGGGTTTTGGTTAAAATAGTCGGCCCAGAGCCAGAACCAGCCCAAGGCGCGCCCCGGCCCAGACACTACAAAACCCGCGCGGGTTTTGTATTCTCTGAGCGCATCGTTTTGCGTTGCTTACGTCAGCGATCCGTGTGCAGGATCGATGAAAAGCCACGCGGGTTTTATCTTGAAAAATCTGGCGCCAAAAACATTGATCACCCTCCCTTGATTTTAGCCCACATGTTTTGACCTTGGCCTTGACTTGGAAGCTACATGATTGCATGGCATGATCATGGGGATGTGTCCCCATGATTCTCCCTCCATTTCCCTCCAAATCCTTCACCTCATCACCTATAAATACCCCCCTCCATTCCCTTCATTTCTCATCAACAACTCTCATAAACTACCTCCATTATACTCAAATCACCAATTATCACCATAACTCTACCCTTACTCTCTTAAACTCTCATCATACTTCCATCATTCTCTCACTATTCTCATTTACCATAACTCCACCAAAAATATCATCCACACACTACCATTCTAATCCTCTTATAATCGTCTTTCATCCATCAAGTCAAGAGAAGTCAAGGCATTTCGATCGGCGCATTCGGGCTTTTAAATCAAAGAGGTTCGGTTTCATGTCTCTTTTCGTTATTATTATTTAATCATGTAATTTGTCTTTTATTTGCGTTGTATGTGCATACCTTTGTAAAACAAAAACTCCATTCTTTATATTGCATGCTTAAGAATATAAACTTGCGAAATTAATTAAACTTCTCCCCGCTTTATTTCATTTTAATGTCGATTTTAGTAGAGTCTGCTTTCTAACAGGCGAATTCGAGAATTTTTATAATTCTTGAATCCGTAACCTTACCCCCAGACTTAGAATCGGGTTTTGTAGACCGGAGTCATTTTAATTAATTTTATGGTTTGTCGATTTCCTTAAATCGGCTGGCGACTCTTTATTTCTTTTTATAATCCGTTTGATTATTTAATCTTGAAATTTACACTAAAACTATTTAAAGATGATTTAGGCATCTCCCATTCCTCCCATTCAAGGCCAAAGCCGAGAGAAAATGGGTCATGAAACCAGAAAACCCGCACGAGTTTTATTGTTTCTAACTCATTTTCTCTGGCCCAGGAAAGTGGACGGCCCAGCCCAAGTCCTGTCAAAACCCGCACGGGTTTTGACCGTTCTTGGCGGTCCGATTACTTTCTTTTGGGCTCGAGTTGGTAGTTTGGGACGATTTTAAATTATATTTAATATATTTTTGGTGTAATTTCAATGTTTAAATAATAAAAAAACGGATTTGTAAAATAAATAAAATTTCACCACCCCGAAAATGAATTTCATAAAATAAAAATATCCTTATTTAAGGATTAAGCAACCTTAGTCGGCTCCCGATCACTTAAGTAGCGCATCATGGAAAAAGGGTCACCCTTTCGCCGGGGTCCTACAGATTGGCGACTCCACTAAGAACTTAAACTTAAAAAGAGGGTAAAACTTGAAAAAATTGAATTAATTTGAAATTGTAAAAGGGAGAAGTTGATTTATTTTCGCGATTTTATAATTCTTTTTTTAGGCATCCTTGGATACCGGGCCACTAATCGCGTCTTTTGACACGTTAGCACAAAGGCGACGGATAAGTTATACCTAGGTGATTCTCTCGAGAGCGGGCGGGCCACTACTTGTGGGATGCACTCTACATCGCCAAGCATTTGGTCCCCTCTCTCCCCGCGTTACACTCATAGGGCTTCCTTGAAGTTCTTTGAGAAATACCTCACACTCCCTACCCTCGGGTACGGAGAACGGAGATGAAAACGTGCGGTAGGCCATGAAATCCAACCATTAGAACAATCCATGAACATAGAGCTTTGGTTTAGGGTGTCCCTTCATGCGTATGCTATGTGCTATGTGCTACCCCTTCCCCTTTTCCTTTTGTTTTAGAGTCCACCCTAGTTTAGAGGTTTTGTTCTAGTCCATATAAAATTCATTGGGTTGAGAAAATAATTATTTATTAATTAGAATAATTAACTCCAAAGGCATCATGGTTAGCCCAAGTGGAAGGGCCCATTCATGCTAGAAAGGTGATTATTTTAATTAATAAATAAAAATCGACTCACCCTTGATGATATTATATGGCCCTTTACGAAATTCTCTTAACAAAAGTCCAAAGAAAAGTGAATTAAAAGGTCCAACAAAATTAATGGATAACGTTTTAGATTGCATAATAATCACTAAGCTCGAGAAAATTGGTTTGTCGATTTAATTAATAAATCCACCATTTGTTATGACCGGCCCGTTGTTAGGCCCAACCTTATTGGATTTGTTGATTAAACCAATAAATTAATTATGACTCGCTTATTGTTGATTTTATTCAATCCTTTACAATATCCATTTTCCTCGACTAAAAAAAAAATAAAAAGGAAGAAAAAAGAACGGGTTGTCAGTCTTGTTAAGCATTATTCTAGTCCGCATAATAGTCATTATGGATTGAGCTGTCTAAGTTGTTGGGCCAAGTTACGGATTCTCCTTAAAACGGCCGGCTTGTGGTGTGAGCCTATCCAAATTGAGAAACACTGACTTGAACCCATCAATTTATGTCCCGCTTGCTATGTTTGACTTTATTCGGCCCTTTATAATGCTTTGTCCATAGGTCCATATAGAGTTAGGTCATGCACTCCCAAAAAGTGGGTGAGTTCCTTGTCTCAGCATATATGTGTCGAGTCAGTTAGGATCATATAGGTCTCTTAGGGCATGCATGCATTGGGTAGTACGTGTCAGAGTATGTCATCGAGTGTGCTAACTTTGAATTTCCATGTAGGCATCACTGGTGATCGACTCCGAGCCCGCATTCGAGATCCACGAACTGGTCGTTTGGTTCCGAACCCACATTACGATCCATCTGCAACTAGTGACTGCATCATGTCTGGCGAACAATTCCAAGAAGTACAGATCCAAAGTGCTGAAGCCAACATCATGAAGCATTTGGATGAGCCTTATACCAAAATGCAAGGTCTTGTATTCGCTAATACTCTAGAGCAGGAACAAAAGATGAGCAAAAGGTTGAGTGAACAACAACAAGTAATGGATGGTATGCTGCAGGCCATCACTAAGATCAACACCAAGTTAGGGCTGAATGCTGAAGAGGATGATGAAGAAATGCAAGGATATGAATCCGAACCTAAAATCATCAAGACATTCTCAGATTCTGAAGGAATAGGGATATCTAAGGCTAAGGTTAACACGCCTAAAATGCCTAAACCTACAAGGGATGGTATGGTATCATGCACTGTCACCCCAAATCAAAGCCAACTGGAGTGAGCTATTCAAAGCTTTTATCTACCATTACACTCGCATCCTGAAGAAGCAAGCTACGGTGGATGACTGAACCGCCATGAAGCAACGGGATGATGAGTCCTTTATGGATTACTTTGAAAGATGGCATACAAAGTTGTACCATATCAACGAGACAATTCTTCTCCGCCTGCAGTTATCTACCTTTAAGCAAGGATTCAAGAGCAGTCTATCCAAGCATTTGGGGTACCATGTTGTAAAGGACTTTGATTACCTAAAGGACATTTGTGTCCAATTAGAGGCGATGCACAATGATAAGACCGCTTCGCCTAGATGGAAAGGGTCCAGCTCCAACAGGAGGGCCACTAGTGCGGCTAGCCACCCTCCTAAGATTATGGAGACTAACTCTATCCAGTGCAAGGGGCCGTATGTACCGAAGTATGAGACTTATACGCCTTTGGATGTTCCTTACTCTCAAGCTCTCGACCGTCTGGTCAAGAAGGGTATCTTGGTTTTGCCCTTACCGAAAGAGGAGCCGGAAATCAAAGGCAGAAACTGGGATGCCAACCAATTTTGCCGCTATCACCATTGCCAAGGGCATGACACTGAGAAATGTTGGAATCTCAGGAACAAGAGAGAAGATATGATTAGGGCAGGGACGTTGCCAATGCCAAAAGCTGCCAAGAAACCAAACAATCAAAGTAACCCTATGCCTGAACATGCAAATGCTATTGTCTGTGGGGATTTCAGCTTCGACCCCTCTACTTTAATTGTAGAAGAAGGTCAACTTGTCCCCGAAATAGTTGGGTTCCCGGAAGGTCTGTTCATCCATGGTATTTGGGATAGTGACGAAGATGATGAGCATGAGCATCCCGAGACAGAATGGATGGAGAAAGATGAACCAGATGATGTGGCATTTCTTACTCGGTCTGGTCACCATAACCAAAGGAACACCACTACCCCAGTGACTGCTCCTAACCCAACACCAACAGCCGGTAATGACAATCAGGTCTCCCCTGAAGATCCTCTTCTTTCTCAACTCAAAAAGACAAGGGCAGAGGTTACCATATGGCAACTCATATGCACGTCACATGCTCATAGACAGAAGATGTTGGACGCTCTTACAGCACTCACTGTATCCCCTACGACAACTCCCGAAACGTTGGTTGCTCATGTTACTACCCAACAGGAGATGATTACTTTTGGGATTGAGGATCTGCCTCAGGGAGGATCATCTCACAACAAAGCCCTGTATCTTACTGTGCAATGCTCCAACAAAATATCCCACTGGTCCTGGTTGACATTGGTTCAGCTGTAAATGTGTGCCCTTGGAGGACGGCGTAAAAATTAGGGGTTCAACAACAACACTTGGCTCAGAATGGTTTACAACTGAGGGCCTAAGACAATTCGCCTCGAAAATCAGTCGGATCTATAGTATTGCCCATTACTACTGGCAGCGTCACTCGGAATGTGGAATTTGTGGTGCTAGACATTCCAGCCTCTTTCAATTTACTATAAGGAAGGCCATGGCTTCATGAGTGCAACGCAATAGCATCATCTACTCTACATCAAAAGGTGAAAATGCTGGTTCAAGGACAAGTAATCACTATCTCGGGAGAGTCTATCAACGTTGTTTTCACTCCTAAACAGTCAACTCTCGAAGTAGATCACAATTCGATGGATGAAGAACTCCACAACTTTGAGCTGGTGGCGATGATGAGCAAGGATGAAGCACCTTTTGACTTCGATCCCTACTCAAATCCCAAGGTACATGCTATGCTTAGGAAACAAGGTTATTTCCCCGGAATGCCGCTAGGGAAGAATCCGAAGAACAAAATTCCACCCATGTTCAAGACCTTCAAACAGCAGGGAAGGTTTGGCTTAGGCTACAAGCCAACTAAGAAGGAGGTCAAGCTCGCAAAGATGGCTATCGTTGAACAGAAGAGGATGGACAATCCTCCCACTTTATTCCAGATGAAGCCCAATCCACTTAATTTGAACGGGCAGTTTGTTAGAGAAGGTGATGACTTCCCCTATTATGGATTCCCTGAGCCATTTTACCTGAAGAACAAAGGAATTCAAGTTGCTGGATTAGAAGTCTTCGATGATTGCTCCATTAATATGGCAACTGTGCTTGTTCCCGCTCGGGACAAACTGCCTCCATTAGAATGGACTCATCTGGCTGGGAGTAACATTTTTGGTATGCTGTTTGGACAAGAAGCTGCCCAAGAGAAGTCTGAAGCTGACGCCGTTATTGCTGCTTTGTCCAACCCAAGTTTTGACCCAAGTCTCATGATCACTGAAGATGGAGAAGTTAAAGCGATCTCGTGGGTCGATGCTGAGGAGAATAACTTTGCTTTATCTGTACGAGAGTCTGTTCCTAATGACATAGAGTCAGGTCTTAATGGTCTAGAGTCCAGTGAGTCTAGTCTTGAGTCTGCTGACGATATATTCCTTTCTGCATTCAATAAGATGAACCTTTCTGATTACTCTGATTCTTCTTTCCCCTCTTCCCTGAGCTGCTGCGCCAATAATAATATGGAATTTAATGAACCCTTAAAAGAATTTTCTAATGAACATGAGCATAAAATGGCGGTGTTGGAAGACACCATCACCATAAACGTGGGTACATAAGAGCAACCTCGAGAATTGAAGTTAGGTAGCACACTTACAGCAGAAAAACGGGTAGCATTCACAAAGCTTCTCAAGGAGTTTGTTGACGTTTTCGCATGGTCCTACGAAGACATGCCTGGGATTGACAGAGAAATAGCAGAGCACACTATACCTTTTCTTCCTAACGCAAAGCCAGGTCGACAAAAGGCTAGGAGGATCAAACCTGAATGGGCAAAGAAGATTGAGGAAGAAGTAATCAAGCAATAATGCTAAGTTCATCAAAGCAGTCTAATATCCTGAGTGGATTGCTAACATTGTCCCGATGCCCAAGAAAGATGGGAAAGTGCGCATGTGTGTTGACTTTCGAGATCTCAATAAAGAGTCCCAAGGATAGTTTCCCTTTACCTCACATCGATGTATTAGTGGATAACACTTGCGGACATGAGTTTCTATCCTTTATGGACGAGTATGCTGGTTACACTCAAATCAAAATGGCAGAAGAAGACATGGAGAAAACTTCATTCACTACCCCAAGGGGAACGTACTATTATGTGGTTATGCCTTTCTGTCTCAAAAATGCCGGAGCAACTTATCAAAGAACTGCCAACACCTTACTTCATGACATGATGCACATAAAGGTAGAGGTTTACGTGGATGACATGATTGTTAAGTCCAAAACGAGGAAGGAGCATATTCCTAACCTTCGTAAGTTCTTTCTGCGACTTCGCAAATACAAGATGCGGATTAATCCAGCAAAGTGCACCTTCGGTGTTACCTCTGGGAAGCTGCTGGGTTATGTGGTTAGCCAACGAGGTATTGAAGTTAATCCTTCAAAGGTAAAGGCTATCCAAGAGTTGCAACCTCCCAAGACAGAAAAAGAGATAAGAGGCTTCCTAGGGCGAGTTCAATACATCAGTAGGTTCATTTCAAAGCTCACCATGACTTGTGAACCTTTATTTAAGAAGCTAAAGAAAGGAATCAAAATAGAATGGGACGTTCAATGTCAAACGGCCTTTGACAAAATCAAGGAGTATTTGCAACATCCTCCGGTCCTCATGCCGCCAGTACCAGATGAGCCTCTGCTCCTTTACCTTACCGAGACTAGCTCTGCAATGGGGGCTATGCTAGCTCAAAAGATTAAAGGTCAGGAGAGCGCCATCTACTACTTGAGCAAGAAGTTTTTGGACTATGAAAGTCGATATGCAGATATAGAGAAAATGGCTCTCGCATTAGTATGGGCCACCAAGAAGTTAAGACATTACATGCTTTCACATACAGTATATGTCATAGCTGAGAATAATCCCATTAAATTCATCATGGAGCAACCCACCATCAACAACCGCATCGCTCGATGGGTGGTCATGCTTTCAGAGTTCAACCTTCAGTACCTGCCTCAGAAATCCATCAAAGGACGGGTTGTTTCAGATTTCCTTGCTGCTTTACCATCACAGGAACCTCCAAGCATTCACTTGGAATTCCCAGATGAGGATGTATTCTTCACTGACGAGATAACATGGGAAATGTACTTCGATGGAGCTTTAAACCAAATGGGCTGCGGAGTAGGAGTCCTGCTGATCTCTCCAGAAGGGACACATGTCCTTGTGTCTGTGAAGTTGGACTTTGATGCTACTAACAACGCCACCGAATATGAAGCATGCATCAAGGGCTTACAAGCTGCATTGACCTTGGGTATACGTCACATAAAAGTCTTCAAAGATTCTAGCCTCATAATTAATCAGGCTAAAAATACATGGAAAGTCCGGAATGAATGTCTAATGGCATACCAGCAGAAGCTCTTGGGACTTGCTGACCAATTTGAGCAAATCAGCTTCCAGTACCTCTCAAGGGATCACAATGAGTTGGCTGATGCCCTAGCCAAGTTGTCTTCGATGATATCGATACCATCAGGCACGCTCCAATTACCAGTAGTAGTAGAGCGACAGTCTGAACCTGCATATGTGTGCAACATGGAGGCACAAAAGGAAGAGACTGGGGAATGGTTCCATGGAATTTACAATTTTCTTTGGAAAGGAGAATACCCAGCTGAATTAGATGCTCGAGGACAACGAGCGATCAGGTCTCTAGCAGCACAATACTGCTTGATCCAAGATTGCCTTTACAAGAAATCACCTACGGGCATTAATTTATTATGCATCGATGCTAAGAACGCCAAGGAGATCATGGATACTATACATGGAGGAGAGTGTGGTCCCCACATGAATGGACGTATGCTGGCAAAGAAAATTCAAAGGACTGGTTATTATTGATCCACTATGGAGGCAGACTGCTTAAAGTTTGTTCGAAGGTGTCACAAATGCCAAGAGTATGCCAACCTATAACATCAACCCCCATCATACCTGACTACTTTGACATCTCCATGGTCGTTCTCATTATGGGGTGTCGACATCATTGGCAAGATACACCCAACTGGAACAGGAGGACATGAATACATATTGGTCGCTGTTGATTACTTCACTAAATGGGTAGAGGCAGCCTCTTTTGCCAAACTCACATCAAAGCAGGTGGCCAAATTCATCCTTCAAAACATCATATGTCGATATGGAGTGCCTCATGAAATCATTAGTGACAATGGAAGCCATTTTCGAAAGGAAGTAGAAACTTTGCTCGCCACTTATAAAATTCAGCATCACCGGTCGTCGCCATACCGACCTCAAGCTAACGGAGCTGTGGAAGCAGCCAACAAGACAGTAGCGGGAATCATCAAGAAAATGGTTGTCACTTACAAAGATTGGCCGGATAAATTGGCATTTGCCCTGTGGGGATACCGAACCTCTATACGAACTGCTACAGGTGCAACACCATATTCTTTGGTGTATGGGATGGAAGCAGTCTTACCGATTGAAGTAGAATCCCTTCGTTGCGAATAGTGGCCGAAAGTCAGTTGCCAGAAGCAGAATGGGCTAGGGTAAGGTTCGAGGAATTAATGTTAATGGACGAAAGACGATTGAGGGCATTGCATAATGTGCAAGTATACCAAAATAGGATCACTCGTGCTTTTAATAAGAAGGTGAAAGGTCGTTCACTTCAAGTAGGTGATTTGGTGCTTAAGGAGATGAGGGCACCTATACAAGATCCAAGAGGAAAATTTGCACCTAATTGGAAGGGTCCTTATATAATTAAGGAAATTTTGCCAAGAGGAGCAGCTCGGCTTGCTACTATGGATGGAGAAGATGTAATTCAGCCTACGAATTTAGATCAACTCAAGCGATACTATGCTTAATATAACCAAGCAACTGGAAAATCAATTTTCAGACACTTGGGATATATTTAATAAATGCTCATGTATATAAGAAAGATAAAGTTTGCAAGAACACAATAATTGCGAATAATATTCCTTCTTTATTAATTAATAATGCAAGTACAATGCTTGTACCATAAGAAAATTTAAAAGGCATAATTAAATGAAAGACTATTATGGCAAAGCAGTTCAGTTCCTCCTTTTCCATTCCATCTTCTAGTCTTGCTTCACTTTCTCTACTTCGCCAGTTGTCTCATGGCCAATCTCCGTGTCTCTAGGTCTAATAAGCGCTTTCTCTTTGTCTTTGGGTTTATAGACCCGCATGCTTGGTTTTCGTACCTCCACTCTCGAGCCGAGCATATCTTTCACCGAGTCTCTCGCGCCCATACGGTCCATTGCTGATGTACGGGGACCCAGCCTTTCCTTTACTTGTCTCCTTCTCGCTTCTCCAGCGCGGCGAGACTCAACGGCAGCAATTAGCCATCCGTGGTAGTCCATCAGCAATATGAGACACGCTTATCTTTGGAGGGGCTTTAAGAGTTGGCCTTCTTTCCCAGTATTTCAACCACGACTCAATCACTGAGCCTCGCAGCTTCAACTGATCAGGAGTCTCACACAGGAGCTCAGGGATGTCTTGCTTACGACCCATCTGGCGCTTCACTCGCGCCGGAAAATAAAATGTCATGTGCGTCAAGCCGGCGAGACATACATAGGCATTACGGAAATCATGGGTCACATATTCAGAGATGTGCCACCATTCGATCCACCATACGATCCCCCGAGACTCCTTCAAGAGCGCAATCCATTCCGTTACCGAGCGAAGGTCGGTGTACTTCCTCTTTCTTTGACAATAGTTCGCCAACGCCGATGAAGTTCAGGGCTCCTCGATGAGACCCAAGTGCTCCATTAACCAGATCTGTCCAATAGTTAGCCATGGTTAAATTGCACCCCAATTATCCCAAACTAAAAAAAAAAAAAAAGCAGAAAACCCACGCGGGTTTTGTAAACAGTAGAGGCAGAAATCAGACAGTGGCAGAAAGGAGGAATAAAATACCTGGAGAAGCAGTGGGCTCCCTCAAAAGTCGTGTTCTGGATTCGGATCATCCAAGCCCATCATGGTTTCCGCTAGCATTAGAGGCACGGGATTGTAGCCTCGGGACATGTCATCGACAATTTGGATTAAATTCGCCGGTCCGGTTCTTTTGCCGCCATTATAAAAGCAAAACTCGCCAAGGAGACATACTACGAGCGCTCGCACTCGTATCATGGGACCATATTCCAAGGTATCGGGAGATTGAAAATATTCGACTATGGTTTGGAAATGTACCTTTTCGCCGAATATTGCACTTCCGATGACCCGGGACAGAAGACATAATAACTCCTTGTACTGCTTCGGGATGTCCGTTGGCGTAGGAGGCGACGTCGATCGAGAAAAGTGGTTTGTTCCGAGGATTGAGGACCATTCCTCCAGAAGCGGACATAATTCCTTCCACGCAAAGCGTAAGATATGCATCTTCGGATCCCAGAAAGTCTCCACCGCACAGAGAAAGTCGTGATTACTCCGCACTTGGCGAAGACTCATCAGGCTCGTTAACTTGTATCTACCGAGCTCCTTCTTCTCTTCTTTGGACAAGTTGCTCATCCAAGTCGCAAGCTTCTTCTCGAATGCTATGAGAACCGAGAGGATTTCTTTGAAATTTGAGAGAATATATGATGGAGACTTTGAGGTGATGATGATTATATGCATAATATGAGGTATTTATACACCTCCATGCGTGATAAAAATGGAGAAAGCAACCAGCAATGATCACATAGTCGTTGCCCTCCATATCCCATGATTTTAGCCCATTTGCAACGGCTAATAAAAAAAAGGGAAAAACAGTAACAAAACCCGCGCGGGTTTTGATCCTCCTAGGCCTACGCGCGCACCTACCCAAGCCCAGGCTCATGGCCTGCTGAAGAAGAAAACCCGCACGGGTTTTCTGTCGATGTGGGCCGCCTCTCCGCAACTCAGCCCGCCTGTTTAAGATTGTACTTTGGGCCTTGGAATTAATTTGGCCCGTTTGCGTATTTTTAATGTTTTGGATATTGACCCAATGATGCTTGGTTTCAAAATTTTTGATCGAGTTTACTTTGACACTTAGATTTCTGTTTTCTTTTATTTTCTTTTCTTTTTGGGGAAGCGGGATTAAGTTGGGACTAATCCCATCATGTAGAAAATCATTCAGTTATGCATTAATAAAATAAAATCATGCATTCACCGAGTCTTGCATATAAAATCAGAAATAAAATTCATAAAAGTCTTGCATTAAATAAAAAAAAAAGTACAAATCAGTTCTGTATGACATAAGTTTAAAAGTGCATGGAGTCTTGCTTGTCATCGATTCGATCACCACAAGGTGCCCGAATCGCCGCTATCTTCAACCGGGTCGGCACCAGCATGAGAAGTTCCAGCGTTGGAGGCACCAGCTGTACCGAAATAGGTGTCCCAAGAATAGTAGTCAGGACCAGGAGCCGTCTGCGGTGGCCCGTACAAGGGAACTTCAGAAGGATGCACGCTCGACGGTGATGATAAAGAATGCCCTTGCGAACCGGCTAGCCATGAATGATCAGGGACGTGCCACTCAACAGAAGGAGTAGGCCATACAGGACCAGCTCCATAATCGGGGGCTGGCCAACTAGAAGAGGAGGATCCTCCTAGCCAAGAGTGTTGGGGTGCAAACCACTCTTGCGTACCTGTGGGCCATGAAGGACTCGTTCCAGGAGTTGAAACTGGCCATCCAGCAGAGTAAGAACCAGAGCCAAAAGAGGAGACGTCATATGGTGCAGGACGTGAAGTAGCGTCATCCGCTAGGGCCTGACCGCCAGGATACCCTACGGATGCACCTGAATCATGGTCCCTCACCACAATTTCCCGACCACGACGAGCAGAACGCACTGAAGCCGGAGTACGACGAGAATGAGAAGGCCGGTTAGTAGCACTCGACTCTGAAGCATCTTCCACCCAGTAGGAATGGGGTTGGGTTTCACCACCTTACCCAACACTGTGATGTGACCCTCCTTGGCCGAGTTGTTCGTCCAAGGACATCTGAGCCATGTCCTCTTCCATAGGACGGCGACCTCTGTTGCCAAATCTGCTATGATGAGACCCAGTTGAATGATGACCCTCGATCATGATGCCTTTGCCACGACCCTCAACTGCTAGGGGAGGACGAGAGGATCCACCAACCTCTTCCCGAGGTCGACCCCGAGAAGTATACTCCCCTGCCGAAGAGCGACGTGGGGGCTCAGTGCGAGGGATCCCTGCAGTCAAACACCGAGAAGGATCTCGAGGAACGGACTCTGTGTCGGCCTCTGCATCAGCCCTCTCGGCGGCGTCCCCACGATACCTACCCATGCGGGTAAATACTCGATCAACGTACTTCAGCATCATGCTCCACTCCTTGGTCACTTGACGGAAAATATCCCATCTTGGCTGGAAAATGATGAGGCCAAGGTTAGACATGTATGAACGACATAAAAGGGGAAAAGAAAATAAAATGAGAACTTACTGGTTTCCGGTCAAACTCTCGGAGGGCAGAGCATTGACTACTAGTCTCCACCTCTAAGAAACTGCCGATCCTTCTTATCACCGGTTGAGCCTCCGTCTCAGCGACCTTGGCAAAAGGCCCCAGCTGCAAACCTCACGGTTAGGAATCAGTGTTCGGTTGTGTATTTTTGTGGTTTTATAAGTTAGGATTGTCGGTCCACAGGGATGGGTGTTAGGCTTGATTGAGGTAATCGGTTTGTGTTTGGGTTTCTCACAAGTGCGGAAAGCGAAAAATTATGTAAAGTAAGCAATAAACTAACTTAGACATGATAATAATCAAGGAAGGAATAAAAGATGAAGCAATTAAGAACAAGAAATAACAAAGCAATAAAAAGCAATGTAATAGAAAGCAATAAAACTAATAATGCCATTAGGCATAAGAGATTATACCTTTGATGATCTAAACTTCAAATCTTCAATCTACCTTTGCAATTTCCCCCGAACAAACAAAAAATTGTGGATTGGGTTACCAAGGATACCCCAAATTCTCACTAGGAAGTAGAATTGGAATTCCTTGACCCTCCTCCCCACTAAAAGATGGATTTGATTTGGCTAACCCTAGAAAGCTTTTGAAATCAACATCAATGGAGAATAGAGAGAGAGAGAGAGGAAGAGAGAGAGAAACTTGTAAAACTTCAATGAGATTACTTGAAAGAAGAGTTTAATAACAATTGCAAGAAGACTTAAAAAAAGCTTGAAGAACAATTAAAGAAAGCAATTGAAGAAAGCAATTAAATCTAATCTAATCATACTCCTAAAACTTAAATAAAAGCTAAGCTAAAAGATAAAAACTAAGATAATTAGTTCTGAATTACATTGGGTATTTATAGAACAAGGAGAACGAAACCCAAAACCCTAAAACTAACTCAGCAAAACGCGCATTAGCTTTGCAGATTTCCGCAGAACTTCGGGTGACTCGGGCGAGTCAATAAGTGACCCGGGCGAGTCAGTGTTCTGTCCCGCTCCCTTGGCCTATGTCTTTGTTGCCTCAGAAGCCTGACTCGGGCGAGTCACTGTTCTGGGCAGCTTTTCTCTGTCGACTTCAAACGCGCATAAACTCTTCATCCGAACTTCGTTTTAGACCCATAAGATATCGATGGAAAGCTTTCGGTGTGTACTTTAAGCTCCCAAAATTTCAGACCAATTGAAGTTGTAACGAAGGAGTTATGACCCAAAGAGTGAAGGCACACGTATTTCAAACCTTTGAGTCTGTACCGTTCCCCTGTTTTGCCCTAATCTTGACATGGAATTTCCGGCTTGGTTTCGCCTCGGCTCTCGGCTCGGATTGACTTAGTTCTCGGCTCGGGTTGACTTGGTTTGACTCGGGAAATCGCTCGGGATTCCCTAAAAACCTTCAATTAAGCCCAAACTTCTTCTAACTCCTTATTTTCCTACAAAACACCAAATCACTATATCTAATATATACAAAGGGCTAAAATAAACACAAACACCCCATAAAGGAGATAAAATTCGGCTCGGAACGAGACTGAATACCACTCCGACACAAGGGTTTGCTCGCCCCAAGCAAACTAAAAACAAAGAAAAAGACTAGAAAAAGAAAACTAAAACCCTAACTCACTTTCGCAGGAATCGCGGATGCATTTGGCACATGCATCAAGCCCTTTAAACCCCCCGGTAGCCCGGGTGGACGAGGTAGGTCTCGTGAGGGTTTATAGCAACTATACCCACAAAAGCCCAAGAAAAAGGAGAGAGGGAAAGTGAAAAACAAAACAAGTTTGAAAAGAAAGAAAGGAAAAACCGCTCATTTCAAGAATCAAGTTGTTTCAATCAAGAAAACGATGTTAATCCTCCAAAAGGAACCGTTATGAGCATCTCACATACACCTAACCCGAACAACTGCCAATCTTAGGGGTTTTCGATCCCTTACACCTCATGTAAAGCTAAATTCCGTTTGCGTAAAAGTTTTAGAAGGCTTTAAGTGATTCCAAACGACCCCAAAGACTCACGCCCGAACTTAAAACAAACGAACAACAGAAAATAAACAAGGAGTTGTCCTCCCCCACATTTGGTCGCCCTTGGCTTGGTGAGGGCCGCAGGTGATGCAAGGAAAGACCCCTCACTTTATTAACACTTCAAACTTTCTTTTTAGGTTGGATATTCTCAACAAAATTTTCTTTCTTTTTTTACTTTTTAATGGTCGGTATTAGCCTTATTTTCGGGAATTGGACGGCCCACAATGGGGTTTACCCTCCCAACACAGTCTTTTCTATTCACCTCTTCGTCGCAAACGATATAGAAGGAGGTTTAAGGGGTAATAGCACCGTACCGCTAATACCGGGCCCGTGTAGGTTGGCTAAGTGTATGGTGGTTGATGTCGTAAAGCCGACACGCCTCACTTAATCAATTTATTTAACTTTGCTTAGCTTCTTTTTTTCTTTCTTTTGCTTTTGCTTTTTCTCTTTTTTTTTCTTTTTGGAAAACAAGCTCGGACATGAATCCCTAGAATCTCCCAGTTTCACCCAGAACATAAAAAGAAAGAAATGGGATCTCACTAGACACTCAATGAAAGGAATCTAATTAAATAAGTCATGGCAATCGCTCAAGAAAGGGTCAAAAATGCTCAAACCGGTTTCTTTTAAAGAAGATTAAGAACGGTTTCCCAATTTTGACAACGAAATCCAAGAAACGAAGCAAAAACAAAAACAAAACGTAAAATGAAAACCTTGGAGGTTTTTCACTCCCTTTTTTCTCCTTTTAAGCACAAAAATTTTTAGATTTTAGGACACAAACTACGAAAAACAAAACTAAAAGACTCAAAACTAGACTATCTGCCCATTATCAATGAAAGATACCACCCCCCCCCCCACTCCAACACAAGACATCACAATGTCTCCATCATGAGAAGCGTGTCTCAAGTAAGGTAGAAGACCTAAAAACACACAAACAAACACATAACAAACAGAATGGTGGCGACCCGAGCCCACACGGCTCCAACAACAATATATATCCAACATTCACACTCAAGGGGCTCGCCACCCAAAAAGAAAAGCAAGCATGCATCATGGATCAATGATATATTCACATAAAGAGAGGGTGGAAAGAGGTTACCTCAGAATCTTCAATAAAAGCAACTCGATCCACGATCCAAAGAACATCACACAATAGGTTAGAGATAAACAAGATAAGCATACTATGTGTGATGGTTCACATGCAAGATCAAAAGGAAAAACAAACTATACAAGATACTAGGGACTAATGAACTAAAGAAAACAAACTAAAATATTTACAAAATGATTCTCACTCTTTTTTTTTTCTTTTCTTAGACTTGAGAACCGGAATGCACACTACCCTCCACTCCCACACAAAGAGGTTGTCGTGTCCTCAAATGGAAACAGAAGTAAGGTACGCAAGCACTCCAAAAAGGAAAGAAAAAGACACAATCAAAAAGAAAATAAATGAACAAAAGAAAGATAACTCACTAATTATACAAGAAAGGTGAGGAAGGATATTACCTGGAAGGTGTCTTATCAAGAAATTCACTCCTTCTCACCTCAAGATATCGGGCTTCAAGTCAGAACCATTCAACGCTCGAAGTAACAAGTCATGCATCCGTGAATGCATCTCAGAATGGTGGTGGTAAGAGCACACTCGCAAAAGCACATCAACAAACATTAGTGCCCTTAACAGTTTATCGAATGCCTTAGAGAAGTCAAAAAAATGATGAAATACAGGAATGCACACAACTTTTCTAGGCACGGTGAAATGAGACATGACAAATGGATCCTCCCATTGACTCGTACATAGAGGTTGGGTATACAAATGAACGGAAGGAGGCAATACAACACATTCCTTAACCTCTTCATGGAACGACTTGGATGCAAACAACGACTCATAAAGCATGTCACCATCAAAAATATCATTGTCATAAACCAAGTTCAAACACTTAGGATCAATCCCCATAGACTCAAGTTCATCATCACAAGATTTCACATCAATGGATGCGCATAAAAGGGTAGCTAATGCCTCACTAATGCAATGATTCTCAATGAAAGTGAATAAATCGGTTTCAAGCACACATTCAATCACAAAAGATTCAATTTCACTCTCAACAAAATCATGCTCAATTTCATGACAAGCATCATGGCATTCATCAAACTTAACCTTTTCTTCACACAAAGGTATGGATACTGGTGTGGACAATGGTTCATCATCAAGCATGTAGTCATCAAGTTCTTCATCATCACACACAGAATCAACAATTTCCTCATGCTCACTAGGTGGGACTAGAGCTAAGGAATTACTAATCCTCCTTAGAAAACTATGTCCATTACAATAGTCATCATCATAATCATAATCATACAGAGAAGAATCATCATGCATTTCAGGACTCACAGACGATGATGATTGACCTTTTCAACATTCGAATCAACCAATTGTGCAAGATAAGTTTCTACCCTAGGTTTAAGCATGTGTTCAAATTCTTGCATGCATTCATTCATCCTATCTTGTAAACCATTTAATTCAACACCAAGTTTATCTAGTCTAATGTCCATACAAGATTCGGAAGTATGAGGCGGAGATTCACAATGCACACATAAATGACGAGACTCAACAATATCACATGGAGAAAGATCATAACGTTTCTCATAGTGCAATTGAGCATGAAGAGCACACGGATTATCAAAACAAGAACCCGATGAATAAAAAGTCTCCCCAAATTGACGAGTATCCGTGTACAACCAATCAAATAATTCCCAAGCCCGATACTCATTTTTAACATTGAAATCAACGTAATTCAGAAGAGAACGGGTCTCGAAGTTCAATCCCTCATTAATAACAACTAACACTTCCCAATTAGAATAAATATAACCATGAGGGGTCTAATAAGTAAGATAATCATTTAATCTATCACGATAATCACAAAATAATTCTTGCTCATTTTGAGGGAAACTAAAACATGCCATCTCTTTTTTTCTTTATTTTTTTGTCTTTTTCTATTTTTTTTTCTATATATTTTTTTTCTCTTTTTTCGATATTCAATTTTTTTTTTGACTACATTTTTCTAACTTAATCAAGAAAGAAATTAAACTATTTACATACAAACCAATCACCTAACCTACCAAATAACGCCATCCCCGTCAACGGCGCCATTGTTCGGTTGTGTATTTTTGTGGTTTTATAAGTTAGGGTTGTCGGTCCACAGGGATGGGTGTTAGGCTTGATTGAGGTAATCGGTTTGTGTTTGGGTTTCTCACAAGTGCGGAAAGCGATAAATTATGTAAAGTAAGCAATAAACTAACTTAGACATGATAATAGTCAAGGAAGCAATAAAAGATGAAGCAATTAAGAACAAGAAATAAGAAAGCAATAAAAAGCAATGTAATAGAAAGCAATAAAACTAATAATGAAATTAGGCACAAGAGATTATACCTTTGATGATCTAAACTTCAAATCTTCAAATCTTCTAAAATTGTGGATTGGGTTACCAAGGATACCCCAAATTCTCACTAGGAAGTAGAATTGGAATTCCTTGACCCTCCTCCCCACTAAAAGATGGATTTGATTTGGCTAACCCTAGAAAGCTTTTGAAATCAACATCAATGGAGAATAGAGAGAGAGAGAGAGAGAGAGAGAGAGAGAGAGAGAGATGAAGAGAGAGAGAAAGCTTGTAAAACTTCAATGAGATTACTTGAAAGAAGAGTTTAATAACAATTGCAAGAAGACTTAAAGAAAGCTTGAAGAACAATTGAGAAAACTTGAAGAACACTTAAAGAAAGCAATTGAAGAAAGCAATTAAATCTAATCTAATCCTACTCCTAAAACTTAAACAAAAGCTAAGCTAAAAGATAAAAACTAAGATAATTAGTTCTGAATTACATTGGGTATTTATAGAAGAAGGAGAACGAAACCCAAAACCCTAAACTAACTCAGCAAAACGCACATCAGCTTCGCAGATTTCCGCAAAACTTCGGGCGAGTCAATAAGTGACTCGGGCGAGTCAATAAGTGACTCGAGCGAGTCAATAAGTGACTCTGGCGAGTCAGTGTTTTGTCCCGCTCCCTTGGCCTATGTCTTTGTTGCCCCAGAAGCCTGACTCGGGCGAGTCAGCAGATGACTCGGGCGAGTCACTGTTCTGGGCAGCTTTTCCCTGCCGACTTCAAACGCGCATAACTTCTTCATCCGAACTCCTTTTTAGAACCATAAGATATCGATGGAAAGCTCTCGGTGTGTACTTTAAGCTCCCAAAATTTCAGACCAATCGAAGTTGTAACGAAGGAGTTATGACCCAAAGAGTGAAGGCACACGTATTTCAAACCTTTGAGTCTGTACCGTTCCCCTGTTTTGCGCCAATCTTGACATGGAATTTCCGGTTCGGTTTCGCCTCGGCTCTCGGTTCGGGTTGACTTAGTTCTCGGCTCGGGTTGACTTAGTTTGACTCGGGAAATCACTCGGGATTCCCTAAAAACCTTCAATTAAGCCCAAACTTCTTCTAACTCCTTATTTTCCTATAAAACACCAAATCACTATATCTAATATATACAAAGGGCTAAAATAAACACAAACACCCTATAAAGGAGATAAAATTCAACTCGAAACGAGACCGAACAATCAGCCAGAAACATAATGAGAAATCAGAAGGAAGAAGATACCTACCACCCGGGGGCTAGACGGCTCAGATAGCGTTGGAATTCCTCATCAAACTGCTCCTGGGGAACGTTATGTACTAAGTTGTCAAAGTCTTGGCCGCGGATCCATTCTCCCAGGGTACCTGGAACGACACGCCATGGCTCGAACATGTGTTCCGGAGGATCCAGTGGGATAAGACCGGGGTATCCACCCAAGATTTTCCTCGTGGCTCTCTCCCCCAAATACCATATGAAGCCCGAAGGTCCCTCCATCAGGACGCGGAGACGAGTATCGTGCTCCATCGGTTGCAAAGGGGTGGGCAATCCACTCAAGTCGAATTCTGCCCATGGATGCCAATTCACGTGGTCCTGCAGGAGAAAGAGAGTCACTCCAAGGGTAAAAGCAAAATAAATAAGGACGCTAGGTATAAGGAAATACCGAAGTGAGGTGATCCAGCATGCGACGAATGCGATCAAGGCTACCCGGCTGAAATTTCTTTCCACGAACAGCCTCGTTAGACCAGTGTTCAGCAGTTGGAACCGTCTTATTCTTTTTGGAATGAATGCTCAAAGACAGAATATACTCATATGCCCATGACTGCATGAACATAAAGTCAAAGAAGAATTGAAAGAGTAGCAAAAATACAAAGAGAAGAGTCTCGGGGACATACCTCGAGCACCTTCCATAGCGAAGGGCCATACTGATGATGAGTATGAGACTCGTGACGGTAAACCGGATCAGTATCCTGTGAAAGCCAAACGACGCGGCGAAGCCAGAGGACGAAGTTCGTGTAAGCCGCCTTGCCCCAGTTCAGGTTTCGGACATTGTTGAAGTCCAGAAGATTCCGAAACCATGTCAAGGTGATATTATCCCCCCGGTTGGCAAAAATAGTGGCAGAAATGATGTACGCCAGGAAGATGAAGCGGCGTTGATCCACGGGCGAGTTCTGAAAGTTGGCGTCACGGATGGTCGCCTCGAAATGCGCTTAAGAAAGATTGGAAAGGCCTTGTCCTTGACCTAAGCACGCTGAGACTGGACCCAGAAGATCCAAGACCATGGGTGGAATTTCAGCGTCAAAAACTACATTACGCCCACCCCACGGAAGACCAGTAATCATAACGAAATCTGTGGGAGTAACCGTCATCTCACCAACTGACAGATGAAAGGAATTGGTGGTGTCCCAAAACCTCTCAGCTATGGCGCGGCCTATGTGGCTTAATTAAAACATAGGGTTAAAAACAAAAAAAATGGTTGAATTGTGAAAACTAGGTTTCGAATACTAACCTTAGAGAAAGACACCCGTGCTTAAGAGGAGTCAAGGAGGTAACCATCCAACTACTTCAGATTCTGAAGTAATATTTGGGAAGCATCAATTAAAGGATAGGGTTAAAAACAAAAAAAAAAAACAAACAAACAAAATGGGTGAATTGTGAAAACTAAGTCTCAAACCCTTGATCTCAGAGAGAGTTATGCATGCTCAAGAAGACTTGGGGATCCAGCTACTTCAAATATTGATATACTACTTGGGCAATAATTATTATATATACTATTTAACTATCAATTAGCTCTAAACTAATTTTTTTCCCCAAAAAAGCTGGGGAATCAATTGACACCCCTTGACCCTTACTAGCTTCGCCCCTGCCCACACCATCTCAATCTAGTCTATCTTAACTTATCCTCGATAGGCGCTACCCTAGTTCAGCTCAACAAACATCATTTCAAATCCTATACAACCTAGTGTCGCCGCAAATCCTTGGCACCATCCTCATCTCTGCCACTTTCAGCCTCTAGAGATCTGGCTTCTTTGTCGCCCAACACTCAACTCCATACAACATCACTGGTCTAACTATCGTACAATACACTTGGCCTATTAGGTTAAGAGGATTCGATCGAACTAGCCTAGAAATTGACAAGAAATTCAATCCCAACTCAAAAACTTAAACTCAGAACTTTGAAGCGTTAGATCGATTTAACAAAAACCTTTAAATTTAAGAACACAATTGAGATAGAGAAACATATGAAATTAATAGAGAAAAAGGGAGAACCGGAGAATCAAAAGCATAGCACTTCGAGCAAAAATTGATGGATCTGAAGCTTTGAAGACGATAAAGGTGGGTAGGACTTAGGAGGCGAGATAAGATCTATAGTAACCTAGATGCAAGAGAAGACAAATGAGAAGAAAGAGAGAAGTTAGATACATGAGAAGACAAATGAGAAGGTTTGACGTAAAATTGACGGATCTGAAACTTTACAAAAAATTACTCTGAGGTACCCTAACTTTTGGTGAAATGTTTTTCTGGTACCTCAACTTTTCAAAACTCATTTTGCGGTACCCTTAATTTTAGGATTAGTAATTATGAGGTGCTTTTCCGGTCATCAATTTTATTAATTGACCGAAATGCCTCGTTCTTCCATTCCTGGAGAAATACGCTTTAAGAAGAAGAATAAGGTTATTTCGGTCACTTAATAAAATTAATGGCCGGAAAAAAACCCAAATAATTACTAATCCAAAAAGTAAGGGTACCTGAAAATGAGTTTTGAAAAGTTGGGGTACCGAAAAATAGTTTCCTCAAATATTGGGGTATCTCCAAGTAATTTTTTGGAAACTTTAAGGACGTAGAGGTAGGTAGGACTTAGGATGCGAGATGAGATCTATAGTAACCAAGACCCAGGAGAAGACAAATGAGAAGAAAGAGAGAAGACGAACATAACATGAAGGTCAGACGTAGAAGGGGGAAAATGACCAACTGGCGTCTGAGTGAAACCTTAAAAGACCTTTAATTTTTTTATCTCTTTAAGGAAACTAGGTCAACAAAGTGTCTAAGACTCAAAGCCCCTTATTTTTTAAAATACCCCTTGCTCTAATCGATCACGTTATATTTTTTTTTTATTTTATACTCTAATCGGAGTTAAATGGATCAAAGGTGGGGCTACCTCCATATCTGCTTCATTTATAATTGGCATCAGACTTTTTTTAATTGGTGTTGGATCAGATTCTTTTGTCAAATGCAGATTAATTTTTTCCAGTGGATCGAAGGGGATTCACGTAGAATTCGAATTTAGATCAGACTCTTTATGTTATAGTAATATTATAGTAAGATTTTGACAATATTCGCTCCATCTTAGGAAATTTGTTTAAGATTATATAGAAATATCGCTCATAATATGTATCATTTAAGGTTTATGTGAAAACCTCTAAGAAAATACAATATTATTAGAAAACTTGAACTAACTGATCACATTATCTTAATTAATAAGAATAATAAATATTATAATGGAGAATAAAAACTCTCTCTTAAAACAACTTTCGCTTTAACTTTTCACAATCTTCAAAATGTCACTTTGACAATCGTTCGATATTATTACATATGTATTCCCAAAAATTATAAGACTACATCTACATGAAAGTACTATTCACTATGAATTTAATGAGAATAGTTTCATACTTTCTCCTTTCCACAAAAGTTTTCAAAATTTCTATTTTAGACCTCTCATAAAGTAGATATGGCAACTGGGTTATTTGGGTGGGGTTTGGATTTTGGGTCAATTAACTTGGGCCATGTTCAAGTGAAGAACCAAGTTGGTTAGATCATTTGCTTTATTTTTAATTTGATCAATTTATTCATGAATAATAAAGGTGTTTAATGTTTTATTTGTTTCATCGATAACATAACTATGGTTGGAAAAAAATGACGCAACACTAATTAGACACAAAATAAGGTGGGATGCGTACGAAATTTCTAACCCTTTTCAAAAATTGGGGGAGGTGGGGCGAATTTATGAGAAAGAGGGCAAAAATGAAAATTTATCTGAACTTGAAGTGGCAGATGGCCAAACTTCATACTCATTGCTTTACTAATTGAATTGTTGAAGTCAATGAGACACACTAAAATTCATGTTGATGTATTTAAATTTAAATAGGCAAATAAATTATGTTAAACTAGTCAAAGATGTCAGACTTGATGCAACTAACGTTTTTATCTTAAATAGATAAATAGGTTGATAGCAGGCCAACCTAGTTATATATAAACCAATTTCAAGTTACTAAACTCCAACCATACTTATGAAATTGGGTGTGGTCCGATCATGACACCTTCAATCATTTAATGTTAACAAGAACATGAAAATAACTTGATGCATGCAAGTATATGTACGTCAACACACACGTATTGCAACAAGGTAAAGGCAACTTCCAATATTTAAGGCCCAAAAGACTGAAAAGAATACAAAAGGGAAATTAATTACAAAACACTATACAATGTCTAGTGTTTTCCCATTTCTACTTGAATCTCTCGTTCAAGTGATGGATCTTAGCTAGCCCTGGCAAAAATTCAACTGACCCGAATACTAAATTTTTTCGACCCGAATTGAATCGAGTATTATCGTCAACCTTTTGTTTGAATTTCTTTCGACCCGAATTTGAATTGGGGTTTGTAGCCAGCAATTTGGGTTATCTAAATCGTGTGTCAAATTAGATTCGGAAAAATTCAGAAAGTGTCTGAACCTTGAAATTATGACAAAATATTGGATTCATGTCTAAATTTAATGTCGATTTGGGTTTGGGCATATTCAGAAAAATTTTGGTTCAAACATATTTGAACAATTCAAGTTTGGACATCATAAAGTGTCTGAATTTGTAAATTTAAAAAAGGTGGGAATTTTCTACGAATGTTTGAATTGTCCAAACTTGAATTGATCTTGTAGAAGATAGAAATTTGTCAACCAATCAAGACTCGTCACATGGACATTAAAGTAATTTTAGTTCGGCCAATTATAATGCGCAATATGTCAAATGAATTATGGTGGTTCATTTAATTTAAAGATTAAATGATTATATACTTCGACCAGTTAAATTACGCTATATGTCATAGACGACATATAAATATTTACTCCTTTTTTTATTTTAAAAGGAAGTAAATGGTTCTAAATGTTAGTCCAAGTTATCTATAAATTCTTTCATTTGAGGGGTTGAGTTCTGAACATTCGAAGAAGACTCATATACTCTCTCAGCAATTATACGGAAGGATCGAGTGTATATAGCACGGTACACTCGATAAAAATATACATTCAAGGTGGGAAAATATGCTTTCAAGGTGAGAAAACATGCATCCAAGTTGGGAAAATATTCAAGTTGGGAAATTATCATGATACGCTCGTATCATGACAATTCTGCATCCAAGGTGGAAAAAACTACATTAAGTTATTGAGGGGTACCCTAATTTTTGGTGAAATGTTTTTCTGGTACCCCAACTTTTAAAAACTAATTTTGGGGTACCCTAACTTTTAGAATTAGAAATAATTAGGTGAATTTTCGGCCAATAATTTGAATTTACCGATGAGTTTTAGGCAGAAAATTGATTAAGTGTCTTTGTGGACGAAAATGCCCTTTGTTTTTGTGGACGAAAATGATTTGAATCAATCGGAGTTTCGCCGGAAATTCACCTAGTAATTTCTAATCCTAAAAGTAAGGGTACCCCAAAATTAGTTTTGAAAAGTTAGGGTACCAAAAAATTGTTTCTTCAAAAGTTAGGGTACCTCTAAGTAATTTTTTGGGAAAATATGCATCCAAGTAGGGAAATTATCATGATACACTCATATCATGATAATTATGCATCCAAGGTGGGAAAAATTGCATTGCGTAAAAGAAAATATGCATCCAAGTTGGGAAAATATCCAAGTTGGGAAATTATCATGATACACACATATCATGATAATTCTGCATCCAACTGTGCATTGTGTAAGGGAAAATATATGATGTTGCAATAAATATACATTGCAGTGCTTGAATACTGCACCAAAGTCAGGAAAACATGCATTACATGATAGAAAATTTATCACCAACTGTGCATTGTGTAAGGGAAAATATGCATCCAATGTGGAAAATACTGCATTGCGTAAGGGAAAATATGCATCCAAGTTGGGAAAATATCCAAGTTGGGAAATCATCATGACACTCATATCATAATAATTCTGCATCCAAGGTGGGGAAAGTTGCATTGCGTAAAGGAAAATATGCATCCAAGTTGGGAAAATATCCAAACTGGGAAATTATCATTTCATACACTCCTAGTACAGTACACTCGGTGTTTTATCATAATTTGCGTATACTCTCTCTCTCTCTCTCTCTCTCTCTCTCTCTCTCTCTCTCTCTCTCTCTCACAACAAGCAAAATAGAGCCTAGGATCGTGTCATACATTCGTAGGAGATCAAATTGCTTCCTCTTGATCGAGATCAATTCTTTATGACCCTTGTTCAAGACCATACTTATACAAGACAACACTCATTCGAGACCAGACACATTCATACTCAATATTCAAGTCCATTCAAGGAGATCAAATTGAAGAAGTTACATATTCCCACTTTCTAACAAATATATAGAGATTGTACCCAAAATCCTTTAAAATTAGTACAATTATATTTGTTCACTAGTTTCTTGTCTTTATTTATTTTAGACATGTAAATTTGTAATTACAAATTTTGGCACGCTCGGTAGGACGTTTCTGCCTCTTATCTCTTCTTTCAAGAATGAACTACTCATCATTCAAAAAATTGGCCCCCATAACATCTCATGTGCATCAAAGAAAGTTGTTCAATCAAGTTATAAGGATCAACAACTAATGTGACATCCAATGGAGTAATCACAAGAAGGGTGACCAAGATTGCCACTATTGAGGCCAAGAGACAAGTCATAGCAAGTGCGCCATTGCAAATCGTTGAGGCCAACTTGCTGAGGGTAAACCAAATTATCTCTATTCAAGTCCTTGACCCAAAGGAGATGACCCCTAAATGGTTGTACGAAATTTGTCATCAACCATTGAGTTTAAAGGATGAAGATTATGAAGATGGAGAGGAAGTACCAAACTCTCCAAGGGGATTCGCTCACTTCTGATTCTGATATTGATTCTATTGACACCGTTATTATACCTGTTATGGTCACTAATGTTATTAACTACAAAGAAGCTCAAGACTATGAAGGTTACGTTGGCTAAACTTCAAACATAAAGCAAGGAAAAAACTAAGGATATTAAGAGGCAAGATGAGAAGATTAAGAAATTGACGAAGAAGTTAGAAGAGCGACCTGTAAGAAAATTCAATAAATGTTAGGGAGATAAAGATTCGACAGTGAATCTAATCACATGGATACTTTCGAAGAAGAGAAATATGATAGCGTTCTGACTCAAGCACACTGGTTGCAGAGCAGATCCAAAACCTGGTAGCTGATACGATAAAAGCTCAAATCAGGGGAGGGTCTCGTAAAACTCATTTGTACAAGAAGCCTTATACGAAGACGATTGACGCCCTTCGCATGCCTCAGGGCTATCAACTGCCGAAATTCACACACATTGATGGCAAAGAGATAGCATATTTTATTGAGAATTGCAATATGTTGGACTAAGGGAGATCGTCTAGTGAAGCAATTTGTTAGAACCCTTAAATGAATTAGACTTGGAACTGGAATCCATCGATAGTTACGTGAAAATGGAGGAGGAGTTCCTTAATCGATTCTATAGCAGCCAATACATCGTTAGTATGACGGAGTTGACGAACACGAACTAGTGGTTCGGGGAGCCAGTATTGGACTATATCAATCATTGGAGGTCACTCAGTCTTGGGACCCGCCAAATCCAAATTTTAAGAGATCCACCTCCCTGAGGCCTCGAAGGAATGGACGAGTCTTCTCCTTTTGAAAAAGGGTATGAGGAGCACTTCAAAGAAGATCCCAGAATAGGGAATAAGGCTTGGGATCCTTAGTGAGACCATTCTCGAGCCTCCTAGAGCTCTCGGGACTTCATTAACATAAATAAAGCAACGAAGTCACGTTTGGCTTCCTTTTGGCTCCAAACGTTTAAGATCCAACCGCAAAGGTATTTTGGGTATTTTCATACCATGGCTAGATAACACGAGGTCCTTTAGGTCCTTGATGTGACTTGGGGTATGACGGTCATCAACTACGAGCGCAAAATGGATTAGAGGGCTTCCGAAGATCGAAAGAAACCAAGGGAGTTTCATTTTGGGTTTACGACTGTGACACGTCTTAGCCTCTGGTCTTTTAGGATGAAGAACCTCAGGTCACACCTGTGACCACGTGGAGCGAAGAAGATCCTTCCAGAATCTCTCTGTGGTCACGCCCATGACTTTGTGTTACAGACGTCCTGTTCGAATGACAAAACCAGGTCATGTCTGTGACTAGGCAGGTCATGTCCATGACCTATTCTGGGTCGAGTATTGTTCTTCGGCATTTCCATTTCTCTTTTCCCCCTCTTTTGTAATTTTACATGTTTGCCGCCTCCTTATTTTGTTGTAAACCCTTCCTTATTTTTATTAATAATGATTGGAATCTTGTTGTTGATTACATGAAGGCAGTTTATTTATAGCATTGCTTCTCAAACCATAAACCCATCGTAGTGAGTCTCCTTACTGGTCCAAAGCTGCATCCAACCTTCAAGTATTGCGATATATGGGCAAAGGACAAGGCTTTTTATGACTTTATTAAAGAAGGTCTCACGAATCATGTTGAGGGTATAAAGATGCATTAACTCCATTGTCTCCTCAAACACCCGCTCCAAGCCTTAAACCGCACAAAATTTTCTGACATTCATGGCCAGGAAGCGTAAGCCAGAAAGAATTTGGAGCATTCCCAAGCTTATCCAGACCAACAACCGAATGATCCCTAAGCTAGCACACAAGTAAGTGAGGCTTAAAATCATTATTTAGACATTCTCGACTCCTCTAAGGCTTTAATATCGCAACAAGTGAAAGTTGAGCATATGGCCCTTGGAGATATGTGCATGCAAGAAAATTTTCTTCTCCAAGATGAAGCAACACAAATTGAACAATACAATCTATGCCATCTGAGACTCAATGCACAATATGGTGAAAAGATATGTTGCGATGGCTGACATGCTAGTCAACTTCTGTCGAGGGATGTTGGGCTCCTTGCACGTTGTTAGAAGCCCTATGTAGGACCCAAAAAATTCTCAATTGGGGAATCGTTTCGAATGCTACTTAATGATCGGGAGCCGACTAAGGTTGCTTAATCCTTAAATAAGGATATTTTTTACTTTATGAAAATCATTTTCGAGGTGATGATATTTATTACAAACCTATTTATATTACAAAAATACTCGAAATTGCACAAAAATATTTTATCAATGATTTAATACCGACCCATTCCGGATTCAGGCTAAAGAAACAAATGGGCCGCCAGAAAATATTAAAGGCCGCTTGACCTTTAATATTTTCTGGGCTGGTCCTTCCATTCCCTCTGCCCATAGAAGAATGGGTTGAAATTAGTAAAGGTCGCATGACCTTTGCTAATTTCTGATCCCATTTTCTCTTGGGTTAGCCTTGAATTGGTTAATATGGGAGTATTAAACCATTTTTAAATATTTTAATGCAAAGACGTATATTTTTAATAACTAAAAAGATTGTAAAAAGAAGAAAGAGTCGCCAGCCGATTAAGGAAATCGACAAACCATAAAATGATAAAAAAATGACAAAAAAATGACTCCAGTTTACGAACCTGTAAGTTCGGGGGTAAGGTTACGAATCCAAGAATTAAAAGAACTCTCGAATCCGCCTGTTAGAAAATAGACTCCACTAAAATCGAACTTGAAATGAAAAGAGGGGGAGAAGTTTAAGGTATTTTGCAACGTTATATTCTTGAACATGCAATATAAAACAAAGAGGGTTTTCTTTTACAAAAATGTACAAATAAAGAAATCAAAGCATAAATTACATGATTAAAGTACAATAGCAAAGAAAAGCAAACCTTGCTAGATGATAGGTGAGATGGAAATGAAGATCGATTCTTGACTTGACCTCAGTTCGAAGCTTGGACGGAAGGACGATATAAGAATGGTTAGGAGGGTGGTGTAAGGATAATATGATGATAGTGATGGTGATTATGTGGAAGAAAGGGAATGGAATAATGAGATTTTGAGAGAGTTTTGGTAGTATGGGTGATGATAGTTGGTTGTGAATGAGAAAAATGGTAGGGTATTTATAGGTGGAGGATGAGTATTTTGGAGGGAAGGATGAGAGACACATACCTAAATCAAGCCTTCTCCATGCAAGAATAAAGGCCATGCGGCTTTTGAGCAAAATCATGGTCAACTGAAGTCAAATCACGTGGGTATTAAGGGATGCATGATGATTCTTATGGCGCCAAAAATCAGAGAAATTCGCAAAGGTCCGGCGGCCTATAAAAATTTAGTACGCGGATTGGTGACGTGGCAAGCAAAAGGCGGGCCACTTATCATCATAAAAGCTATGCAGCTTTTATGAATTATTTATGGGCCGGATTCACGTTTTGGGCCAAGCTGGGAAATGGTAAAGGTTATGCGGCTTTTACGATTTTCATGCGGGCTGTTATGATCTGTTGGGCCTACTTCGTCAACTTTATGGGCCCGATGACCCATTTTGATGTCCGGCCCAAATGACTTGCTGAATTTTGACTAGTCAGAATTTTGGCTGTGCAAATCCCCGGTGTCTACACCCTATGAACCGAGGCATTACTAACGTTGGGCTCAAATTATCCATTGAGCAACAAGTCAATCTCTTAAGGGGTTAACTGATAGAGAAATTCAAGAGACCATCTTCTCCATCCTAGACCACAATCACCTGGTCCAGATTGGTTTACCAGTGGCTTTTTCAAGCTTTATAGGATTAAATTAGGGCCTTGGTTTGTGTAGTTGTGCAAGAATTCTTCTCCATGAGCAGAATACATAAGTCATGGAATGCAACCAACTTGATCTTGATCCCAAAAGTTGATACTCCTGAAGCGACAATTGACTCCCATTCCATCTCCTGCTGCAATGTTTTGCATAAATGCATCTCCAAGCTTCTTACACAAAGGCTAAAGGGGGTGCTAATAACCTTAGTTCACGAAAGTCAGGCTGCAATTGTGCCTGACAAAGAGCTCTTGCACAACATCCTTATGATCTATGAGCTAGTTAGGGGTTCCAGCGGAAGGTAACACAGTCGAAGTGCATGCTCAAAATTGACATAAGGAAAACTTTTGATAGTGTATACTAGGAGTTCATCCGGGAAGTTTACTGGCCTATAAATTCCCCCCAACCTTCTTCCACCGGATCATGTAATGTATCACGACGAGCTCATTCAGCTTGCAAGTCAATAGATGCACCTTCGGATACTTTAAAGAAGGGTGTGGCCTATAGTAAGGGGACCCCATCCCACTCCCCCCCCCCTTCTTTTTGTGCTCGCCACGGAATACCTCTCTCGAGGCTTCATGAGGGATGCCCGAAACCCCAACTTCAAATTTTACCCCAGATATAAAGATTTAAAAGCTCAACCATCCAGTATTTGCAAATGACCTTATGGTCTTTTGTGCTAGTGTTCACCAATAACATTAGTCTTTGAAAGATGCCCCAAAACCTATTTAAGGCGTGTACAGGCCTCGCTGCCGATCCTATGAAGTCACCCATCATCATTGTTAGGGTCACTTGTGGCACAACACAACATATTCTGACCAGAACTGGCTTCATTGAAGGCTTACTCCCCTTTCAATACCTTAGAATGCTAGTCACTAACGGAGGGTTGGGCAAGGCTTATTACGATAAGCTAGTGGACAAGCTCACGACCAAGATCAACCTATGGAAAATGGCCAACATCTCTCATGCAGGTTGGACTACATTGGTGAACACAATGCTCTTGGGGCTTTATTCTTTCTGGGCCTCAATCTCAATCCTCTCTCAAGAGGTGATAAAGAAAATTACCAGTATTTATCGTAACTTCATTTGGGGGGCTGACCACAGCTATACGTGAATTCCCTTGGTGACTTGGGACATAATTTGTACCTCCAAAGCCAGGGGAGGGCTTGGTATCGCCACAACTTGTTTGCGGGCTGGTCACATTAAGTGTGTCTCTAACACATATGACCTTACTTACCTATAACCATGACCACATATATGTCTTTGCCATCGTAAGAGAAATATGTTTTGTTTCATTGTGTATGTGAAATATATTACCACACTCACTTATATCCATGAAGGCAAATAGTAAAAATGGTACACTATCATTTGTATGTCCACACTTCATATATGCATGAGCACACTTCACTATTATGCGTGAAAAGCATGGAAAAATCGAGTTTTTATCCTCATTTTTTTGTGTGGTGTCAACGAAGCGATACAGGCAGCAGTTAGTACCCGCATGTGGTGCCACCACTCATGCTTGAGGACAATGGATCCAGTGTCACAATATACTAGCCAAAAGTGTGAAGACGAAACAATTGTCCCCCGTGTGGGGATGCAGTTTAGTTCTCTAGAAGAATCAAATGCACTCTACGAGAGGTGCACCATTGCGATAGGGTTTAGTGTGCAGATTGACACACACACTACTAGGAAGAATAAAAAGGGTAAGGAGTGGAGATATTTGTATTGCACATGGGAGGGCCATAGACGGGAAAAGGATTAGTACCAACCCACAAGCATGCAAAATGGGGTCGATGACGGGAACAATGGTAAGGGACAGATCGATGACGATGATGACATTAACCTCAGACCACCCCTCACAAGCGCAGGGTGGATGAAACCAGGATGCCTTGCCCGCATGGCTGTACGAATCGCCAAGGTTATCATTTTATGATGTTTAATGATTTTGAAGTGTTTTTCTTGTATTGCTACACTTTGTCTGCATAATTAGTCAATATATATGGGATTTTTTTTGTGAAATTATATTCTTTTAACACACTTGTGAGTTGATGCACGCCATCACACTCCATGGCCACAATTATGGGTTTCCCAGTAATAACATGACGTCCAAAATCCTTCATATTAAAGGCACACATGAGCACACCCCATTATATTAATGATCACACCACCTAAATCAAAAATATATACATCTTATCGTATTGTAATCATGACCACACTTATGTATATCAATGACCACAATCCCTTAAATCAATCCCTGCGCTATTTTATGTTACATTGCAACGACGACCACAATCAATTATATCATTTTGATATGATACTTGTATTTATGTATAAGCTTTTGCATGCATTAAAGCAAAACATATATACATTTTATAATATACCCATGTTATCATATTCCACACATGTGTACCCTCTCTTATGGCAATGGCCACGATCCATTATATCAATGATCATGCTTTCTTATATTAGATTATAATGACGACCACAATCCATTATATCATTTTGATAATATATATGTATTTCTATATAAGCGTTTGCATGCATCAAATAAAAGTAATACATACAAGTTGTATTACACATATGATATTTCTATTTTGTGTATAACATTTGAATGCATTACATCAAATATATGCATGTTATAGCAACAACCAAATTCCCTTATATAAATGACCACACTCTATTATATAAATGACCACACCACCTAAAATCAAAGTGTGTTTATGTTATCATACTATAATCATGACCACACACCCTTATATCAATGACCACACTCTATTACAACAATGACCACACTCTGTTATATTAGATTATAACAATGACCATAATCAAGTATATCATTTCGATGTGAAACATGTACTTGTACACAAGTTCTTGCATGCATTGAATACAAGGGCAGATACATGTTACAACGTGTCTACGTTATCATATTATGAACATAGCCACACCTAAGGGTATCAAAACCGGGTACCCGCCTAAAATTTAAGGATCCAGTTCCGGATCCATTTAGTAATGGATCCTAATTTTAGGATCCAATCCCGGATCCATTTCAAATTGGATCCTAAAAACAAGTTCTAGTCCCGGATCCACTGGGAATGGATCTGGATCTGGATTCGTGTATCCGAATTGGAAACTGACTATCACTGTCCAAATTTTTATACTCACACTGTCAACTGCAATTTGGAGATTTCAATGGCATTGATTCACTCAGTCACTACTTCCAACTTCAATCTGGAGAGGTTTGAAGGAGAAGAAGGTTTGTGGAAGTGAGGATAGAAGGAGTAGCGACTTAAGGTATAAACAAAATTAAGGTTTCTCAGCTCATGGCTTTGGAACATGGATCCAAGAGTAGAATTTGTATTGATTGAGTAGTAGTCTTCACTTAGTTTTAAGACCTAAAATAGTTTTTGTATTAAATAATTATATGGATCATGGATACCTGGTCCGATTCTGGATCCTAGATGCCAAGATCGAATTCCGGATCCATTTACAAATGGATCCTAATTTTAGGATCCAGTCCCGGATCCAGATAACGAAGATCTGGATCCAGATCTACTGAATCCAACCGATTCTGGATCTGGATTCGGGTACCTGATTTTTCTGCTCACCCGTAGCCATACCCACTTATGTGAAATATCATACTAACTCATACCAATCATGCAAAAAATTGCTCAGGGGTGTCATACATTCCCCAAAAGTGACTATTTGGGGACCACATTATTTTTTTTTACTCGTTGGGGACCAGATTGTGGTCAAAATAGGCTGGTTGGGTATTTTCCGGCCAAAATAGCCGGAAACAATGAAAAGACTTAAATACCCCTTGACTTATGTGTGAATCCTCACTCTTCTCCATGCTCTGACCACCATCCTCATTCTTCATTCCTCACTCAGATCCACAACAATGTCGAGCACCACCAACACCAACACCAACACCAACAGCAACAACTCCGACGCCGGTGACTTCGAATGCAACATCTGCTTCGACTTAGCCCAAGATCCCATCGTCACCCTCTGCGGTCACCTCTTCTATTGGCCATGTCTCTATAAATGGCTCCATTTCCACTCCCAATCCCAAGAATGTCCCGTCTGCAAGGCCCTCATCCAGGAACACAAACTCGTCCCTCTCTACGGTCGCGGCAAGAATTCCTCAGATCCAAGGTCGAATCACACCGTTGGAGGTGTTGACATCCCGAATCGACCGTTTGGGCAGCGTCATGAGACTGCGACTCCCCCTGAAAACAACCAGTTTCATCCCCATGGGTTTGGGTTTCTCGGGGGATTTGGTGGGTTTCCTCCTGTTGCTACGGCGAGGTTTGGGAACTTCGCGCTTTCTGCGAGTTTTGGGGGGTTGTTTCCGTCCTTGTTTAACTTCCAGATGCATGGGTTTTCTGATGCCATCTATGGTGCTGGTGGTGGGGGTTATCATCATCATCATCATCAGCATCAGCATCAAACTAAAACAACCCCACCATTCAATTGAAGGTTGTCGATCTTCAGAACAATTGAATGCTGTCGATTTTGAATTCGTTTGATGCCATCTCAGACAATGAATTCGTTTATGACTTACCTCCCATCCTCAAGTCTCCAGCTTCCTCAAGTCTCCAACTTCCTCCTCAAGTCTCCAGCTTCCTCTCTCTCAAATTTTTCTCACAAATGTCGACTGAATTTGGTATTTGGGAGGGAGGAGGAGTTAAGTCAGTTTTAAAGACAAAAATTGGAGCCAAAAAAAGGGGTATTTTTGTCACTCCATGGGTTTAAATGATTTTTGTGTTGACTCCGGCTATTCTCACCGGATGTTCATAACTTTTGGCCGGAAAATACCCAACCAGCCTATTTTGATCACAATCTGGTCCCCAACGAGTAAAAAAAAAATAATGTGGTCCCCAAATAGTTACTTTTGGGGAATGTATGGCACCCCTGAGCAATTTTTTGCCAATCATGACCACACTTTCTTATATTATATTAAAATGATGACCACAATCCATTATATCGTTTTGATAAGAAATCTATATTCGTGTTCAAGCAGGTAACTACATTAAATGAGATAATACATACATGTTATAACCATACTCCACACTCCCATAAAATTTAAAAAATATGAGGTTTTGTGTACAAACAATTATATCACTCGGATTGGAAAACAAAGATGTCGCCAGATCATAACCATGACCACATTCCCTAAAGTAAAAATAAATCACAGTATACAGCTAGATATAAAATTTGACAAAGAGGCACCTTCTAGGATCAATGAATAACGCCTAGATATAAAATTTGACAAAGAGGCACCTTCTAGGATCAATGAATAACGAGTGTTTTTCGCAACGCACCGAATCATGACTTTACCACCTAACCTAAAATTTTGAAAAAAAAAAATACATGCATATCATCATAAAAATAATTGATGTGTGTTATATTAAAATTGTTCACAAATGGTATAAATGAAACTTTGACAAATATTTTATTCAAAAACAGTCAACTTTACCAAACACAACTTTTTTAAACAACCAATCTAAACAGCTAATGCCAATGACCAATAATAAGCAATCAATGCAAACAGTCAATAGATAAAAATTATTTTCCAAACAGGTCCAATGTGCTTTTCAGACACCCACTTAAAAACTCGACAATCGTAACACCGATAATATGGACAATTGAGATTCTTTTCAAACCCATAAATCATCAAAACAACCTTCTCTGATGGGGTATATCTACAGTACACAACTTTTAGCTTGAGAACACTTGTACTCTTTGGAAAAGAAGACCATGAAGAGAACGGGATGCCAATGTAACCTACACAATTGAAAAAGGAAACATAGGTTATTAATACTACACTGGAGACAAGCACAGAGAAAAGTAATGAATTTAACAATTATATGTCAACCTTGTAAACACATCATGTAACTTGGTGGTAATTAAGCATGAGACAAAAGCATGAGACAAGTAGAGAAACACACAATAATCGGCTAACTTGTATCCACAGTTTCAAAATCGCACTATATTTCCTAAACTTAGGTTAGCATCAATATGACAATAATTTGGTAAGTGCTAGACTAGGATTCCATACCAAACTATTCTACCAACAATATAAAATAATTCTAGTAACTTACTTATGTTCAATATTCCAGATGGAGAATTTCCATAAGGATGAACACAGAAAAGCATTCCTCTCAATTGGAAGATAGTAAATTAGGTTATGAACAAAGCCAAATGGTAAAACATGCTCCAATTGGCCAACCAGATATGACACAACACATGAATAATTCGCATTACAAACAGGGGCGGATCTACATGTGTAACAGTGGTGTCAATTGACACCACTAAATTTTGTTTAAAAAATCAGTTTAGAATAAAAAAAGGAAATATATGACGGCTATATACAATATGACACAACAAAATAGCAGAAAATACTCTGCAGCTTGCTGGTTATGCACGTGTAATAGGAATTGGGTTGTCACATTGGTCGTGGGTTTAATCCCCGGCGTGTCCCTGTTTAGTTGTTTCATTTTTTTAATTTACATATGCGCTGCCTTTAAGCCAATTTTAGACAGTTTTAAACATATGTGGCATACCCTTTTTTCCTTTCTCTCATGCCTACAACATAATCCCTTCACTCTCTCTAACCCTAACTCCATTATTGAATTGTATTTTATGTAAGTCACTCTATTATGTGATTAAGTCAATGTGATTAAATTAGGGTTTGTTAATTCACTTAATTGCCTATGTGTATGAATTGGTTATTTAAAATCATTTTAAGCATTTACTTTGACGTTTATGTATTAGACTATAATGAATTGGTTATATTTTGACGTTTATTTTAGTGTTTATTTGTGTTCAATTTTTATGAAAACTATTTGACACCACTGACTTTGAATCCTGGATCCACCACTGATTACAAAAGACGTAATTTTACATGGCTAAGTGTTAACTCACATCCTAGCTAACACAAGTTTGCTAGTAGTTCCAACACCATCTCCAATTAAGCTAGTTGTGAAGTTACAAGTCTGAATTAGATTCACTAGCAAAAGAATGCATTTCACACTAGAAGACTTTCAGTGACATACCCTGACTACTTCAACTTCCTTTGTGCTCTTGGCTCAATAAGACCACAATTGCATTATTCTGAAAAGCAAGCACCCTTATTCCTGTCTTAAGAAGAATAATTCCATCATCATAGATCTCAATTATCACTCCATCACAGTCCTTAATCTTCGAGGCGCAATCCGAGTACCTCGAACCATGAAGAATGTGGGACCCCTAAACACCTATAAAGCTTGAGTTAAAAGGCCTTCTAGGGTGTCAATGTTTTTGGACCCTCGAGTGTTGGCGTTTGATTATATTAGCTAAGAGAAGAAGCTCAAGGTTAAGTTGAGGGTCAAAAAGACAAGGGAACCCCAAGCTAGAGTATGTGTTTGGGAGGTTAACTTGGTTAGATGATGTTCATCATGTTAGTAGTCCCATTATTGTTAAAGCGGTGTAATCTTATGCTGGACTATTTATTAACTCTATCATCATTTACATACTTTGACTATGACCTAGGCTTGGAATCATGTCCAAATTAGAGACAAAAGGAAACCAATTAAATCATGTTTATTATGTTAGTAGTCTCATTGTTGTTAAAGCAATGTAATCTTATGTTGGATTGTTTATTAACTCTATCATCACTTACATACTCTGACTATGACCTAGGCTTGAAATCATGTCCATATTAGAGACAAAAGGAAATTAAATCATATATCTGTCCAAGTTAGAGATTGAAAGAAACAAGTTGTCCACTAACACACTCCATTACAACAATTGCACTAGAATCCATAGCAACAAAACTTTTGTCTCACCCTTAGTTAGCACTGAAAATTGAAAATACCTTAATTAGCACCAAAAAATCGAGACACTTAACCAGCAACAACAAAGCCTTCGAATAACACCAGAATCAGAAACAACAACAACCTAGATAACAATATTCAGACTTGCTAAAATGGAGCGGTATGGTGAGTAGTCTTTTTGAGGTTGAGGGTCAACACATGATAAAAGATAAATGAAGGGCCATTAAGTGGAAAGTGTCAAAGTTTAGGGGCACGATGTGAAATTTTCCAAAAAGAAAAAAGAGGAGACATGAGAGTTTAAAATTACTAATCAAAGAGAATTAAGGAAGTTGTTTTGTTGGTGAGAATTAAGGAAGTTTATAAAACTTTAACTTTAATTTATCTGAAGGTCGAGATAAGTATATCATGATATCAAAGGTTCAACAAAATCAAAGCTCCATAAATTACTCTTCTATTGGTCAACGTTGTTTTGCTTCTATATAAGATATAGATATAGTTATAACCATAACTTTAGATTATTATTATTATTATTATTATTATTATTATTATTATTGGTTTAAAATCAAGTGTGGCAGACTTAGTAGTGGTTGAAATCAATTGTATTTGGTAGAAAAACTAGTACATTTTTCAAAATAAAAATATGATAGAAAATATAAATTATGTAGAGTGGGTACCTCAATTTGAACTCAAAACCATGAGTAAGGTAAGATTCCTAAAATTTAAGAACCAATCTAAACAGATAAGGGTAAGACTATTGAAGTTTAGAATTCGGTCAAACGGATAAGGATGAGATTCCTAGTTTTATAACAAAATGTCCGAAACCGCTCACCCCTAAGTATATGCACAAGTAATAATTTATTTGTGATTATTATGAAAAGTTATCTATTAATAAATTATTAATCATTTTCGTATAAAAACTTCATTTTAATATAATGTTAGTAAAATATTAAAGTATCACGTGAAAATTTTCAGTGTCATTGTATTTTTATGTGACGTAATCTCATTCTAAATTTTACTTTAAAAATTTTCATTTTATTTATTTTTTACTTAGGGTGTGTTTGATTGAGAGGAAAATGATTTCTGAGGAAATTGTTTTCCATGAGAAATGGTTTTCCAAGGAAAATGGTTTTCCATGCGAAATTTTCCCTTGTTTGGTAGGAGATAAATTATTTTTCGAAAAATGATCATTTATGTTGATATAAGTAGTGATATATGTTACGTGAAAATATTTGGAGCTCAAAATTCATATTTGAGCTTTTTAATCATTTCTATCGTATTGTAAAGTTTCGTGACAAACTGAGAAAATTAAATTTTGCTCTTAAGTTTCAGTCATATTTAACCGCAAAAAATGTCGATAAAAGTGGCGATATATATGTTACAAATGAAAATATTTGGAGCTAAAAATTTATATTTGAGCTTTTCTTAGTTCAACTATCAAATCATAAAGTTTTGATTCAAACAGTTCAGTTTGAATATTTAAAAGTTTCAGTTAGTTTTAGGGCAAAAACTTCTAAGATGACGTATATTGAGATAAATGTTATCAAATAAAAATATTTTGAGCTAAAAATTTATATTTGAGGTTTTTTTAATCAATTCTATCGTGTTACAAAATTTCGAGCAAAACCGTTAATGTTAAATTTCGGCCTCAAATTCCAGTTAGAGTTAGTAGTAAAAAATCGATCCAACAATCAATGGTGGGGAATGATTTTTCTAGGTTGAACAAAGGAAGTCAATTTCCTTCCTTTAGAGGAAAATGATTTTCTAAAATTTTTTTATACCAAACACTAAAAAATTGGGAAAACATTTTCCAAAAAAATGTTTCTCCCCTACCAAACACACTCTTAGAGTAGGGCTAGGGAGGTTTTACTCAATCCCACTTCTTTTTTAACTTGCACAGTTGCACTAGAAATTTCTCCTTTCCTATATTTTTAGAAGTCCCAATTTGTTGTTAAAAAAGTCCCATTTTGAAATGAATTTGGGCAACAAATTAGGATCCCCCATCCCCTTTCATCTAGGCAAGCAGGCATCAATGGAACGAAAAGAAAAACGGAAAAATCACATCAAATCATTCATCTATAAGTTCACTACGTGGCGACAAGCAGTTGGTAAATACACATTAATAATGTGTACTCGATTACATTCTAGCATACTCAAGTCCATAACCTGCATACATTTAAATGGTACTCCCTCTGTGACAAATTAATTGACATTTTGACTAAATTTTGACCGTTAATTATTAACAAAGTATGATAAGTTATGATATGGAATTATCTCCATTATAATTTATAGTAAAATATCTTTCTAATGACGGTAATTTTATATTGTAAATCATTATGATTTGTGAGTAATTAATAGTCAAAATTTTGTCAAAGTGTCAATTAATTTGGGACGGACGGAGTACTAATATATATACATACGTATTCCATGCCTCAGAAAATTATTTCATTCAATTAATTACTATTCTCGTAATTCCATTGGACAGAGGATTCTTTCGACAAAAATTAAACAAACCATTTTTTTTCCTCCCTAAAATGATAATTTAATTTAACCTTCCAACAAAATATTTTTATAAATTAAGTGCCGGTTTTATTTTATTTTAATTTTAAAAAAAAGGCCCTGTGTTCATAGGAAATGGTGATGGGAAAGAAAAGAAGCCCTTCTTCCCTTCTTCTCCCTCTCCCAATTCTCTCTCTTCCCTTTTTCCGCTCACAACTTTCTCATTTTCCTTCTTCTACTCTCGCTCTCCTTCTCTCTCTTTCTCTTTCTTCTCTCTCACTAGATCTCTTCATCCTCTGCTCAGATGGGTTCTCTCTATCTGCTTCACTAGCTTGTTAAAATAGTGGTAAGATTTTGTCTCTTAATTAATTTCTTCTATCATTGATCCTTTCATTTTCAAGTTACAGCAGTGATTTGTGTGCTTTTTTCCACTTCAGAGTTGAGGTTGCTGTCTTCTATTTGAGTGATTTCTGGGTCTGGGTAGTTTGTAAGATGCATGATTCGATGTCTGCTTAACTTGCATGTCTTTGATTTTGTCATTGATTTTAGTGTTGATTTGCGTTCTTCTTTCAATTCCTTCAACTGGTTACTTTATTCAACTTGTGATTTTTTTTTTGGGGGTTTTCCAGTTGAGGGTCTTCTCTGTTGACTTCTGCTCCTATTTTCTTTCGCTGGAATATAAGGGAGAAACTGAAAATTTTTTGAAAAAAAGAAAAAAAAAACTTCAGACAGCAGCAGTCTTAATAGGGGTTTCTGTTCATTGGTCTCTCTTTCACTTTCTATCTCTTTCACTTTCTATCTGGTCTGAAATACATCACAAATCTTCAACTAGTAGAACTAGAAAATTTTGGGGGTTTATAGAAAAAAAAAGAAACAAGGAAAACCCTCTTGTTTTATGAACTGGGCTCTCAAGTTCTTAATCATTTATTATTTTCTGGATTGCATGTTTTTTTTTTTACAAATTTGGAAGAGAAGTATGCATAAACCCTACTTTTGGATTTACTTTCTCCTGGTTTCTAGTTTATAGATTTTGGTCACATGTTTGTGGAAATGTTTTGGGATAATGTTAGTTTTAAGTTCCAATAAGGAGTGTTGCATGTGACCCACGGTCTCAATTTTGTATGGTTAGTGGGCGAATTCATTGAAGCCTTTGATGAGCTTATGTATCACACTTTTGTCTCCTTCCTTGTTTTGATGTACTTGAAATTGGTTGAGTGAGTAAAAGGCTGCATGCCTTTGCTTTCTATTGTTTCATTTTTAACCTCTTGTTGGTGAATTAGTTGATGGGGTGCCCTCTATTTTGGTTGGACTTTTCAAATTTGCCTACTTGTTCAGTTATTGGGACACTTGTTCTTTTCTTTGAACCTCCCCCTCCTCTATCAACAGGTATCTAGGTCACATGGGTTAGGTTAGGTGGACTCATTTTCTTTTCACTGTTGGTGATTATTCCTTTGCCCTTTTTTATCCTGTGTCAAAGTTCAGGAGGAATTCCTCTAGCATATCCTTCATTTTTTGTTTCACTTGGAAAGAGACCTTGCTCCCACTATTTGTTTGACTTGTAAATAGTTCTCAAGCATACATCTGGATCTTCCCAAATAGTCATTTGTGTGGTATTAATTATCAGTTGTTAATGTCATTGAAAAGATATTTGGGATCATTTTTTTTGATGATGTTCTTATGTGTGGATAGAAAGAGTTTGGTTGTGTTGAATCCAATTTTCAGTTTTCTGTTGTTGCTGTTTGCAGATGGAGTTTTAGTTGCTGGTGTTGTAAATTGGGTGACTGTTATCATTGCCTCGGCCCTAACATCCAACAAAGCCTGTTCCTCGCTCTGTAGAAATGAATCACTTAACTGTTGAGACTGGAGATGCTTTTTCGAGTTTGCTCGAAGTGGCTGCAAATAACGACATTGAAGGCTTCAAGCGGTTGGTTGAAGATGATCCTTCTGGTATTGACGAGGTTGGGTTGTGGTACATCCGAAAGAACGGCTCCAAACAGATGGTTAATGAGCGTAGAACTCCCTTGATGGTTGCAGCCCTATATGGAAGCATCGATGTCCTGAAGTTGATTCTGTCCTTGTCCATCACCGACGTGAACCGCTCTTGTGGGGAGGATAAGAGCACTGCCCTTCACTGTGCTGCCTCTGGTGGTTCAGTCAATGCAGTTGATGCTGTGAAGTTGCTTCTAGAAGCAGGAGCCGACCCGAATGCTGTTGATGCCAATGGGCGTCGCCCTTTTGATGTGATTACAGTCTCCCCAAAGTTGAGAGATGTCAAGCTCGCTCTCGAAGAGCTCCTTGCGGGTCACGGTTCTGTTCGTGAGCGCATTTTAAGGGTTTCAACCACCACTTCAAACTCAAACTCTCCGCCGCTCTCTTCCTCTCCTGGGAATGGATCTCCCTCATCTTCCTCAGAATCGCCACCTTCCCCTTCTCCAATGAACTTGAAGTTTGATGATCACCAGCAAACGTCTTATGGATCAGAGAAGAAAGAGTACCCCATCGATCCATCCTTGCCTGACATCAAGAACAGCATCTACGCGACCGATGAGTTCCGCATGTATTCCTTCAAAATCCGCCCTTGTTCCCGTGCCTACTCACATGATTGGACAGAGTGCGCCTTTGTTCACCCGGGGGAAAATGCTCGAAGACGGGATCCTAGAAAATATCACTACAGCTGCGTCCCGTGTCCTGATTTTAGGAAGGGGGCTTGTAGGAGAGGGGATATGTGTGAATATGCTCATGGGGTTTTTGAGTGTTGGCTCCACCCAGCTCAGTACCGAACACGCCTCTGCAAAGATGGCACGGGCTGCACAAGAAGAGTCTGCTTCTTTGCCCACACACCTGAAGAGCTGAGGCCTCTGTATGTATCGACCGGTTCTGCTGTTCCTTCACCGCGTTCTAGCGCCTCAAGCTCCATGGATTTTGCTGCTGCTGCTATGAACTTTTTACCGGGATCGCCTTCAGCACTTATGTCTCCATCAGCTTTCACTCCACCATTGTCACCATCAGCTGCTAATGGCATCTCGCACTCTTCCATGGCTTGGCCTCAACCAGACGTCCCTTCATTGCGCCTCCCCGGTAGCAATCTGCAGTCGAGTAGGTTAAGATCGTCCCTCACTGCTAGAGACATTGCCGCTGCTGAAGAGTTTGACATGTTGCAAGACTACGATGTGCAGCAACAGCAACAGCAGCAGCTCCTCAATGAGCTTTCTTGTCTCTCGATGAACCCTAATTCTTTGAGTCGTTCGAACCGCTCAAAAACACTCAACCCTTCTAACCTTGACGATCTTTTTTCTGCCGAAAGCTCATCGCCGCGGTCCGTTTACTCTCCTACTCATAAGTCAGCTGTTTTCAACCAGTTTCAGCAGCAGCAACAGCAAGGAATGTTGGCTCCAATCAACACAAGTTTCTCCCCCAAGAGCGTTGACCATGCATTACTATCGGGCAGAATGTCGCCCCGAAGTGTGGAGCCCATTTCACCCCTGAGCGCTCGGGCCTCCATGATTCAGCGCGAGCAGCAGTACCATCAGTTTCGAAGCCTGAGCTCTCGGGAATTTGGGTCCAACTTGAACAACATCGGGGGTTCCCCGGCCCATTCGTGGTCAAGATGGGGGTCCTCAGAGGGTAAACCAGACTGGGCAGTCAACCCAGAAGAACTCGGCAAACTGAGAAGAACATCCTCTTTTGAGCTCGGAAACAACGGCGAAGAGCCCGATCTATCATGGGTTCAATCGCTCGTTAAAGAATCACCCACAGATTTTAAAGAAAAGGAAGCAATGCCCAGCTCTTCATTTGTGGGGGAGGGCTCCCATTTGAACCTAAAGCATGAATCGGGTGAGCAGTCTGAGATTTCTGGCTGGGTTGATTGACTGGGTCAAGGTACAAAGACAAACCATTGCTTTCTCTTGTATTGATGATTTCTAGCAAGCATAATATGATGAAGGTTTTGCCAAAAGGGTATTGAAGTAAGAAGAAAGAAAGGTGTTTGGTTTTCAGGTAGACTAGATAAGAAAAAGAAGTATATTCGTTTTCTGACAAAGGTATTCTTCTTCCCATTGTAGTTAGAAATGGTGAAATTCTTGCTTGCACTGATGTCTGTAACGAAGCCAGGTTTTTTCTCTTAGGCTCTGGCCTCGTCGATCCTCTATGTTCGATTTTGGGGTTATGTACGATTAGGAATATGCTTGGTGAAAAACTGCAAAAATCTCATGTATCTTCCCATCTAGTTTCTCCCGCTGAATTCGTTCTCCTATTGTTACATTTTGTAGAGCATATTTCCTGCTGATGGTATTGTACATTTCTGGAATTCTACTGATGTTCTTACAGTTTCTCCTCTCCCAGGGGCTTAACCGAGCAAGAACAATAATCTTTTGGTTGTATGCTTGTTTGTGAGATATATCAATTTGTGAAAATATTTGAAATCTGTTGTCATATAATTGTCATGGGAGGCTGTTAAAGACGTCTTAATCGAAAGGAGAAACTCATTGAATACATAAACAATGACAACAACAATGAACTCCAAGGGAAACATGTTGAGTGCGGTCTAGAGATTGAAATGTAGGTAGTCTTCCTCCATTAATGAAAGTTATAGTGAGTAATATTTTGAATGTAATTTATGGGATGATGCTGTCTTACTTAAAATTATTGTGAGTAATATTTTTAATATTTTGCTATGATTAAAAGTCATATTATAAGTAAAACTTTAATGCTAAGATAGATCGTTTAGCTGGGACTATTGGCAAATGATATCGGCGTGCGATTCCCCGATGATTCACCAAACTGATGTTTTGATCTTTTAGCAGCGTGTTTTGAGTTGTCTCAATCTTGGCAGTAGTGGGCGTGATCGTCCTTTTGTATTTTTATATTAACAGTGTTTGTTTGTAATTTTCTTGGAGGTAGTTGCTGACTGTTTTTGCGGTTGCTGTGATTTGTAAAACTCTTTAACCTTTTGGCTACCAACTATCGAAAAAAAAAATCACTACAAAATTATATATTTCACAATAAGTTTATTATATGTTGATTATATATATATATATATATATATATATATATAGGAAAATTGGATTTTAATAATCCCTACTTTCACCAATTGGACAATGGTGGACCGTACTTTCACTTTGTATTCTGGTGGCCAAAAAAAAAAAAAATTAGATTGTAGTGGGATATTTTCGAGAGAATCATAGATTTTGTGTTGCATTTGATTCAAAACTTAGTATAACACTTTACAATGATTTTTAATGAATTTACAGCGTTTCTCCCAATTTTTTTCATTTTTTTACTATTTTTTACGATTTTTTCACTTTTATTATTTTTAAAAAATCATAATAATTATTCGGAGTCTCAAAAAAATAATTTAAAAAATGTTTTAGAAACTACAATTCATTAACTTTCTAGGGAAAGGAACGAAAAAAATAAAAATAATATAGTGTAGAAATGAAAAAAATGAGAAGAATGTGGAAGTAGATTTGGTACCACTACAATCCAATTTTATTTTTTTTTGGACCACCAGAATTCAAAGTGAAAGTACGGTTCACCATTATTCAATTAGTGAAAATAGGGATTATTAGAATCCAATTATCCTATATATATATATATATATATATATATTGGAAGCAAAGACAGGATTCACATAAGACTTGTTAGATATTTAATTACAGTACAAAATACATTTATGTATCTTGGTGGAAGCACAGCACACAGTGGTTCCCAGTTTAAAAGTCAAAAGAGCTACAGCACAATAGAAAACTCGTATCGTATGTAAAAGTCAGTGCGGCTGTTTTAGATGATGAGTCCAATCAAATCCACGGACACTTCCCAGTTCCTATCTTTAGATAATGCTGGATCAAAAGCTACTACAAGTCCCTGTCTGTCAAACAGCCGATAGTTGTTAGCTTTCGTTGTTGGCTATTTTATTAGTTGTTTGACTTTTAACTGTTTTGTTAACTGTTTTTTTAAGTTGTTTGTATTAGCTGTTTGTATAAAAGAGTGTTTGGTAGAGTTAGACATTTGTAGGATAACTTTTTCTCCTGATTTCCAATTGTACCCTTGGCTTTATTTTTAGTGTTTTTTAACATTATAATTTTTAAATTCATTTTTAGGTTTTTTGTCCATATTGTAATTCATTTTTAAGTATAACCTTATGGTTTATATTTATTTTTAGTTTTTCTTATCCATAAGTATTTTTACAATTTAATGTAGATATTTTTACAATTTAATGTATTTTTAGTTATATCCTTATGATTTAATATTCATTTTTAGGTACAATTTAATGTAGATATATTTACAATTTAATGTATTTTTTTATCCCGATGTATTTATACAATTTAAATTCATTTAACTCTTTTCCAAATTAATAGGAAATGCAAATAAATTAGGAGATTTTGAACACAAGAATCATTATACATAAATTCCATTGTCCAAAAGGATAAGAAACGCAAATGAAGTGAGAGATAAGAGAACAATTAAAAGAACTAAACCTAAATTATTTTGATGGCAATTTTTGTAATTTTTGTGAATTAGTTGGTCAATATGGTAATTTAAAACATAAAAAGCCAACAGCTATTTACAAAAAGCTACTCATAGTAGCTTTTTACAAATTGGCTTTTTGGGGGCAAAAAGCCAATTGAATCCCTCAACCTACCAAACACCCCAAATTGGCATATTGACTAGTCAAACAGCCAAAAATCCTCCAAAAATCCATTTTCTCCAAAAAGTCATCCAAAAAGTCAGGCACCAATAGTCAAGTAGCAAAGCCAATTGAATCCGTCAACCTACCAAACACCCCAAATTGGCATATTGACTAGTCAAACAGCCAAAAACACTCCAAAAATCCATTTTCTCCAAAAAGCCATCAAAAAAGTCGGGCATCAAACGCCCCCTATAGCTGTTAGCTGATAGTTGTTTGGATTAGCTGTTTGACTTTAACTGTTTGAGTTAGCTGATTGTAGGAAAAATGTTTGGTAAAGTAGTTTTTTGTGAAAAACTAAGTCAAAAAGTTTAATCAAATAGCTTTTTGAAAACTAGCTTATTGGGTCCAAAAAACTAAAATAAAAAGCTACTTACCAAACACCTCAAGTAGCTTTTTAACGTTGGCCAAAAAATTAAAAGCTATTCAAAAAGCTAAAAGCTACCAAAAAAATTGGGTGGCCAAACAACCCTCAATCTAAGTGATTTCCTTTTTCTTTTTTTTCGATTATTGATAGCCAAAAAGCTTGCCGTGCTATTTTTGTTTAACAGTGTTTGATTATTCCCTTTTTCTTTTAGAGCTTGTTGTTGCTGTTATATTTTGCGGTAAGTGATTTCCTTTTTAAACACTTATTTAGCAGTAACTAAGGCAATTAATAACTCTCACTACCTTCCAATTCGTAAAAATAATTATTAAACCCCCATAATCTTTTTAAGTATCCTTCTTTTTGTGACAGAAATTTATGAGGTTAATTTGCAAATAAGTCCCTGCAATGGTTCATATTTTCTTTTTCATCCTAAGTGATTAAGAATTTATTTATAAGAAATTAATAATTTTGTGCAGTAATTTATACTTTTTTTGTGTTATTTTTTATCATCTTTTATCTAATACTAGAATCACATATTAGTATTTTAATTAATTTATAATTAACAAAATAAATAGTATCGTACCCAAAAATTAATGACCTCACCAAATTGCCTTTGTCCTCAATATTTTCATATACAGTTTATAATAGTAATAAGAAAAGCAGTTTATCAACACAATTATATTTCATTGTTTCTAATTTTTAAAATTTTGTGAGATTAATTTGTTTTCCATCTATAATTTATATGCATTTAAAGTCGAATTCCTTAGAACTTTGATTGCAAAACTCTACTAAGATGTTTTTCATTGAATTTGGTATTTGGTGGTGAATAGGTTTGAATTTAAGTTTTTGCTACGCTTCACAATTTGTAATCTGTATACAAAAATGTAATCGAAAATAAAATTGAAAATTGGTAGATACTTACGTTTTCAATCTATATATGAGATTTTGAACATTTTCTCGTCACTTTTTTTGAACATTCCTTTTAACTTTTTTGAACATTTTTTGTTTTCCTCTATTTTTTTAATTTATGAACATTTCGGATAGTCCATTTTAAACATTTTAAAATCTAATAGTTTTTGAATATTTTCTTAATGGTATTTTGAACATTTTCTTGTGATGTTTTTGAGCATTTTTAATTCTCAGATACTTTTAGGGTTTTTTGAGCATTTTCTTTTGATTTTTCAAACAATTGGTTGAGACTATTTTGAACATTTTACTTTTTGCTTTTTTAATATACATTTTTTAAGATTTTCTTGAATATTTCGAAAAGTCCATTTTCACCAATTTTAGTTTTGAACATAAAGATAAGAGGTTTTGAATAGTTACATAAGACTTTTTGAGCATTGTATTTTTTGTTACTTTTTTTTTATCTTGAACATTTTCTTATGTTTTTGGAACATATTCTTGCAACTTTTTTGAAAATTTTTATTTTCCATTCGTGAAAGTCATTTTGAACATTTATATTTGACTTTTTGAACATTTTTAATTTGATATTCATACAAGTCCATTTTGAAGAGTTTTTTAGTTTTTGAACATTTGGATAAAACTTTTTAACATTTACATAAATATTTTTAACATTTTTAATTTTCCACTAATTAATACAAGTCCTAAATAGTTGGATGGAATTGTTTGAACATTTAGATAAGACATTTTTGAACATTTGTAATTAAGACATTGTTGACATTTTTAATTTTTGAGCATTTAGACATAAGTTTTTGAACATTCAATAAAACATTTTGAACATTTTTAATTTTCCACTTATACAAGTCCATTTTGAACCATTTTAGTTTTCAAACATTTGGATATAACTTTTTGAACATTTAGATATGATTTTTTTGAACATTTTTTAAAATTTTCCACTTGTACATTTCCATTTTGAACATTTGGATAGAAGTTTTGAATATGTGCATTTTTTTCTACTTTTGAACTTTTTTTTTTAGAATTTTTTGAACATTTAGGAAATAAATTTTGAAAATTTTCATTTGTTTTTAGTATTGAGTATTTTTCAGATATTTTTTAACATTTTGATAAGACTTTCTGAAAATTTTTAATTGTTGTTGTTATTTAGGAAAAACTTATAGTGGTTGTCAACCATGACAACCATCACAATGAAAACGATATGTATCCATACATGTGTCAACTTTTATCTTCGCCATTCATTTTCTTTATTTAGTACAACATTATAAAATATATTTTCTTAATTAAAATAAATTTTCCGAAATTTTTTAAAATTTAAATATCTTAAATCTAAATTTTTGCCTATATTTTATGATTTATATTAAATAAGAAAGTCAATGGTCAAGGTAAAACTCAACACATATACAAATAAAATTTATTTTACTTACGGTGGTTGTTATAGTTGACAACCACTATAAGTGCACCCAACATTTTTGGTTTAGAAATGTTGATCTTTTTCGAGTTTCTTCCTTTTTTAGATTTCAAACATTTCCTTATGAATTTTAGATCTTTTTATTTTAACATTTTGGTTACTGTGTTGCTGACACTTATCTTTGCAGATTTGTGTGGAACATAAAATGAGTAACATCATGTAAATCTTGTAGTTTAGAAAACTCCACGGAGTTTTGTGGAAATTATATTTATGAAAAAATTACATTTGGATATTTCTTTGGGTTAATCCTCAAATTTATTGGTTTATTTTCTTTTTGGGTTGTATTAGATAATTGGATTTATGTTTTGATCTTTTTTTTAAAAAAATTTTCTAATGAACATGGATTTGAACTGTTGTTTGGGCCTTGATTGTTTGTTATCTTTTGCGTCATTACAATTTTGTTTACATCATGTATACTGACGTCATAATAGGGACCATGTTGCACTGTAGTCTTGAGATCACAGTCCGACTGCTGCATCCCTTGCAATCTAATGTTATAGTTTAATGAAGGCAACAAGCCCTTACAATTACAACCATCTTTTTTTGTTTGTTTTCTATTTGGCGGAAAAGCTCAAAGAATACATAAATATTAAAGGACAAACAAACGAAATCCTATCACATAAGAAATCCTATCACATAATGACACAGAAAGGTGAAAAGCTAATTTTTTTTAAAAAAAAAAAAGGAGCTACAAAATTGATATCAAACAAACCAGGTAGTTTTTTCCATCACCGAAAGTTAAATTATAGATATTGAAAATGGTAAGCAAATGCTACCAAATTAGGGTTTTCTTATCTCAAAAGAAAAGGATATTAAGTTGACAAATATTAACTTAAAATACAGCTCGCATTGATTTATTTGTTTCATTAATTTTTTGTGTTATGTCTTTCTATAGATAGCAATATTTATAGATACTAATAAAGAATGTCCGTGCAAGGCACAAACTAAATAGTTCTGACAATGTAAATTTGGTGTAATAATGTACATTAAATTTATTATATTAAATATGTATTGTTTTGAATTTTAATAAATATGAAAAATTACAAATAAAAATATAGTATTATGTAATTTATATATGGTATTATATTTATTTTTCAAATGCAATGTACAACAATTTAGTTTTCATATTAATATAAAATGCTTTAAAAATTGTCGAATGTTATGAATCTTAATGTTTTCATGGACAAATATTATGTTGTATCAAAATATATTTACAAAAAACTAATTTCATTTGCCTTCTCAAATGAAACTTTTAATGTCAAAGAACGACCTGAATTTACCCGAATTCAAAATACACTTGATCGTATTTACCTAAACTCGAAATACACGCGAGTCGTGTTTTTAATGTCAAATTTACCTGAACCCGAATGTCTGAGTCGCATTTTTAGTGTCAAACTTACCCGAACCCGAAATAATCAGACTCATATTTACCCTAACTAGATATACAATCGACCTATATTGCCTAGTTATTGTACTCGAGGGTAAAATAGTAAATTCGTGTGTAAACACAAGCTACAAGACAAATTGCGGATTAATTATTATATTCAAGGGCAAAAGGGTAAATTTGTATGTGAACACAAGTAAGCTAACATGCAACATTCACAATATGCAGCAAATAAGTACTATACTTATGGGCAAAAAAGTAAATTTGTGTGTAAACACAAGCAAGTAAGTAAGCAGACAAGCAAACAACAAAACAACAAATATGAAAGTGTCATTTTTATTATAGAGTACTAGCTAATTGACCTGTTCTACAGACGGGTCAAATATGCCCGACCTATATTAGTTTACCTAAATACAAAACACAAGTAACTCGTGTATATAACATCAAATTTGTATGAGCCTGAAATATATCTGACCTATATTTTCCCTAACCAAGTGTATGTTCCAATTATGTTTAACCCGCCCATTCGTGTGTGAATAAAAAGTACAAGTATTTACTTAAATTCGAAATACACTTGACTCGTTGTTTTAGTGTCAAATTTGATTGTACTCGAAATACACCTGACCTATATTTGCCATAACCATATATACATATGAGACATATTTAACCTGTCCTTCCAAAGTGATAGGTTTAACAACTTAATTTTCATTTGATGCTAGAATCTTTGGTTATTGTACTCGAGGACAAAAAAGTAAATTTGTGTATGAAATCCTTGATTATTGTACTCGAGGACAAAAGAGTAATTTTGTATGTGAAAACAAGCTACAAGTTAGGCAAGTTGGTTATTAATTATTATATTTAATGACAAGATAATAAATTTGTATGTGAATACAAGCTACCAAACAAACATGCATGCAAACTGATGAATACACAACAAATCTAAGGGAACAAACATTCCCTTTTACTCAATAATAGATATGATAAGAATAATATAAAAGAGGTTATATATTATATATATTTAGAATTCTAATGTAAGAATATGTTTGGTAGCAAATTGAGAGATATGATAAGAATATGCTTGCCTACCTATCCCAATTCTACTGTAAGAGATATCTTTTATTGAGAGTTGTTATATATTATATATATTTAGAATTCTAAAATTTGTAGAATTTTATGGGAAGTTCTCTCCTCCCTTGATACAAGAGGTGCAAAACCTTGTATTACTTTATTTATGTACTTTTGGGTAATGGTAAGAGATATTCTACACTGAGTTATTAATATATCATATTTATTTATATAAATATATCAATAATTATAGTTTTAGAAAAAAATGTACCTCTATCAAAGAAAAAGGCTATATAAGCAACCAATAAACATACTATCTAGCTTAATGATCACCAATAGTTCATAACGGTCGATCTCAAAATCTAAAATTAAAAATTATAACATTTTTATTCAAAATGACATCATAATGAACTATATCATGCCTAATATTTAATTATATTTATATATCAATTAATTAATAAATCAATACTCATCAACCCTCCTGCACACTAATCAACAATAAATTGTTTTATTATAAGTTGAAAAGAACATCTTTCATAGCTAAGGGTTTAAAAAGGAATTCACATAGATCCTAGCTAAATAAAGGGAACATTCAATGACTACAAAATACAATAATAACCATAAAAAAACAAAAGTAGAATTATATTTGATTATCTCGGTTGTTATTATTCTTGTTGCTCATAGATTGCAACAAATATGGAAAGTTTTATTTTTGGTAATTCATATCAAACCCTATAAAACAAATCTAGAGATACAATCCTATTTTCCTTTTTTCTCAAAGAAAAAATCTTCAAAATCTTCCAATTTTCATTGGCCCTCTGTAGACACCGGGATTTTCACCGCCAAAATTCCGACTCGTCGAAACTCAGCAAGTCATTTGGGCCGAACACCAAAATGATTCATTGGGCCCACGGAATCAGCAAGGTGGGCCCAACAGAGCAAAGCGGCCCGCGTAGAAACAATAAAACCCGTTGGGGTTTTAGAAGACCACAAGCAGACCCAAAGGCGCGAACCCACAAATCCGGCCAGAAAATTAACAAAACCCGCAGGGGTTTTAATTTCAATAGGGGCCCGCCACTTCTTGCCACGTCATCGATCCATGTGTTTTAATCTTATAAGCCGCTGGGGTTTTAATATTTTCTATGATTTTGGCGCCAGAATCATCCCCCATGCAATCCCATAATGTTAGCCCACGTGTTTGACTTTGTCTGACTTTGATCAAAACCCGCTGGGGTGTTATCCTTGCATGGTGAAAGAGCTTGATTGGTGGGATATGTCTCCCTCCATTTCCCTCCAAAACACCCATCCTTCACCTACAAATACCCCATAATTCTTCATCTATTGGCACCAACTATTATCATCATCACTCCACCAAAACTCTCTCAAAATTCTATCATCTATACTCCCTCTCTAGTTCTCTTATAATCACTCTTATCACATCCATATCATCATTCTTACACTACCTTTCTGACCATATACACCCTTCCATTCAAGCTCCAAATCAAGGGGAAGACAAGGGATCAATTTTCATCTCATCCACCACCATTAAGCAAGGTTCGATTTCATTATTATTATTGTTGTATTTCATCATGTAATTTATGCTTAAATTCCCTTACTTGTACTTGCTCGTATTTGTAAAATAAAACCTAGTCGTTTTTATATTGCATGATCAAGAATATGACATTGTGAAATTAATTAAACTTCTCCCCGCTCTTTTCATTTCAAGTTCGATTTTAGTAGAGTCTGTTTTCTAACAGGCGGATTCGAGAGTTCTTATAATTCTCGAATTCGTAACATTACCCCTGAACTTAGAAATTGGGTTTCGTAGACTGGAGCTAACTTTTTATTTTTGGTTAGTTGATTTCCTTAAATCAGCTGGCGACTCTTTCTTCATTTTACAATTCTTTTGATTATTTAAAATACATGTCCTTGCATCAAAATAGTTAGAAATGATTTAATACTACCACTTTTCACTAATCCAAGGCTAACCCAAGAGAAAATGGGTACAGAAATTAACAAAAGCTATAATGTTTTTGTTAATTTCCACCCATTTCCTCTGGGTCGAGGGAATGAATGGCCCAGCCTAGAAACATCAAAAGCTATGCGGCTTTTGATAATTTCTGGCGGCCCATTTATTTCCTTATTGGCCCGGAATCAGTAATGGGCCGGTAATAAATCATTAATAATATATTTTGGTGCAATTTTGAGTATTTAAATAATATAAAAAGATTTGTAAAAAAATAAAGTTTCATCACCCCGAAAATGAATTTCAAAAAATAAAAATATTCTTATTTAAGGATTAAGCAACCTTAGTCGGCTCCCAATCATAACTTAAGTAGCGCATCCGAAACTGATTCCCCCGAACGGGGATGATTTTCCGGGTCCTACAGATTGGTGACTCCACTAGGGACTTAAAACTTAAAAAAAGGGTAAAACTTGAACAAATCGAATTGATTTGAAATTGTAAAAGGGAGAAGTTGATTTATTTCGCAATTTTATTATTCATTTTATGCATTTTTGCATACCGGGCCACTCGACGGGTCTTTTGACATGGGAGCACAAAGGCAACAGTTTAAGTAATAACTAGGACTCTTCCCTGAGAGCGGGTGGCCACTACTTGTGTGATGCACCCTATATCGCCAAGCATTTGGTCTCTCCTCTCCCCATGTTATACTCAAAGGCTTCCTTGAAGTCCGATGAGCAACACCTCATACTCCTTACGCACAAATTATTAGGGGTAAGGTGAACCGAGGCGAGAACGTGTGGTAGGCCATGTTAACCCAACCATAGTAATCCATGAATATAGAGCCTTGGTTTAAGGAACCCCTCATGTTGTATGCTATGTGCTATGTGTTTCCTTCCCCTTTTCTTTCTTTCTTTTTTTTTTTTTTTTTTGTAAAAGGTCGACTCTAATGTAGAGACTTCGTTCTAATCCATATAAAATTCATTGGATTGAGAAAATGAATGTTTATTAATTAGTACTAGTCTTTATATCCCGTGCTATGCACGAAAAAATTTTCAATAATTTTATGTAATTTTTTATAGTAATTTATAATAATTATCATTTCAATCTTGAAAAAATTAATTTGAATGATAATTAGAAAATAATGAAAAAAATGTGTAACAATGGTATCATTTGAATAATTTGGTGGTGAAAGTATATTAAAATCCATATTACTATAAAATAACCATACTTTATGATAATTATTTTGAATAAAAATATAAAAAAATATTTCAAAAATTCATGTCATCATAAATTAATGTTTAAGTATTTATCTACTAAATTAAATACTTATTAAAATCATTTTCTATACATTCAGTATAATATAAATTAGTGGCGCAATAGATTAAAATTGAAATTATCGGTAAATATTTTATTTTATTTTCTTGTATGAACGTTAATGTTAGTGTAAAGAAAGTTACAACTTACAATGACTATGATAATTCTATTTTCTTGATTTTTGGTTTTTGACTTTGTGATTTTTTTAGTCTGTTTTATAATTCTTTTTATCTACCTTTACTCAAACTTCTTGTTCAGCTTTTGATAGTAACTTATAATTTAAACTTTTTATCTATTGAAATATATATAGTAGTGCTAATAAAAAATTTATTTTTTAAAAATAGTTATTAAAGAAATTACAAAAATAATAGTCTAAACTTTTCATGAAAATTTTACTTTAATATGAATTATAGTTTATTTCCTATGTTGTGATGAAATATTATAATATAAAATTGATGAAAGAAAAATTATGGAATGTCTTAGTTGTGTATTAAATCAAATATTGAGATTTTCTTTTATTTAGAATATATTTATGAAAGCGTTAAATTGTGAGGTTTTGAATATGCTTTGGAAATAGTCAAATTTCCCAAATTGTTTTTTCTAGCTTGTTTAGAATTCCCTTAGGTGCTTGTGTTTTAATATATATATATATATATATATATATATATATATATATTATTTTGATGATTGTAAAGTTTTATGCTTAATTTATTTATAATGATTTCATAATTGTGTTGAAATAAATAAAGTATTTCAATAATTGTGAGGTTTTATACTCAATTTGTTTAAAGTAATTTTCGTAATTGTGTTATAATAAAGTATAAATTTATTTATCCATAGTGATTAAACTCTTCAAAAAATAAATTATCAATTAAATCTAGGAAGTTGAAGGGACTTCAATAATTAAGTTTAATTATGATTTAAAAATATTTGGAGATTCATTTACTACATGAGATTATGAGAGTGTCACATGACAACTTGCTAGGCATGCATATTTTGTTTCAATATATTAATAGAATAGATAATAAACTCAAAGGCATTATGGTTAGTCCAAGTGTGAGGGCCATTTATGTTTAAAGTTGATTATTTTAATTAATAAATAAGAATTGACTCACCTTAGATGATATTATATGACCCTTTACGATGTTCTCTTAATGAAGGTCCAAAAATTTTAATTAAAAGTCCAACAAAGTTAATGGATAGCGTCTTAGACTACATAATAGTCACTAAGCTTGAGTAAATTAATTTATAGATTTAATTATTAAATCCATCACATGTATGACTTTATTCAGTCCTTTACAATATTGGATTTACCAGTTAAGCTTATAACCCGCTTATTATTGGCTTTATTCAGTCCTTTACAATATCCATTTTTCTTGAGTAAAAAAAAAATAAAAAAATAAAAAATAATGTATAGGCTGTCGGTCTTGTTGAGCATTATATTAGTCCGCATAATAGTCAATATAGCTAGAGATGTATGAGTTTGTTGGGCCAAGTTACGGATTCTCCTTAAAACGGTCGGCTTGTGGATTGGGCCCATCCGAATTGAGAAACACTGACTTGTGCTTTCCAACTTATGATCAGCTCGCTACATTTGACTTTATTCGGCCCTTTATAATGTCCTGTTGCTAGGTTCATATAGAGTTAGGTCATGCACTCCCAAAAAGTGGGTGAGTCATTTGAGTGTCAGCATGTAGGTGCCGAGTCAATTAGGGTCCCATATAGGTCTTATAGGACATGCATGCATTGGGTAGAAAGTGTCAGAGTAATTATCGAGTCACTAACAAATTTCCATACAGGCAAGATAGGAGATCGACTTCGGGCCCGCATCAAAGATCTACGTACCGGACCGGTTGGTTTCAAATCCAAGCTACAACCCGTCTACCAGAGCTCGAAATCCTACCATGGAGATCCCTGTCTGAAGCGCTAAAGCCAACATCTCGAAACAGCTGGAGGATCTTTACACTAAGATGCAAGGCTTATTCTTTACAAATGCTGGTACAAGATGCTGCAGGCCATCACAAAGATCAATGGGAAGCTGGGCCTAAATACTGAGAGAGATGATGATGTCATAAAAGTTCATGGGTATGAATCTGTGCCTGAACTTGTCAAGACACCTGCAAAGGATAAATCAGGGGGCTCAAGGTCGTTCAAAGGGAAATCCATGGCAGTTTTAGAAGTTCCCAAAGTCATTGAAAATCCTGTTGTCAAAGCCTTGGAACAAAAACTTGAGAGTCTTACCAAGATAATGAGCATTGTACCAGCATTTGTTGACAAGTACACAGATGTGCCTTTGCCTATCCACCCTGTCATGAAAATCGCTGACAAGATTGAGGTGCCCAACATTAAATTCAAGCCATCTGAGAATCCTACTCACCACATTGAGGAGTTCATGCGATTGGCACCTCTCAACAAGATTGATGTTGACTTGAACTCTACAGTCTTCCCATCTACTCTAGATGGAGAAGCCAAAGTATAGTACCATACCTTGTCACCTCAAGTCAAGGCTAATTGGAGCGAGCTGTTTAAGGCCTTTATCAATCACTACAGCCGCATCCAGAAAAAGCAGGCCACTGTAGATGACCTGACTACCATGAAGCAAAGGGAAGACGAGTCTTTCCTGGACTATTTCAAAAGGTGGCACACCAAGCTATCTCACACCAATGACACCATACCTTTGCGCCTGCAACTGACTACATTCAAGCAGGGACTCAAGAGTAGCCTGGCTCGGCACTTGGGATACCATTTGATCAAAGACTTCGATTACTTGAAGGACCTTTACGTCCAACTTGAAACCATGAACAATGAGAAGGCCCTGCCCAAGGGTGGAGGAATTCCAGTCCTAATAGAAGGGTCACTGGTTCACCCAGCCACCCTTCTAAGAGCGCTGAGACTAATGTAATTCAGTGAGGAATCCAACCAAAGTACAACCATTACACCCCGCTCGACACCACCTACGTCGATGCTTTGGCTTATCTCTTAAGAAAAAACATGATTGAGTTGCCTTTACCAAGACCAGAGCCAGAAGCGAAGTACCTAAGCTGGGATAAAAGTGAATTCTGCAACTATCACAGGTGTAAGGGATATGACACCGAGAAGTGCTAGACCTTGAAGAATAAGATTGAGGGTATGATCCGGTCAGGGAAATTACCTCTGCCAAAAGCAGCTCGGAAAGCCTACAGGAGCAGTCAATAAGGCAAGGCAATACTGCACGAAGAGGACTGAGAAGTTAGCTAGGGTCCCAATTATGTTGAGCATCCTGTTTTCATAGTCAATTAGGGGTGGCATTGAGTCGGTCTTTCATATGCTTGTCTTTTGAATAAGATGCATATATTTGATTGTTTGAGAATCTCGTACTTACATTTTTAACTTGGGAGTTAAGAAAGCTCTTTCACCCATTCATTAACCTTAACACCCAAGTCTGACACATGCAAGTCCATCATCAACCTCATATACCCTTCCGTTCATCACGAATCCAGGGTTTAATAAAAAAAAAAGAAAAAAAAAGAAGAAAAAAGGAGAAAAAATAAAAATAAAAAATAAGAGAGAAGCTAGTCTGCATTCATAAACCAGGCTGGGCAAAAGAAGAGAAGACCAAAACCACCAGTTTCTTGAAAGTGGACATCTCTATGCTCCTAGACCAGTAGCTTAAACAAAACATGCCTAGGACAGGAGGCTACCGCCTCACCACCCACATCACCATCTGTGTCACCTGTTACCTTCCCATTCTCCTACAACATCTATCATCTACCTCTCCATCCCAAGTTCCCATTCATCCCTCTTTGCATCACTCATAACAATCACTATTCAAAAAACCTTAGCCTAGACCAATCCGGTCATTCTCCTTGTAACCACTCTCTATCTACCCCAAAGTCAGAAGGTGTGTTGTGACATATATCATCAGGAAGGTGAGCAGGAGTCAATCCCATGAGAAAGAAAGTCGAAAAAAAAAGAGTAAAAAGAAAAGGCAAGAAAAGAGAGAGTTCCTAGTTGGTCCACTAACATGGGTCGGCATGAGTGGTACGACGCTCATGCCCCTTAAGCACTTTGTTTGCGTATGGAGAAACCTGTGCTGGGAGAGTAAACCCCGTTTGGGTCGTCCAAATCTCGAAGCATGCCAACAAAAAAAAAATAGGAATAAGAAAGTGAAGAAAAAAGAGAAAAAAATGAGAAAAATGAGAAAAGGAAAAAAAAGAGATAAAAATGAGGGTGAGAAACTGGAGACGGAGCTAATAGTCACGCACACCGAAAAACCATTCATAAACCACCCAATCTGTTCTCAAGCCTTGCGTCCAAGCCTTCACATCGTCATTACACCTTTGCATCCATAAACCTTGCCAAACCTCTGAGCCTCCATAACCATCCACAAAGCCTACCTCACCAAGCCCTCCTCGAGGCACCAATCCTTCGGAGCCGCACCTTATGAACTACGACTGGTCTGATTTCACATCGGATACGTAGGATAACCTCTTTGAGGCCCGACCGCTACAAGGAGCATCCTTTGTCCTCAAAATGTTGGCCTTTGAGAAGACAAAAATTAGAGAGGCTAGCTCGGAACCCCGAGCTAGGCAAAAGGAGAGTGGGAGAATAAAAGAGGCTAGCCTGAAAACCCGTCAGGGCAGGTTAGGTAAAAGGAGAGTAAGCCCTAGATTTTGAAGTTCTTTCACGTCCCCGCCATCATAATTTCTTAACCTTCTTTCCGCCAGACATGGATCACCTTTACATAGCGTACCACCTCTCTCCATATGACCTAAATCTATCTCAACCATTCCCTCACCTCTTCTCCTATGAGGTGACTTAACACTCGCTAACCATCAAGTCTTAGCTAAAACATAGTCATATGTCAATCATGACAGACCCAGATTCGACCATCGACCCACCATCATCTCACTTTTCACCAAGTGCGTCATGAACCTGTCTGGCCATCATCAGACTTACCCTTTCTTTTGCCAACCTTCTTCATCCTCCCATACCACCAGAGCTTTTTGACTCAGTCATTAGTGCAAGTGCAAGGTTCGATATTTCGAGGCTTGTTCTCAGCATATCTGAGCGAGGCCCATCCCTCAAGGACAAGAAATCAGCCATATCAATGGCTAATTACAAACAACATCCGACTCAAGAGAAGAGTTCATTTGAACTGGGGGCTCCCCTAACCCTGACATAACCTGCCGCGGGGGGCTTTACCCATCTTCATAGTGATCTGAGGAAGTAAAAGGACAAGACAAGTCATCCAGGACAATACCTTCATCAACAAGCCTTGTCATAAGCCTCACCTATCTTGCCCTGTCCTGAAATTGCATGTCAAGTTGCTCTGACACTTGGGGAATCATCGTTCTAGTCATAGTATTGGGGGGTTGTCTGCATATTGAGTCACATGCATTGTAAAATACCATTCATGTACATATTCTCCTAGTCATTGCATTGTATCAGGAGGTCATGCATAAAGTCAACAGTCATGCATAAGTGCATCATCCATAAGAGTCTAAAGTTTAGACGACCAAGTGCATGCATACTCACCGAGAAAAGAAGGACAATCAAATAATGTCATCTCGCACAGAGGCTCAGACTCGACTACTAATCATCAAGAGCAAGATTAGAGAAATCTCTAATCACACTCCAGATGACTTCTATCTACCATCAAAAGCTCAGTCTGCCATGGACGCCACTGACACAATCATCCGCCTCGGGAAAATCCATTGGGCACCACCATCAACATCGGAAAAATTCGATCCGCCTCGGGAAAATCCGTTGGACATCATCAACATCAGAAAAATCCGATTCGCCTCGGGGAAAATCCGTTGGGCACCATCATCAACATCGGGAAAATCTGATTTGCCTCGGGAAAATACGTTGGGCATCATAAACATCAGGAAAATCCATTGGGCACCATCAACATCGGGAAAATCCGATGGGCAACATCGACACCGGGGAAGACTAGGACATCGACAGAAACAAAGGAGAAAGGGAGATCAACTGCGAAAAATCTGACGGACAAGGAACCGTCACCTACATCGGGAAAATCCGATCTGCCTCGGGAAAATCCAAAGGTCATCATCTTGCCACCCAAAGGAGAGACAAGGTAACGTGGACAACTTTTGTCCACATGTGGGTCGGGCCCACTTTGATTCCGTTCACGAGGAAGGAAAAAAAAAGAGGAAGAAAATAAACAAAAGCCACAGAGCTTTGCAGTGGCCACGATCTAGTTTCGCGGCCCAGTTTCTTTCGCCAGCCCAAGTGAAAAGACTAAACCCGCCTAGGTTTTGTGGTATCTACTGCCCGAGAATGCGGCCCAAACTCATTGTGGTCAATCAAAATAAGTCATTCAACCCACGCAGTCCAAAACTGTCGGCCCAAAGCTCGTGGCCCAAGGGTTTCCAAGGCTCATAATCCTCTCAGGTAAAAATTTGAACCAATAATCCCTCTTACATTTCAGAAAAACTAACACTTTGTTTTCTTGTGATTTTCAGGTTACCGCTAAAAGGGACCACCATCATCCACCTTCCCATTGCCACATAAAAGAGCACCGACAGCATCCACCTTCCGCACCAATAGCAGACATCTTCAGTCGTCCAACAGTTGCCACCTAAAGTCCTCCGACGACATCACCAACACCTAAAGGTTTCCGATGACATCATCATCATCCTTAGTCGTCTAACGGTTACCACCTAAAAGCCTCCGACGACATCGCTAACATCTTCAGTCGTCCAACGGTTGCCACCTAAAGGCCTCCGACGACCTCATCAACATCTTCAATCGTCCAACGGTAGCCATCTAAAGGCCTCTGACGACAGCGCCAACATCATCCATCATTCGGTCGCCACATAAAAGAGCACCGATAGCATCCATTTCCTGGTATCAAACGTCAAGCAGTCAGCATCTCAGGCTACTTTGACCTTCGTCCTGTTCGGACTCAATCAAAGTGGGGGCTCTCTATAGACACCGAGATTTGCACCGCCAAAATTCCGACTTGTCGAAACTCAGCAAGTCATTTAGGACGAACACCAAAATGATTCATTGGACCCATGGAATCAGCAAGGTGGGCCCAACAGAGCAAAGCGGCCTGCGTAGAAACAATAAAACCCGTTGGGGTTTTAGAAGACCGCAAGCAGGCCCAAAGGCGCGAACCAACAAATTCGGCCCAGAAAATTAACAAAACCCGCTGGGGTTTTAATTTCAATAGCGGCTCGCCACGGCTTGCCACGTCATTGATCCGTGTGTTTTAATCTTATAAGCCGCTGGGATTTTAATATTTTCTATGATTTTGGCGCCAGAATCATCCCGCATGCAATCCCATAATGTTAGCCCACGTGTTTGACTTCGTCTGACTTTGATCAAAACCCGCTGGGGTTTTATCCTTGCATGGTGAAAGAGCTTGATTGGTGGGATATGTCTCCCTCCATTTCCCTCCAAAACACTCATCCTTCACCTATAAATATCCCATCATTCTTCACCCATTGGCACCAACTATTATCATCACTCCACCAAAACTCTCTCAAAATTCTATCATCCATACTCCCTCTCTAGTTCTCTTATAATCACTCTTATCACATCGATATCATCATTCTTACACTACCTTTCTAACCATACACACCCTTCCATTCAAGCTCCAAACCAAGGGGAAGACAAGGGATCAATTTTCATCTCAACCACCACCATTAAGCAAGGTTCGATTTCATTATTATTATTATTGTTGTATTTCATCATGTAATTTATGCTTAAATTCCCTTACTTGTACTTGCTCGTATTTGTAAAATAAAACCTAGTCGTTTTTATATTGCATGATCAAGAATATGACATTGTGAAATTAATTAAACTTCTCCCCGCTCTTTTCATTTCAAGTTCGATTTTAGTAGAGTCTGTTTTCTAACACGCGGATTCGAGAGTTCTTATAATTCTCGAATTCGTAACATTACCCCTGAACTTGGAAATCGGGTTTCGTAGACTGGAGCTAACTTTTTATTTTTGGTTTGTTGATTTCCTTAAATCGGCTGGCGACTCTTTCTTCATTTTACAATTCTTTTGATTATTTAAAATACATGTCCTTGCATCAAAATAGTTACAAATGATTTAATACTACCACTTTTCACTAATCCAAGGCTAACCCAAGAGAAAATGGGTATAGAAATTAACAAAAGCTATATGACCTTTGTTAATTTCCACCCATTTCCTCTGGGCCGAGGGAACGAATGGCCCAGCCTAGAAACATCAAAAGCTATGCGGCCTTTGATTATTTCTGGCGGCCCATTTATTTCCTTATTGGCCCTGATTCAATAATGGGCGTGGTAATAAATCATTAATAATATATTTTGATGCAATTTCGAATATTTAAATAATATAAAAAGATTTGTAAATAAATATAGTTTCATCACCCGAAAATGAATTTTGAAAAATAAAAATATCCTTATTTAAGGATTAAGAAACCTTAGTCGGCTCCTAATCATAACTTAAGTAGTGCATCCGAAACCGATTCCCCCGAACGGGGATGATTTTCTGGGTCCTACACCCTCACATTCAAACATCCTGAAAAAGAGAGAAATGTGTGTGTGTGTGTGTGTGTGTGTGTGTTATAATATAGGTTCACTTGATTAAATAAACTAATTGTAAGGTCAAGTCATCTAGAACTGTGGCCCAAAAAAAGGTGGAAAGGAAAAATAAACTAATGACGCATGGACATTCTAGAAAATACATTGAATGACACAAATACTTTGCAAGATTCTAATAAAAGTATGTAGGATAGCCTGGAAAAGGAAGCACACAGAAGCATAATGATGAGCCACGATGTAGGCGAGTGTTAGGTAATTATCGACAATGAGGCAATAGTGAAACATTTTAAGAAAAAATCACAAAGAGAAGGGAATGCAAGTAAGATTTTGTCTTGAAGATCGCAAGATTGTTTTGTGGGAGCTGATCAATAACTGATACGGTGAAAGGTGACTATCAGCTTTAATCATTATTGTTTTTGTATCGGTGATTGGTCCTTATGAGGCTATGTACTTGGATGACTATGTTGGTTTTCATTATTGTCATTTAGTTGTTGTATCTTGTAGAATGTTACAACTTTTTGATGCGAGCTTCTTAACCTATCATAGGCTTTGAATAACCGATAAAATTTTATAATAGAGGCTTCATATTACTTGTAAATATTGTTCAAGTTAAATTAGTGTTGCTATTAGAGTTACAAATGGAAGCAGGGCTAGCAGTATAATTACTGCATTCATACTCATTTTCTGTTTGATCACCCACATTTATGTTCATATCCAAAAGGTATAAAAAAGATATTTTCTATACTTATATACTGTTGGGTTTGGTGGTTTAGACCTATCTAGGCCACAAGAAGAGGTGGACCCGATCTAATCGGGACAACCCCGATTAGGGGCAGAATAGGAATCCTAACTATTAGGATTCCCACCTAATTTAAACTAATCTAACCCAAAAATAAATAACAGAATTGAAATAGCAAGGCCTTAGTATTACCTCGTGTCTCTTAAAACGATCGCCTCGGCTGGCCTTATACTCTTGAAAACTCCGGACTCCAAAGGGACTCCGAGTAGAAGATTCCAAAATAGGAATCCTCCACAAAAGGTCTACGCATCACCTTTCGATGCAACTGGTAGACCGTTTCAACCCCGGTCAAACCAAGGTCAAAAGAGTATGTTTGACCGTATCCTATACGGCCAGTCCTTCCTTCCTTAGGGCGGTTTCCCAGGAATCACCCCGAGACTCCTAAAACAGGGGACTTTCTTTCCCCGGTATCCCTTAAATATCAAATTAAGAGACTAGCATTTTAAATGGTCACTTGGGATGGAAAGACAAGGTTTTCCATCCTAAAGGGACACCCTTTTATAGGGGTGAGGGAGGGGAAATGAAGGATTCATTTCCGATGTAGGACGCGCCTCCTGGGAATGACCACGGACCGTGGTGAGGTGCAGATTCAGAATCTGCTTCCCAGGAGAGCATCATGGACCGTGGTGGTGCACCACGGACGGTGGTGGCCCTTGCCACCCTCCGTGGTGCTTCCTTTTCACCCCTAGGGATTTTCTAACGTCTCCAGTTCAATACTTTATTGATCCAGCCCTATTTCTAACATACTTTTGCCTTAGGGTACTAGCTTGTGTGACCTTGTGGGACCAACTGGCATGGTTGTGATTGAATTGTTCAATCACCGGTTGAGAGATCCTCTAGCAAAGACGTCAACCTCCGTGTCACGTTGGCTTGAGTACTCGGTTGTATTTGAACATTGTCGGGACACTCCCAACAATCTCCTACTTGTCGTACAAGTGTTCAAAATACAAAATTCCCTTGTCACTTTAATGCCTCGAATTCATAAGGTAAGTCCAAGTCATCCTTATTTAGCCCGAATGTTTCTCGATCTTCAAGTTAGACTTGAAAACAAATGATCAACTGTTGATCCGTCCAGGCTTGGCCAAGCACTTTCCAGTCTAAGCTCATCGAGTGGCCTATGAAACATGTAACCCTCAGAGGATGGACAATGTCGTCTTGCTCAAATACAAATCACTACACGATCAAAAATAACCCGGACACCGCCCACTTCACCTCCTTTTATGAAAAGGTTTCAGGCGCGCTCCAAAGTCATCACAAACCATGTATGAAATGTAAAAAACTCAGGATTTAGGAATTTCTCTAAGTTGGCGAGAATTCTCATGACATTACAATAATTTAAAGAATTTCTCGCTGTGGGTCAGTTCAGTAAATGTTCTCCAATATTTTACCCATATGATTGACTCTTGACATCCAATGTCCCTCTGATCATGAAACTCGATCATCACATCAATCCCACATGCTAATTGCTTGCAATCATCATTGTACCAACATGATGATCCAATTAGGAACTTGGTCGACACTTGACCAGGTCTAACACTTCCAGTTTCATCAAATGGGACTCCATAAGACCAGACATCATCTGTTCTTCCCATTTTGGAACAAGCTAACCTTTGGGACGTTCGTTCAATTCTAAGCCTTAATTGAATTGTACCATTAGAGTCTTATTGATGAATAAAACAATTTGTAACTTGTGAGGCAATACAAACATGAGAAGCAAGTTAGCCACATTCTCCAATGCGATTACAACTCATGAACTGTTCATACAAGAATATTAAATCACGCGCATTCTCTAATGCGTCTTATGACCTATTGCCTTAACATAACCATTATGTCAAGTTAAGCATAACCATTACGATTTCTAAACAACAGGGGTTTAGTGTGTGATATTCACGTTATCATGAACCTTGCACATCTATTAATCACTCATCTCGAACAACATTCGAGTGATATGATTTCCAAGGGACATGCATGTGCGAATCTAGCCTGCGCCCTAGGCTGTTTAGCTCGAGCAATGGCCCCTAAAAAGAAAACCAAGTTTCCGCTGTGCAACACTAGGCGCCAAGTCCTTCGATGAACTCCTTCATCCACACAGTCACCAAGGCAGCTTGCAGAACAAGCCGAGATGTACTCAGACTAAAATTGATTCCCCAAGATGATTCCTACTTGGAACTCTTCCAAGTTACAATCTTCTTTTGGATGTGACCAAACTGCTTCTGGTAATCATCACTGTCTGTTATGTGTCAGGCACCGGTGTAACTCTTTACACATATTCCATTTGTCCTTTCCACAAAACTAAAGACATCTCTTTAGTTTTTATTACGCTCTTGAGTATGTTAAACACTTTAGTCCAACGTTTCAATCTAATTGAAACTTGACTTTACAGACTCAAGATATTTTGCTTTCGACAACTCAATACTCATAATGGCATTCATAACTGATCCTATTGCCAAAGAATATATTAGGTTTCACATCCACTCTTGGGATTCGGATGTCAACTACATCCTTCCATACCAAGTGATGTAATGATGTCATTATGGCAAACCCCCTTCTTGGAGTTCTGCTGAACTATTTCAACGACTTATCATCATAAGTTGCTTAATTCAAATAATTAAACACATCGATATATCCCTATAGACCTTAGCTCCAAGATTGCATTATGCATTATCGAGGTCCTTTCAAAATTGAAAATCTATGTACCTTTAGTCTTATAACATCAGGCCAGGAAAGCTATTTTCAAGTTGGAGTATGTCACCACATACTAGACCAAACAGGACAACCATGCTCCCATTGAATTTCTTGCAACTTCAAAAATATATGGATTCTTCAGAAGATCAAACTCTTTTGATCACTTGATTGACCATTGATCTTTAACTCCTTGCCCTTGCTGACGATCCCAAATGACCGTTATCAGCTTATGGACCTTCCCAACAGGTTTGGGCACCTCAAAACTTCTGGAACGTGTCACACACACTCCCGGTTTCTAGAATTAAATCCAAGAAAGAGAGTTTTGCCCTTACTGCCATATGACATAGTTATACTATGTGGTTATGACTAGGAGTATCCTAATGGACCTGTGGGTTATGGGCCCACTACTGGTTAAAGGTTTATTTCAAAGTCATCACTAAGAATGTAGATCACTAACAAGCAGTAGAGCGTCATAACTACCCAATTAACCATCCATGTCGATTCATTACCATAATGATCCACTTGATCTCCTGATGGCTCTCACGCATCTAGTAAAAACCCCTAAGTTCAAAACTTGGTTGTGGTACATGGTGTCCATTTCGGAATAATATGACTCTAAGTCAATCGAAAGAATCCTGACTTTTGAAGCTTGTCAATAAAGGAACTCTTCCACTCGTTATATACTTAACCGTTCCTTAACCATTAAGTTCGGTCCTCAACTTCTTGAGCCCCATCCAACTAATCCATGACTACTTAAGTCTCATCCTTTACTTTATGACAATCAGAAAGAAAAGGGTTGAGAGTAGTGGAATATAATAGATAGGGAAGTAGTTTGTTGCTCATGAACTTCACCAAGTTCATAAAATCTCTCCTACTCTTTCACTTAGAGACAATCACGATCTCTAAGGAGAAAGCAATTTGAGTCTCAAACACTTAACCTCAGAACGAGTAAAGAATATGCATCCTTTAGTTTCTTTTGGACAATCCATGAAGAAACAACTTTTGATACGAGTGCAAGGCAAGAAATAGATCAAACCTACTGATGATTCTCGTAACCTTAAATCAAAACAAACAAACCAGGAACAATTCCTCTCCATATCCCATATGGTGTCTTTGTAACAGCTTTGAAGATAGGAAAGGTCAGAAAATAGATAGGCAATTATCAAGAACGTGCCCCGAAAAGCAAACCTAAGACTTTTGGCTCAAGAATCATCGATCATATCTTAACCAGTAGGGTATGATTCCTTTCTTTTTCAGACATACCATCAACCATCGTGTTCTTGAAGGAATGAGATTCGTGAAACGATTTCACGATCTCTTCGATGAAAAACCGAAATCTCGGTACAAAATCCCAGCACCTTAACTCTCTTGAAGGGCTTTAATTTTATCTTACCAAGCAGTTCTCATACTTCATTTAGGAAAGCTTTAAACTCTTTTAAAGGATTCCAAAGCATGACGCGTTGAGTGGCATAACCATGTCCACTAGAATTGTCATACATGGTAATGAAGTATTCTCGCACACTTTTGGTACTAGTCTCTGGTATAGCCAAATACATCTCATATGTACCAGCCCTAAACCCTTTACTATCCCACTCACCGATTCAAGTGAAAAGATGATAGAGTCATTTACCCTATCAGATACACTTTGCAAACACCCAGTGTTTCAAAGTCTAGCCCATCCAAAATGCTCCTCGAAGCAGCATATGGATGCTTGTTCTAATTAAAATGACTTTAAGCGGAAAACCAAAATTACGATGATTTGAGTCATACAATCAGCTTATTTTGCATTTAATATGATGAATATGTTTCTCTTAATCCAAAATATACCAGTCATTCCACAAATGCCAGTATCATAATAGATTCATTCCTTATAAATTAAAGTATCAGCTTTACAATTTCAAAAGGAATAAGCACCCATTGCAAAACTCGAAACAAAAATCTAACTTCTGATTGATTACATGAACAAAATGACTAATTATTGAGTTCAAGTACTCGTTTGGAAGGAAAAGATGAACTAGAATCTTAAAGCATAAACTAGTAAGTACTTGATTGTCTCTCATGCTAAGATCAACTCCTATCCTTGTTGTCTCGTCCACTTTTCAGCTTCCATCCTGTACATTTCAATAAATGTGAGATTTAAGTTGGTATCCAATACCCAAAAGTAGTGAAATTAAGGATATATTCAATCACATATGTACATGATTCAAGAAATCTTCATTTCTCATACTCCAAGCCTGTCAGGTAATCTGGGCAAGCCTTCTCCTGGAGATCTTAGACCTGCGCAACAGCCTTACGCTAGTCTTCATGATCTTCAAGACCCTTCTTGACTTAGCATACCTCCTAAGGCGCCTTCCCTTCTTGACCTTAGAAACAATCTTGTAAGCCTCGTTAGAAGCAATCAAGTCTTTCTCTGCCGCTATGAGCATCTCCTGTAGCTTCAACAAGCTATAATCATGCCCTTGCCTGATGTAATTCATCGTGAAAGACTGGAATCCATCGTGTAACGAGCTCAGGTCTTTTCCACAGTGGGTCAGTTCATGTCTATATGATTATAACTCCGTCTTGGATCTGCTCTTCCAGATGAGTATGTTAGCGAATAGGCTTTCTTCCCTTCTGCAATGTTCAACCGCCTCTTTCTCTTTTCACGAATCCTAGTTAGTTAGCTTGGCACTAGGAGTGAGTTGTCTAATCAAAAGGCATAAGCTGATGTCAACAGTCGAGGTAGGGTCAAAAGGAAAGCCCAGCCAGCTCATCTTGTTGAAGTGAATGATCATCTTCAACACATGTGGCGCAAATAATCAACAAATCGACTACTCGATTTTAAAACTAATTTTGAGATTATCTTGCTAATGCAATAACTACTTGGAGGATACAGTTATTGCACAAATAATCACAATACCCTCATCTCTTTGTATCTCTGTCTTATTAGATCGTCTATTCTCTAATTTTTTTGTTTTTCCTTTGCCCACTAGTAGTCTAGTACCCAACCTAATATGCTAATTTATGGTCACTTCTATCAATCATAAAATCAAGTACAGTTATGATTGTATGTAAGAAGGGGGCATAACTAATTAGATGGTTTCTGGATAACATAGGAATCCTTATATGCTAATTTAGGTTTTGTCGTTTGAGTTAAGATTTGTTTCAAAATTTAGGTTTTGTCGTTTGAGTTAAGATTTGTTTCAAATAGTTCCCAATTTCTCTCGAAGTGTTTTTCTTTAAAGTATAACGCGACTAACATGATGTATAAAAATCTCAAACATCGCATTTTCAAGATTCTATTGGATTATGTTGTGATATCAATAATGTAAGAATATAATGCATGTTTTATTGATTGTATAGTTCTTCATAACTATACCTCTATTCCTTACAAAATATTGCTGGGAGGTGTCACACATTTCTAACAATTGACTAAAAGTCTAGAAGGGGACCACATTTTTTTAATACACTCGAAGGGGACCACATCTTCAAAGAACTGGCTGCTGGGTGATTTTCCGACCATTTTGACTTAATTCCGATGATGTATATATGAAAAGACAGAAATACCCTTATCAAACAATTGCTAGGAGGTGCCATACATTTCTAAAAACTGATTGAACGGGGACAACCTTTTTCACATCTCTTCTCTTCACTTTCTCTCTCCTCCTCCAAATATAATATTAATACAAGTCAACCCATCAAAACCATAAACAAACTCATATTTTTCTTCGTTCGTCCACCACCCGACCACCACCACTACCACCAGTCCAACCACCACCAACGCCACAACTACTTCAGCGCTCAGCCACCATCGAGAACAACAATGACCATTTTAAATCAAACCTCAATCTAATTTTGACACAACCATGCACTAATTCCTCTTCTCATTCCATGTTTCAAATTGAATTCAACACTCACATCATAACCACCAATCAGACTCCATTTTTGCATCCCAAATATCACTAGAAAAAGCAACTCCAGCCACCCAAAAACACCCATAACCACCCAAACTCAATCCTGAACCATCCTTGTTTCTCCTCTATTTCGCGTGACCAGACCCACAGCTGCTGCCGAGGCCGCTGCCAGCGGCCTATGTTAACCAACGCCTAAACCCACGACAGCCTAACGTCGCACCTGACGCCCTTCCTCCTTCTCTCTCCTTGCTTGCTTGATATTAATTAGGTCTTGATAGGTTGAGTTAAGACCCAAAAACAAAAACAAAAAAAACAACAGATTGAGAAATTGACATGCTGATGGAATGAAGAGAGGGTGGGTTTTGTGCGTGGTTGTGTCAAATTTAGATTGTGGTTTGATTTGAAATAGTCGTGGTGGTTCTCTGTGGTGGCTGAGTGCCGGATTGAGTGATGATGGCGTTGTTGGCGGTTGGACTGGTGCCTGTGCTGGTGGTCGGGTGGTGGACGAATGAAGAAGAAGGAGAAGAAATTAGTTTGTTTATTGGTTTTGATTGGTTGAGTTGTATTGATATTTGGGAGATGAGAGAGTACAGAGAAGAGGTCTGGAAAAAGTTGTCCCCGTCCAGTCAGTTTTTAGAAATGTATGGCGCCTCCCAGCAATTGTTTGATAAAACATAGGGGTATTTCTGTCTTTTCATAAATATGTCGTCGGAATTCAGTAAAAATGGTCAAAAAATCACCCAACAATCAGTTCTTTGAAGATGTGGTCCCCTTCTAGTCAGTTGTTAAAAATGCGTGACACCTCCCAGCAATTTTTTGTTATTCCGTATTGTCTAATTTTCTAAAACCTTATAGGACATTGCTGAAAATGGATCTAATTCCGTAAAGAAGTATGCTATATATTATCCAAGGAAGAAAAACACCCATATTACACTAGTCAGTATGTTGTTCTAATCAAAATTGTAAAGCTACTGCTCCCTTTGTTTCATATTAATTGTTCTTTGACATTACTAATTTTTCAATATATATAATATTTTAGTATATGAAAGTACTATCATTAGATTTATAATAAAAAATATTATCATGAGAATATAATTCGGTAACTTTTTGATAAAATATGCTCTAAAAAATTATCAGTAAAAAAACATTGGTATAATTATTAATATGAAGCGGAGAAAATACTTCATAAAATGAAATAGTAAAATTCTTAGTATTCAACTTCAACTCCAAATAAAGGAACTAAGCATAATTGATTCGACCGTACCTTTCTCTAACTAGTGTTTGCTACTATTCCTTCCATTCTTTTTTATTTGTTATTTACTGTTTTTAATGTCAATTTTTAATTAATAATTTTTAATATAAAACTTTTATTAAAAAAATATAATATTATACTTTTTTTAATACTATTTTTTATGATGAAGTCAATGACATCAATTTTGTATGATGAATTACGGAGTATTATATAAATTAAGATATTGATGATCAGTTTAGGGATAGATAAATAATAAAAATGGAGGGAGTATCTTTTAAACTACAAGTTAACCACTTATATCTTTTTCTACTCTTTCTAATTTTTGAAGTTAATGAGTAATACCAACCAAAAAAAAAACAAAAACTAATATTGATTGAATATTGTGTTATGCCTAATAGTTAACCCAGCAGCCCATGTCATAGTGAAAGTGCTTGAGCCATTAAAAGCCTAAGACATTGGTTAGCTGATCAGTATGATGTGAGATGATTGCAACCTTCAAAAAAAAGGATACAACCTACTTTTTTCTTCTTTTTATAACAGGATACAACCTACTTACCCCTCTTAATTAATTATTATCCATCACAACCTAAAATATATAATCTCTTAATAATCAATCACTCTTCACATACTGAGTTTAAAATGTTATCCCAGAGATGCTTGATATTATTAAAGATTTCACCTTCGTTTTTGTTATTGTCACCCTTTTATTTCACTGAAAATATAAAATACAGGAGAATACTAAGAAAATTTGTATGTACATGCAAGTTTTTATTAATTAAAACTCCAGTAATTAATTGACAAATGTTAATGAGCCTTCATCATCAATGTTGATTATAGATGGTGGGTGCTAATTAATGGTTACATATGTTTATTAGTGTTGATTCATAGTTAAATTATTCACTAGTACTCCGTTTTTATTTAAGTGTTATATACTTATGTAATTGTATTAAAAACTTTGACCGTTAAGTATATCTTAATTTGTTTAATGATTTATCAAACAAAATTGATATCATTCAATTCGTAATAAAAAGTACTATTGAAAAAGTATAATATCGTATTTTTTTTATAAAAATACTATGGAAGAAATTGTTGATTAAAAATGAAATTTAAAAAACGTGAATGACAGATAAAAAAATGGAAAAGTATTGATCAATGATCTTGGATATTGTTGATTGATATTAATGGTTAGTAGTTATGGTAAATTGAAAAAAGTAAATCCTAACTTAAGATTAACAGTCACCTTTAATTTAATAAACCGTTGAATACTGATTACTATAATTATAAGGGTGTAATTTGATCACCGCGAGCAAAATTTATATTCATGTTAACTTTAGGTTCGCCAATGTCAATAATCGAACAAAACATTGATATCGGATTATCTAAGGCCCCATTCTTTTATGCGACTAGTTGGTTGTGGTTCCACACCGCACCACAATTCACCGCAACCCACCACAATCTACCGTCTTAATATAAAAATTTTAATCTCACTTTTTCTAATTAAAGATTTCACAATCCACCACAACTTTTCCCAACCCACCACAATCTACCACATTTCTTCCCCTCCGCACCGCAACCAACTGCAACCAGTTGTATAAAAGAACAAGACCTGATTTTTTCCTAATGATATTAAATTGGATAATTCAGACATATTTAAATTCATATTAAATTTAAGTTTAGATAAAGTTAATAATAAGGTAAAATCTAGGTGTGGACTTTGTAAGCCTAATAGGTAGATTAAGTGTGGAACCATCTCAACCAAAAGCTTAAGCTGATGGTTGAAGGTGAAGCGTGGATGCTGCAAAGGCCCTCTTCACCTTGCGCAAATGAATATGGGGGTGCTGAGATTCGAACCTGAGACCTCTTATTTATTGGTCTGGCTCTGATATCATGTGGAACCCTCTCAACCAAACGCTTTTGCAGCATCCACGCTTTAAGCCCAAAGGGCATTCGCGTGAGGGGGCGTGTTAGAATATAAAACATTCCTGGGGCTTCAACCATCAGCTTAAGCTTTTGGTTGAGATGGTTCCACATTAAGAATGACATGTGATGGTGAATCAAGAAACGAAAAACATAAAAAAATACACATGTATTTAATATTCATCTTAAGAATCAATATGTATTTTATTTCTATATATTTTATATATATCTTTTGAATTTGATGCAATTACAAAGTTACTCATGTTTGAACTTAACTTTTGACTGGAAATGTATTTATAACAATGGTGAGGCTGATGGTATAAATGTTAAGTTGCAAATATTCCGAAATAAATTTAGATTTGCTTACATTTCATTTTCGGTACTTTGGTTGTTTAATTATTTAATAATGACTCAGATGTGACTTCAATCTTCATACCCCAATGAGCTTTAGAAACACAGGGAAAGAGAAAGATCAAAATATTGCAAGTGGGGGTAGATGACATAAAGATTGGTTGAATGGAAGGCAACTAGTTATAGTATTCATTAATCCTTGACAATGTAACTACACTTGATCATCGTTCTTTTCTTTTCTTTTTTTTATTCTTTTTTGTTGGCCTTTTTGCCTCGTTTTTCCTTTGGCTTATTATACTTGTCTCTTTTCAACTCGACCAGTATTGATGTAAGCAAAGTGCACTTTGAAGACTCTTTATAGAAAGATGGGGGAAAAACAAATTAAAGACACAAGGTTGATAATGTGTGATTTCATCGGTGCAATTAAGAGTTTTTGTTGGTGAACTAGCATGTTTATTGCCTGGTGAAGTAGCACGTTTTTTATAACTCTCCTTCTATTTGAGCATCACCGCTTCGGTGGATGATTATTTCTTATGATTATTAAAACCTAAATGCCAAATACAAATGTTGTCGCTAACCTACCTCCAAATCAAGCATATAATAGATGGATGAATTTATAGCGGTTGTTGATCATGACAATTACCATAAACAAAATAAATTTTATTCGTATATATGTTAAGCTTTATCTTAACCGTTAATTCTTTTATTTAACATTTTTTTTTTGACTTCATGATATCAACTACAATAAAATTAAAAGGATCCCTGGTCAAGATGGTATAACCCGCTTCCTAGCCTGTGTGTTTAGGATGTGGGCTTCCTTAGTTGACGCTCTAGGGACTTTATGAAGACACACATAATCAAACTGTAGTAACTTATGACACTTAGAAAGTAAATGGTGACACTCCATGGTAGGTGCCGAAGATTCTAAAAAGAAACGCACAATCCGAGATGAATTCGTTAATATCAGGAGACACTTCAAATTCCATTGCATGGCCCGGTGGAGCACACATTCCACCGTCAACGATTCCATTTGATCCGCTGATTGTCCAAAAGTAGATCGGCTGCCTCTGTTGACTATCAAGGAACCCCTCAACCAAACCCAACCAACACCTTCATGAAGGTTGTTGGAGCACCGGGTTCCATCACACTGGAAGATGTCCACAGGAGTTGCAAAAGTAGTCGGACTCCAAATGAATCGGGTATAAATTTCTGTTGACGCGGTAGCTTCGTTCGACGTCGTAATTGTGCAATATTCGTGCTAATCATACTGAGGACGGACGGACGGTGATATCATTGATTTGTCAAACTGAACCCTAGTCCTTGCGTACCACACATACCACAGCGTGGCAAGGAAAGCAACACGAGGATCAGCACTTGAGGTCCAGTGTTTACTAAATATATCAGTCAACTCTCTAACCATTAACGAAGAGGCAATTGAATGTTGATACACCGCAAGTGCACAGGTGTAGATGTAGTAAGTATCAAGGTCATTCCCACAGGAATTTTGCTAAAATACACACCAAACTAGCCTCCTATGTGATTGTTAAACCGATCGAATTTTGCTTTGGATCAATCTAAACTACTTCCAATCACTATCAAATGGCAAATCAAACAGGTGTTCACACAATTTACAAAATTAATTAATGGGAAAAAATATGTTCAGGGGACAAACCAAAGTAACTCTATGAATCAAACAAGTAGATTGAACATGTATTTCACTAATTTGGTACATTTTAGGGTCGATAACCGCATAATGTCTTTCGTAGCGAGCTTTTGGGAATGAAACGAATTGGTTAGTAAAATCAATCGCATACTTTCGTGGTTATTTTAATTTTATCTAAGTTAAAGATCTGAAGAAACCCACCCCTGCTCTGAGGACCTCCGCATATTCACCATTGAGGACCTCCAGCAATAACAATATTCTCAGCGCAAAGATTTTGTTTGAAAGGACAAATAAGGAAAGTCTCCAGAACACTATAACTTATTATCAGAATATTCTCCAAGATAATATATATTGATTCTGATATGTATCCTTGTAGAACTTGATTTATATGATAAGAATGAAGTTTCCAAAGAAGCAAAGATAGAAGATCAAAACGAATATGGAAAGGATCAAAGATCAATCAAGAAAGGAAAAAATCAAGAGGAGACCGTTGCTGATTGAAGACCTCGACTTTAAATACCTCCAACAGCTCCTTGTGCAAATAAGTCGATTCCAAGCAAGTAATCGAGTGTAGGAAATCTCGTGAGAAGTCTGAGTGTAGCCAATGAGTCCTTAGAGAGGTATGTAGCTAGTAAGGTACTTCTGGTGAGAATTAACCAAGGACCTTGGCGAGTGTAGCTAAATATGTTGGTGAGGTGTTGTGTAGCAGAGCCTTGAAGCACTAAGGCTTTGTGAGTTTGATATCCATTGTAATCCTTCATGTTCTTCTCTGCCTCATCTATGAGGCCCCTTCTCTCTGCTTCATTTGTGAGGCCCCTCCTCTCTGTTTCATCTGTGAGACCTCTCAACAGAAACTAGATCTCAGTTTCTGACTTTGTAAGCAGTCATCAAGGACCTCACTATCCTGATTCTACTGAGTTCCCTAACCTCTTCTATTTCTGTTGTACCTCAAGCTTATCTAATAAAAAAAGTATTATTCAGTTCAATCAAGTGTTATTAACGTCCTTGTGTTTATAAGTATAGAACTCTGTAACAAACCTATTAACCCTCCCTCCCCCTCAAGGGTTCTTTCAATCGGTATAAGAGCCAGGTTCATTCAAGAAGAGACTAACCGCTATGTGGAAAAGATCACGGGGGATAGTGAAAGCAACAAGGTGAGTCACGAACGTTGATATCATGCATTCAGCTATAAGGGTTATTTCTATGTCTCTCATCTAGCACAAACTTTGAGGTACATCTTCTGTAAACCTTTCATTGATCTAACTTACTTGTGGCATGAATTGAGGGGGAGGACCCTCTCTTAGTACTAGCAAGTTTGTCAAGTGCTGCAGATTTCTAGACGACCTCTAAAATATTCTAGATGTTGTATTAAGGGGGAGATTGTGTAAACGAATCTCACCTCTGAGGACCTCCGCCATCTCTTCTGCACTGATTGAGGGGGAGCCAACTCATTAAGGTCCTCACTACTCAGTTTTGTCTTTCAAATAAAAAGGGGGAGATTGAAGAAACTCACCCCTGCTATGAGGACCTCCGCATATTCACCATTGAGGACCTCCAGCAACAACAGTATTCTCAGTGCAAAGATTTTGTTTGAAAGGACAAATAAGGGAAGTCTCCGGAACACTCTAATTTATTATCAGCATATTCTCCAAGATAATATATATTGATTCTGATATGTATCCTTGTAGAACTTGATTTATATGATAAGAATGAAGTTTCCAAAGAAGCAAAGATAGAAGATCAAAATGAATATGGAAAGGATCAAAGGTCAATCAAGAAAGGAAAGAATCAAGAGAAGATCGTTGCTGATTGAAGACCTCGACTTTAAGTACCTCCAACAGCTCCTTGTGCAAATAAGTCGATTCCAAGCAAGTAATCGAGTGTAGGAAATCTCGTGAGAAGTCTGAGTGTAGCCAGTGAGTCCTTAGAGAGCTATGTAGCTAGTAAGGTACTTCTGGTGAGAATTAACCAAGGACCTTGGCGAGTGTAGCTAAATATGTTGGTGAGGTGTTGTGTAGCAGAGCCTTGAAGCACTAAGGCTTTGTGAGTTTGATATCCATTGTAATCCTTCATGTTCTTCTCTGCCTCATCTATGAGGCCCCTTCTCTCTGCCTCATCTGTGAGGCCCCTCAACAGAAACTAGATCTCAGTTTCTGTTTTGTTAAGCATTCATCAAGGACCTCACTATCCTGATTCTGCTGAGTTCCCTAACCTCCTCTATTTCTATTGTACCTCAAGCTTATCTAATAAAGAAGTATTATTCAGTTCAATCAAGTGCTATTAACGTCCTTGTGTTTCTAAGTGTAGAACTCTGTAACAAACCTATTAACCCCCCCCCCCCCCAGGGTTTTTTTCAAGATCGAATTATCAACGACCCCTAATTACAAAATCCTCTATGTCCAGTTCATTTTGCAACTAGTTTAATCCTAAGGGTTCCGATTATCGAAATTCTTCGTTCGGTACTTCATTCAACAATCTAATTTCATATTCTTGATGACCAATCAAAAATAATGACAAACATAATCATAGAATAAATAAAATGCATTCAAACTAGATAAACAACTTGTTCAATCCAATAAAATTCAATCCACGAAAGAAACTATCAGGTTTTATCCCCTAAACTAAAGAAACTACTCACCATTCATGTTCAAACTACAAAACATATGAAAATCCATACTAGAAAGCATGAAAACTATAAGAAAGAGAAATAAACCAAGTTGTGGATCGATCCTGCTTTAACGGTAATCAGCAGGGACTTTTGCTCCTCCACTTCTATGAATTTCTTGGGAATCAATCTTCCAAAACTCAACAAATCTCTCAATCTTCACTACTATGAATGTTGATGGAAATATGGATGAAAGGGAGATGAATATGGCTGAGGATGAAGATGATGGAATGCTTGAATGATTAACAAAAATAGTCGCATCCGTAATTATATAGCCATTAAAAGCATATGAAACGACATTTTGACATTAACAGGGCCAACACAGTCTGCGTTCACCCTGACATGACCCGTGTTGATTCGGCCACGGGCCGTGTTGCCTTCTGGAGCAGATTTTGAGGTTTCTGGACCTTGAAACGGGTCGTGCTGGGCTAAACTGCACTTGTGTTGATCCTGAAGCCTTTCTTTTACGATTTGGGCCTAAGCTTGGGCCCTTGGGGTGGATTTCTTCTACAATTGTGGATCACATGGACTCTATTGACTTGATTTTGAGCTTGCTTAATCAAATTTCATTCAATTTTCTACAAAATTATACCAAACTCCAAGCAAACATAAAATAGAGAATTCGAGTATAAAATAATACATTCATATCTAAAAATCACTCAAATTACTCCAAATAATCCAAGATCACATATATATAAAATACCCACATCAATGGTCATTTGATTCAAAACACCAAGTTGGGATCCGAACCAAAACACTCGAGAAAATTCACACCCACGCACCAAATGATCAAGCATATCGAGGTCACTTGTGCATAAAGGACATCTTGGATCAATCTCTGGCATCCACTCACCAACTTAGTGGACATTAGGAGGGCAACATAGTAGGTTTTCCAAAACTGCAATTTCCATTTGGCTGCAATATGTAAACCCCATAGTACCTTCCAGAGGCGCTTGTTAGGGGAAGCAATTGTGAAACCCTCTTGTACACCATCATGCAAGGTCCTAGCATAATAACCAGAGAGTACGGTATACACACCATCCTTTGTTAGGCCCCAAACAATTGTATCATCATCATTGTCGTCAATGAGAGCAACCGTAAGAATACGGTTAGCGGACTCATGATGAAAAAGCCTCTTGATTAAAGGCACGTTCCACTCCACCTATCCCGGTATGAAGAGTGTCGAGACGGGTTTCCGTGCCCATTGTTGTGGGTCGACCGCCTGATGAAGAAAAAGCGATGCGTGGCCAACCCATATATCGTCCAGAATCATAGTTGGTTTTCCTGTCCCAATCCGAGAGCGAAAGTCACGTTGCAATGTACTAACAGCTTTTCACAACCCTCGCCATCCCCAAGAGCCTGCTTCCTTCAAATATGTGCTCGGAACCAGCGAGGAATGCACCTTATAACGAGATTTGTAGATCCGTGCCAACAGACTGCTAGGATTATGAAGCAACCGCCAAGCCTATTTTACCAGCAACGCACCCTTGAAATGTTCGGTCCGACGTAGACCCAACCCCCCTTCCCCCTTGGGAAGGTACAACAAATCCTTCCGGACCCAGTGCTTAGAATGGATCCCAGCACTATTCCACCAAAAGAATTGAGTGACCATAGAATCCAATTTTTGAGCTAACTTCAATGGAACTTTGAACACTGAAAGAACATGCTGGTTGAGTGCCGACAGTATTGAATTGATGAGAACCACACGGCCCGCAGGGGACAACATTGCCGCCTTCCAACCCTGTAGTTGCTTGGTGACAATATTATAAAGAAAACCCAGTCGCGTCGTCTTATTCCGGCCCAAAGTCAGAGGGACGCCTAAATACTTCTCTAATGTGTCAGAAACCGTAAATCCAAGGACCATTTTGAGCCCGTCAGTTACATCCGTCGATGTGTTCGCCGACATCATGATTTGCGATTTTTGCAGATTGATCATTTGGCCCGATGCAGTACAAAAAGTATCAATCGCCCGTTTAAGATTGAGACAACTATCCGCAGTTGTGTCAATAAAAAATAGTGAGTCATCAGCAAAGAACAAATGCGTGACTTCAGGGCTACCCCTGGCCACCTGAATACCTCGAATGGACTGAGCCTCTTGGTGGGCCTGCTAGGTGTGAGAAAGGACATCCAAACACAAAATAAAGAGACACGGAGATAGTGGGTCACCTTGCCTTAGTCCCGCATTATGGGTGAAAACCGGAGATGGCGCACCATTAATGAGAACAGAGTAATAAACCGTTGTAACATGCACATTACAAGAGAAGGCGCACCCAGTCATCAGGTGAGATAAACTGTTGTTTTTTTATTTAACATAAACATATAAAATATAATTTTCTACTTTTAGTTTATTTTAAAAAAATAAATTTTTTTGTAAAAAATTTTTTATTAAGAAAATATATTTTATAATATTGTCCTAAATAAAAAAATGAACGGTGAAGATAAAAGTTGACATATGTATGGATGAAATTTATTTTTATTGTGGTGGTTATCATGGTTGACAATTATTTTAAGTTTTTCCTAAATGGATGCACTTTTTTGAAATGGATAGAATTTACTTTTTATTATTACTTGTAGAGAGGTAATAAGTGAAGAGACAAAAGATGTCCACAAGTCATAAGTGAAAACCCCAAAAATGAGTAAAACACCACTCTCTTAAAGCAGACTTGTTTCTGGAGGTAGGCTCGAGGAGCAACTGACCAAGGGTTGCGATTTAAAACAAAAATTGCCTTCATTTAAGGGTCCAACCGGATATATATATATATATATATATATATATATATATATATATATATATATATATATATATAATAGTATTAAAAGGCTCAATAAGCTACGTAGACAAAATAAAGAGGAAAAAAAAGGTCTCATATATCATTTTATTAAAAAAAGGGCATTCAAAAGGACTCAATCTACAAATATGTCTCCTATGTTGCTCGTGGCCCCAAACATGTCAGGATCGGACTTAAATTTACTCTAACACAAACTTAACCCAACCAAATAATGTAGGTACCAGATGGCCTAGGTCTACGAAGATTTCAACAGATGACCTTTAACTAAAACTTCATAAAGATAGATTGGAACCCGCAATTAGTGCCCTTGCAGATCTCAAGTCCCACACTTATTTATATTTTTCTTGCATGGAATCATCTGATCCGAGATAACTTGATGATAGCAACGATGTCATTAATATTACTTTCCTCTTTCCCAGATGTCCTCCATAATTTCAAATCAAGACTCAACACATCAACCTGATGTTAAAGACTCAAAGGACAACTAATCTCCAAATATCACTAGTCTTACATATATCATCCTTGGGATAGCTTTTTGCCTTGATATAATAACTATGCATAAAGTTACTATACAAAATGAATCTGTATCTAAAACTTTTTTTCCCTCTCAAGAAAACACTTATCTTTGTTACTTACGTCGTTGAGGACTACAATAAAAATACCTCTCTACACCTTTTCTATTTCACTCCCATGAAAGGTAACTAAGATATAGAGGGTAAAAAGTAAGAAAAACAATGCAGGATTTGGTGTTAATAGGTAAAGGGTAAATGAGTGAATCATTTTGAAATCTTGAATCACTTAAAACTTGTAACTCTAAATCTAAAATATCCACCCATGTTCTATTTTACAGAGATTCATTTGGAGTGTTAGGATTGGATTTGGATTTGGTGTTTTATATGATAGACCAACATCTACATGAATTTATGAACAAACATATTAGTAATAAACATAAAACTAGTCAATGCTTCAGAACCTAATAATGAAATAAATAAAAAGAACAGCATATGAACAACCATAACATGAGTGACCACAAATACAATCCCCAAGTGAAAGGAGATGCATGACCGATGGCAATCTCCAAGTGAAAAAGAGGAAGAAGCTAATAGCTATCGTGGCTCTTCAATAGGAAATCTTTTAGGCACCGTTCTTTTGTGCGTTTAATTTGCGTTGTGTTGCGGTTAGTTGCAGTAGATTGCAGTAAGTTGCGATGGAAAAGTAAAAAAATAATGGTAATTTGCGGTAGGTTGCGGTAATTTGCGTTGTAGTTAGTTGCGTTAACGCACAAAAGAACGATGCCTAATAGGATAGAAGTAGAAGTAAACTGTTACGAAGCGATCATCCCCTAAGGAAATTCCAACGTCCTGTTCCTGTTGCTATCCTGCAAAAGCAGCAAACTCCACTCACTGTAAACTGTAATCCTCATACGAAGAGATCGAGCAAGAGCTTAAGACAACCCTCAAATGAGAAAACAATGATGATGTACCGTAACAGACATATGGCACCTTGACACTAGGACATTTGAACAGTTTCAACTAGACTGTAAAAACATGAAATGACAGGGACGAAAACCAAAAATATTACCTCCAGAAGCCAGCTAATGCCCGGACGCCCATATATTCAGACAGAGCCACCCAAATTCCCACAAAACCATAGCACGAAGAGAGCAGCAACAGACACACAATGCTCAAAACAGCCACTGCGACCTGGGGCAACAAAGCAATGATGAGCATTTGTTGATTTTCAGTGTTTTGATGTTTTCTGTGTTATCAACAAAGCAAATGAACAAGGACACTTGCCATAGAATATGCAGCGTATGCAAAATCTGAAGCTCCGTAGTTGATTCCATCAAACACAAATGCTAGTGAATTGATTGGCTGAGTCATTGCAACAAACTGAGACAACACAAATACACGATCAGACAGCATGTCCGGCTTGCAATGCAATCTGATGACGTACTTTCCTGGTTCTTTTACATTTAGAAAGGATTGTCGAGGGAGGAAGGCTAACAAAAGTAATACCGGAATGCGTAAGCTTATGAATTGTAGAACATTGGCGTCCTCGGTGAATAGTTTTGAAGCAAATTGCAATACCACTGCAAGGAAAAAGGAGAGGAATATCCCAAGAGCCAAGCCCAACTGAATGAAAGACAACCCAAAAGATTAGAATATGGTGAGGCAGAATATTAGAAAATTAAAATTCGAAACTTTAAAAGAAAACCGACACTAATCATGCCTGCAACACTCGAGAAGCGGCAGCTGTGGCTTTCTCATAATCTCCACTTGCAAATGCACCAGCAAGAATTGCCTGAGCCAAAACCAGTTGAATCAGACAGTTTTTATCAACGATTTGTCAAAAATCATATTAACTTTCCAGATAGTGGCAGATGATGAAACAAAATTTAGAAAAAAAGCCTAGGAGGAGCTTCCTAAAATAGTAGTTTTTTGCATGAATCAAAAGTTCGTGGACTGTCTAGGGCCAGGTCCTTATAGAGGTCAACCTGAAGATCTCACTTGGATACCTTTTAGGTCTACTCCTACTTCTCTCAACTCCCATAACAGTGGTCCTCCAAACATCTTGGCAACTAGGATATCTGTTGACATATACAAACCATTTAAGCCTCAAATTCATGTATCCAATCCTCAAACAGGTAATATGTTTTATATTTTTACCAGCTCCCCCACAGCAACATGTTTTAGGCTACTTTGCTAATAATTCTTGCCATAAGCATTCCAGGCCATGTCTTGTCTTCCAGGACATGCCTTCATGTCTAACTAAAATACTATTATCACATAAAACAGAATCCTGACAATTCTTTCGAGGCCCTAAATCAATGTGTGATGACTTATGCTTCTGCTTTCTCCACTATCTTGCATTATTTAATCCAAAGCATTTAACTCAGATTTCTTCTCCATATCAAGGCCATCACTTCGTTCTTTGATGTTTAAAAAGCCAGAAACTACATGTGAATCAATGTAATCACTGTCAAACCTGCTGAATTTAAGTCCTTGGAGACTCTTCTACGGAGGTTAGTTCCTGCTTGTTGATGCTTCTCGTTGTACCATTCACTAGAGGAACTTCATCTGTAATTGTAGAGGGTGAAACAAAGGTATACATCCTTACGTATCCTCATAAGCTTGTCCATGACTACTCTAGAGATGAAGGGGTTTCAAAGATCCCTAATAAGTCCAGCACCAATAGGAAGAATAATGCATACCACACCTAAACGAACATATTCCAGTCCTTTTGTCATCATACATGTCTCATATAATTTTGATGCAAGTACTTTCCTTTTCTAAACACTTCAACAAAAACTCTTTTGGAGCTATCTAGCATGTCATTCACAAACTGATAAAAACCATATGAAATCCCAGTCTGCCTTTGGCTCTTCGAGTAACTACTTCTTTAGCTGAACTAATGCATAGCCTACGACGCACATTGAGTGTCATGACATGAAGGTTGCTAGCCATGATTTCTCTAAATCACTATTTTGTGAGCTTGAACCTTGGATAAAGTTGTCGATATAATATTGAATTTTTGGACGCTAATATACTGAACTTTTGGGGTATTAGACAATAATGCACTAAACTTTGGCCTTGGACAAAATAGTGCACTCAACTTTGAGGGGTGTTGGACAATAATGCACCCGAAACAATTTCGAAGGGGGCTAACTTGGTGATGATTTTACGTGGCAAACTGAGAAGATGAATAAACTAAATAATATCTAAATTTATGACATGTCAATTAATCTACACAAGCAAAGGTGATTTTATACAACTACAACAATCTCTCTGCAGAAACCCGTTTAAACAAATGTGATTTTATGTTTTTTTTTTTTTTTTTTACTCTTTTCAAAGTTGATTCTCTTTGCTTATGTGTAGATTAGCTGACATGGCATATATTTAAATATTTTTAGACCAATTTATCTCCTCCACCTGCTACGTAGAATTGTCACCAAGTCAGCCACTGCCGAAATCATTCCTAGTACATTATTGTTCAACACCCCCCAAAGTACAGTGTATTATTGTCCAAGGTTAAAGTTCAATGCACTATTGTCCAATACTCCAAAAGTCCAGTATATTATCATCCAAAAACCCTATAATATTCTCCTCTTTAACGGATTCCGATAAGGGGTGTATTGAGTTGCCTTTTGGAGTGGAAGAAGTCACTAAAGCTCTTTTTGAATGTTGTAGGGATAAAGCTCAGGACAGGACAGTCTGATCATAACCTTCCTTCGTAATAACTAACAGGGATACTGCTCATGGTGATGTGATGCAAATATTTAGCGAGTTTACTCTTTAGGAAAATTTGTGTCTAGTCTGAATGCCACCTTCATTAGCCTTAATCCCGAGGAGGCAAATGCAGTCATGTCGAGGATCTTCGCCCCATCAGCTAGGTTGGGTGCATCTACAAGTTGCTTTCTAAGGTTTTAGCTATTAGATTGCAATCGAGCTTATTAATTCAAGAGTCAAAGCGGTTGTGCCAAGAATTGTTTGTAAATTGGATATAGAGAAAGCTTGCCATAATGTCAACTAGGATTTCCTTATTTATGTCAAGGATACAATGGGTTTTGGAGATAAATGGATTGTCTGGATTTGACAGTACATTTCATCCACTTCATTTGCAGTCCTTGTCAATGGTTCCCTTATTGAGTTCCCTTCTGCTTATAGAGGAACGGTAAGGTGATTCATTATCACCCGTCCTTTTCTTGTTGGTTATGGAGGTGTTTTCAAGGATGATCAAGTCTGCTTCAAGACTGTCATTTGGTTTTTATGGGAAACACACGAATTTGGCAAACTTGAGTGTTTCACATCTTTTTTCTGCTGATGACACCAGTTTTTGTGATAACGACTGTGAATAATAGATGGTGGATCTTTGCTGTACTCCCACTTGGTTCAAGGTTGTTTCAGATTTGAGGATTAATTTGGCAAGAATTTCTATTAAGCTTGTGGGTCAGGTGGACAACATGTAGTTGCTAGCAGGAATTTTGGGTCATAGCGCATTCAGTATTTTTTGTCTACATAACTTGGTGCCTAGGTCTCCCTCTCGATGCAAGTTTCAACAGCATACATATTTGAGATCCGGATATCGAAAGGTTTGAGAGAGAACTATCCACGCAAAAATCTAAATATCTTTTGGAAGGGGGAAATTAACTCTTATGAAGAGTGTTCTCTCAAGCATTCCTACTTACTTCCTTTCTCTTTTCCCCTTACCTTCTTAAGTAGCTAGAAAGTTGAAAGGAATTCAAAGGTTCCTTTGGGGCTCTTTTGTGAGTGACCTTAGTTCTTACTTGGTGAGATAGAACATTGTCAATGGTTCTTACTTGGTTATGGAAATTTATGAATAAAGAGGGAAATCTGTGGAGGAAGGAGAGTACAATCAAATATGGTAAATTAAGTTCTGGGTAGGCACCCTTGGCACCATACGGCTCTTATGGATGTAATTTTTGGAAGTCCGTCACTAAGGGGTGAGAGCATTTCTTCCCACATGTTTCTTTTGTTGTTGGTGATGGTTCTACCATCTGATTTTGGCATCATCATTGGGGCAGTGAGGCTCCTTTGAAAGGTCTCTCCCCTGGCATTTATGTTCTTGTAGTCGATAAAAATGCTTGCATTGCCAATCATGGGGAGCAATTTTCACAGCACAACGTTTGGTCTTCTATTTTTATACAGGACGATTTTGCTAATGAGGTATCTTTCGCAACTTTTCTCAACATACTTAATGAACCCATTTTAGGAGTCTCTTCACAAGACACGGTGAGATGAGATTTGACTTTTTGAGTAAGAAAGGGATCTTTTCGGCAACCCCTGTTCTTTAGAACTTCTAAATTTGCAATCTTCACCATTGCATGGAGGCTAGTGCTTTCCCTTCCACCACTATTTGAAAGTCTTTTGCCCCTTGAAGGTTGTGTTTTTTTTGTTTAGGAAGCGACATATGGAACATCTTGAGTTCGTGATAGTGTACAAAAAAGGGGGGCGATTTTTATTGACAGGTGTTTTAAGTGCATAGGGGATCTTGAACCGTTGGATCATTTATTGCTTCATTGTGATTTTGCTAGGACTCTGAGAGATTTAAACCTTTGGTTGGCTAGGTGTTACTTGGGTTGTTTCATTTTCAATTAGGAGTCACCTTCTTGCTTGGGAGGGTGCCTTTGGTAGGACACCGGAAAAGAAGAAGACCATGGTTATACAGTATGTGATTTTGGGGTATTCGAAGAGAAAGGAACCTAAGAGTTTTTGAGGGAGTTGAAACTCCTCTTCAGCACTTGAACGACAATTTCAACAAATCATTTTGATTGTACATAATTGTGTACGATGCTAGCTGAGGATCTAGTCCTTTGATCCTATAATTAATATATTTAAATATTTTTTCCTATAAAAGAAAAGATTCCCATAAGTTCTTGTTGATGCCTCCATTGTTAAGATGCAAGCTTTTCCATGGTGCCCAAATTAGAATAACAAATAATAAACTGTCGTTAATATACATAACTCAGATGTGCCATCACAATTGATTTTATTCTTAAATTGTTGTTGTTATGCTCTTCATGGATCAAAGTATCCAATCTTCAAAATGAAAGCTAAAGTTTCAAGAAAACAGTTTGTATAGATCACTTTTGCCTGTTACACTAGGCTTGTTACATTAGATAAAACTGCAACATTGAGAACGTGTGCCTCCAGTTTCGAAATCACCAATTTGTAGTGGTTTTGCATGGAATCTTTCCCATGACATTAAATTACGCATGCCCTGAGGAATCTTACAGTCAACTCAAGGATCCAGAATACTAATATATTTCGTGACATTCCATTTATCGGTTTCTGGTTTTGCCTTTTTTTCAATTGTTTATTTAATCAAAATGGAATATGATCCTCCCCAGACTCTTGAAAATAGTAGACCACTTAAGAGGAGATATACACCCAAATGAAAGAATACAATAATCGAGAGATGCTTACTTGTCCTGCAACAGCCAATCCATCTGCAAGCAAAGATGTGGCCAACCAGACTTGCAAGCAAATCTGGAATGCTGCCATCGGTATTGGACCCAACCTTGCAGCTAATGACGCTCCTAGAGTTACACAGAATGTGACAGCTATGACCCTTAAAAGTAACAAGGATCCTGGTCTCAAAAAATTCAAAAAAAAAAAAATGAACATCGGTCAAGCTTATAAAAAATCATTAGGGCATAAGGAGATTCAGGACAATGACAAATTATAATAACTTCAATTGCATGATACAAGTTCCAAGATGGCTCCAACAAAAGTATTATTTTTGTCAGAAGCTTCTATAGAATAAGGTGCTAAAAACAGGAGTTAAGGTATGGCACATAACTAGCCATTACAATACAGCTTAATATATAATAAAGTCAACCCTCACCATTTTTAAGAAACCTTATTAATTGTAGATCTTCAATATGAGGGGGTAAGAGGTTAACTCTTTGCATTAATTTCCACATAAGTGTCATGGAAATTATGTACCTGTCAGCACGACACAAGTTGTGAGAGGGAAGATACCAAAACAAAACAGGAAGCCTGCACAACCTAAAGTAGAAGAGTACACTCACTGAGAAACAATATGGGCAATGGCTGCACCGCTAACACCCATGCGAAATATGAAGATAAATATTGGATCAAGAATTATGTTCACGATGTCACCTACAACTGCATTACAGGAAGGAAAAATAAAATAGTGTGTCAAGTTTGATCGAGAAATAAACCTAAAAACAAGGATCAGATCCATATATATTTTGAGATAATAACATGCTGAACAACTCAATATTAGAGAATTTATTTGCGGAATTCTAATCATTGATACACAATAGGCAATGTACAAACAACAGAAGATAACTACATAAAATCAATAGGCAGTTCAAGTTCCATGAAGATGAGATGCAAGGTAGAGAATAGAGCAGTAGGTAAACTTTATAGACTTGGTAAAAAACAGCTGAATGATAACCGCCGACTTTCTGTGACTAAACACGTTCTGAGAGTAAAAAAGCGTCTTAATATATTTGTCTATGGTATTGCAACAATGCAATGACAACAAACACCAAACGATTGCAGTTGTCTATAATCAAACAAGAAGAAATAATAACAATTTGCAAACCAGATTCAGAAAACTAAGACATGACATGAAACAAAAGCAAAAGTTTTGGTAATATATACAAATATGCTAAGGCAGAACCTCCACAACCATCAGATATACTACCCAGACAAACAATAATCTAACACATTGACCCAAACCTAACTTCATCCCTAATAATTTTTAATTTTAATATTGATTAATTATTGCTTTTGTTTTATAGGAAAAGGATATTAGTAATAGACTTAAATGAACTAATGCTCAACTAGCACCATACAAAGTTATTTACATCCAAGAAAAACAAACCATTCATAAAATCTACCACTTCAAAAGAGGAAGAGCTAAACTTCATATTCACCCAAAAGAAGAGAGACTTGACAAAATTGTCTTTCAATCTCTGAAGAGGGATTTCAATTCCCTCAAAAACCCTTCAGTTCCTTTCTTTCAAGATAACCCAAAAACTCATATATGGTATCGGTTTCAAATGTATTAATGAAATTGGTATGCAAAATAAATCATCAATGTTTTCTTTATTACATGCTAATTGGCAATTTTTTTTAATTGTTTGAGAATAAACGCATGAGCTTTCCTTTTATGAATTCTGAAAACCCCCTGCATTGCCAAAGACAAAACAACTGCAGGAGCTCCAAGAGACCTCAATGTCAAATACTGTCCTGCTGGCTTTAGCATAGGAGAAGCCTGGGTACAACGTAAAAAGAGTCAGATGTGTATAGCATGATGAAAACAGCTAGTAATTAGCATAATAGATAGTTTATCCATTAAAGTAGGCCAGAAACTCATCATAAAGGTTCCCCATTATGCGTTTGGCCAAGTTCGTGCTTCTTTAAAATGGCTTTCTAGAAATAGTTTTACAGAAACTATCTTTTCAGAAGAACTAGAGGCTTGGTAATACATATTATAAAAGTTTATGAAAGTAGAAGTTATTACTAGCGAATATTTTTGGTCACTTGTTGATAACAACTTTTGCAACTTTAAAAGCCACAGATTGATAATCAAGTTCTTTTCATTGATTACATTTTACAATATATAAATACCTAGCTGCTTTCTTTTTCCTCATTATAATATTTGATTTTGTGTTTTAAAAAATATTTGTGATGGTTCACCTCCAAAACTTATATGTGATTTGTGTAAGATTAAATAAATTGACCTTTACGTGAGAAAAAAGCAAATTATTATTGACCCTGTTTGGTAAACATTTGTTAGCTGTTGGCAGTTTGCTATTGGCTGTCTAGATTGGTTGTTTCACTTGTTTGTATCAGTTGTTTGGATTTACTGTTTGGTAAAGTTGGTTGTTTTTGAAAAATTGTTGAAATTATATTTATATCCTTTATCACCAATTTTAAAATAGTATGTATAAATTACTTTTATGATCGCATGTATGTAATTTTTGGTAAGTTTTGTGTTAAATGGTAATTTCCACAAACAACCAATCCAATAAGCTTCTCATGCCAACCTGTTGAAAATCACCCTATTGGACCCAATCAGCCAAGTAAATAGGTTGTTTACCCAACACCTATTTAGCTTATTTGACTTGGTCAAATCCTCCAATAAGCCATTTTTCCTAATAAGTCTTTTAATAGGTTGTGTACCAAACAGGGCCACTATCAAGCATTACCTATTTTATTGGTCTATATGAAAAACTCATATCAATTAGGATAACATTTTCACATTGATTAATTCAAGCATATAAGCAAATTCTTTACTAACAATCATAAAATATGAATCTCAAAAGATTCAATCCCTCAAGCACCAAAAATGACATAGAACTTCAATTTGAATTGATAAAATTAATATAAGAAAAAATCATATCAAAATAATGGAGATAAGTTAATTGAAGAATGTCAAATCTAGCAAGCCATAAATCAAGCCAACCTCATTTTTATATGAATTTTCAATCATCCATGCCCCGGATGAACAAGAGAAAACTAAACTATTTCTATAAAAGTTTGCTAAAAGACATTTTGTTACATTTTTGAGAGCTTAATTGGAGCTCTTAATTTTTTAGCCAAGGCCAAACACACACTAACGCACTCTTTTTCCAAATTGGATTTTCGCCTGGCCCCCTAGCCTCCCTCCCTCAACTGGGAGATGCTCACTAAAGATAATTTATTTCAGAAGAGTTTAGATGCTTGGTAAAGATGATTCATTTCAGAAGAGTTTAGATAATTAAACTCAAGCATGAAACAAAGGAAGCAAGGCAAGTCTAGCTTCACTAGGAGTAAACTTACAGAATCAACGCCCATATAGTTCAAATTGGTTTTGCAAAACAAATAAGAGATAGAGTTTGGATGAGGCCAATAACAGCACCAATGACCAATGCTGATGATGCTGATGATATGTTCCTTTTTTGGATGCATAAGTTGACTACTTGTGCATGACTACCACCAGCAGATAGTGATTTTCCTTCAGACTCTGGTTCAGTAATCATGAAATAGCAGGAAACTGTCAGCATAGATAGACCACCTTAAAAATAACTGAAGAAATGGATCTGAAGAATGTAGCTCCTGCAACGAGTATTCAGTATGCTTCAACAGTCCAGCATACCTGTCTGAGGTAAAAATGCTTCCAACTCAATGTCCCCACTACAACTATTCTCTGGCTTCCTATTTTCAGATGCGCCATTGTTCAATCTATCAATCGAGTTCTCCTCTGCAACAAAAGACGTCTTGATACTAACAACGGGGAACACTGCAATCCTCGGCGCTTGATTAAAAACAGCAATTGCAACTCCTACAGCTGCAAGCACCATAGCACCTACACAGTTAACAGATCACATAAAAGGTTGGTCGAATTCTATCCAAATAAAGTACATCATATGGGCAGGCTTGCAGTGCAATGAACAATTTGACTACATACTATCAAAAAAGTGAAACCTCTATGTTATGCTAAACCCCTCACAATATCACATAAAACATCAAAACTAGCCATCAATAGCCACACCCGTAATGTGTTTTTATCATCTTGATTAACATATATTCTATCAGAATGAGTAGTCCCAATGCAGGGTGCATACCACTTGACCTTGATTCCCTAACTTGAAAGGGAACAACCTAAATTTAGCAAGACAGTATAGCATCCCCTTCTAGCAGGGAAATAACATGAAATAAATTTTTTTTTAAAAAAATGCCTGTCACCAGATACATGATGCAGCTTTGCTTCACAAAGATGAGATTCCTGGTTCATAAATTCAAAATTATATAATGGCACAGGGCGCATAGAGAACATATTCACCACCCCAGCAAGCAGAGGCAAGTAAAACTTATGGTTGTTCAAACTGCGTTAGTCTAAGCAATTTTAACACCCATCATTTCGACGTCAGATGCAAGAAATTTCTACCTTGATATCCCTAACAAGCAAACTCATATCAAGTTTCAAGATAACTTTTACAAGCCCTTTAGTTTATCTTACTTGAATTGAAGTAGTTAGAGGCAAGGGTTCCAAACTTCACTTGATATCTTGACAGAAGATCAAAGTAATTTGGTTATGAAACAGTTGCAATACCAGAAAAACTAATACAAAAAGTTTAACAGTTTTGGAAAGTAAACCTATATGCCCTACAAAAGCGGTATCGATCAAGGAAGCAATTGGGTCTGCCAGCAAACCCAGGGCTGCAGGCATTGCAATCTCTGCTATTTCCTGGCCGAGGTGATCCTTCTTGAAAACATCCCTGGTACATATCATCATATCTTGCATAAGCTAAGAGAATTGAGGTATTTACAAATGCTAGGTGATAAGTGGAATATGGTTTTATAACTCAATGTATCATACAGAGCATATTACACCTGATCACAAAATGCAATGTAGCAAGTAGCAACAAATGATTTGCAGTCTGGATCAAGGACTATGTCTACTGAGGCCAAACCCAATACATTAAAAAATTTTAAAAATAAGACATTGAGAAAACACGTGAATAACCTGATACAGCGAAGGAAACTCATATTGTACCTTAAATTTTTGGAGAAAATCCATATGGGCAACTTAGTTCGGTTCTCCCAGAAAGACATGATCTATCAACTTGAAATTCAAAAATCAATGCAAGACTGACAATGTCCTACAAGGAGAAAATGGAAATCATGCGACTTTCAAGAAAAAAAAATCAAGTGGTAGTACTAAGTTAGATTGAAAAATGCAAAAGAATGAAGCAAAGAGAGGGTGAGGTACGCCTTTCCGTGTGGTGAAAAGAAAACAAGATGCACAAACAATGCTTTAAAATTAAAAGTTTGCTTAGAAGGATTGAAGTGTTTGGGAAACCTAGTATATATCCTATATGAACCTTCCCCAGATGCCAATTACACCTAAACTTGGAACACAGCCTTCACTAGCTGCACTGGGAATTGTAATTATTAATTTATTATTTTGGACTACACCATTCAACCTCAGTTGTAGTTGCACCAGTAATGAATTGCTTTTCAATTAAACAATTTCAAGGCCAAAGAAACTGACAATTGTCTATGTACGGGTTTTGCTGGAAGCACATAGTCAAGTACGGCAATAGTCCTCAGTATTCAGCTGCTTAGTCAATCATGAATAATAAAATAAGCATCGATTCTTCCTGCACAAGTTCATTTCAGCAAACAAAGCAGATAACATAGCTGATAGCTAATATAAAGCTAGAAAAAACCAAATGCACAAGGTACACCAAGTTTCACAACATTTTTATATAAAAGTATGAATGATTACTAGATCTTATTCCATGAAAGATGAAAGGGGCATCCATTGGCCTGTCATCAACGAAAACAATCATCCATCTTTCATCACTCGGCAGGGCAAAGTTCTGCTGATATTGAAACAATGGTCGTGAATTGAATCATGACTGAATTACACTCATGTTCTGTTGATCTGACAGTAGTAAAGAGTAGACATCTTCCATCTCTTGAGCTAGAGTTTTCAAGATAATCAAGACCAGAAGCAGCCTACCGAACACTGAAAGTGATTTTCCCTAAGATCCCAAATCAAATGTCCAATGAAGTTTGCCATTGAATGGACCAGAACTTTCGCATTTCCACAGAGTGGCAATCCTGAAAAAATGTCTCTGCTCCAGAAAGAAACTTGCATTAAGTGTGCCTCCAGACTTAAGGTCCATGGGTGTGACCACCCCTTTGAGGAGGTTATATTCGGAAACAAAGCCCCATAGGTAGAGAGTAAAAAGGACATGGGAATGGTTCAATCACCATTGCTTGGGCTCAAGTTCCAGGACCCCACATGCCAGTTGTTTGTGCCAGTGCAAGAAAAATGATACTTTATGTTGATAAACTTGTTTTCCCCTTTTGGGCACCTGTATTTTATGTTCTGTTCTAGTAAAAGAACTTCATATAGTCCTGCAAAAATGACTCCATGGATGAATGATAGCCAAAAGCTATCTCCTGTTCTCAGGAAAGTACACCTTTATAGAATATGTATGAGAAATGAGCACTAGTTAGTTTGATAAAACTTCTTCCGTCCATGAGAGGGGGGATTTAGAACCTCTCCCAAATGCTTGATTTGGCCAGGAAAGACGTGATTTTCCAGTCATATCAGTCACCAATAGTCCCCACATGAACATTTCCCATCCTCGAAACGATGAAACCTACTGTTGTCTCTTACAATAATAGTCCGTCCAGTACACTTGGACATAAACTTGATTGCAGTATGACAATCACCGCATACACGCAAGTTCTTCATAATCCGAATAGGCCTTTCGGGTGGGAAGCTAATCAACGCAAAAGCAATTGCTAGTCTTTCACTGTGATACCTAATTGCTTGCTTCTTAGTGTCATCATCCACTTGTTGCAAGACATAACTAGTATCAGCTACATAACCAGCTTGCTCCATTACACTCCCCAGTTCCTCCAATTTCTGGTATATGTTCTCAGATTTTGGGTGATGTCTGTCACCTGCAGCAAATGTGTGAACTTTGTTTCCCTCCTCAAGCCAGCTCAAGCCTGTTTCTTTCTTCACCCCTCTGTCTCTTAACATTTTCCTGACTTTGGCTGCATCTTCAAGCCTTCCGGCAGCAGCATAAGCATTGCACAGCAGCATAAAAAGGCCAGAACCCACATCACCCAACTCAAAAACCCTGTCTGCAGCATATGCAGCCAGTTCAGTGTCTCTGTGAAGGCGGCAGCCAGTCAATAGGGCTCCCCAAACTGACTCAGATGGTTGTATGGGCATCTCCTCAATGACTTTTAAAGCCTCCCGTAACTTTCCAGCACGGCCTAGCAAATCAACTAAAGTGGTATAATGTTGGTCCCCAGGTTCAACACCGTGTTTCTTCATCAAATCGAAGTAATATTGGCCCTCTGTGACAAGCCCAGCATGGCTGCAAGCATAAAGCATAGACAAAAAGGTGATGAAGTTTGGCTTTGTATCAGAATTTTCCATTTGATTAAATAAAACTATTGCCTTGCCTGTATGGCCATGTTGGGCACAGGCAAGTAGCATCGCATTCCACATACCAACATTTTTTATTGGAACTTCATCAAATACACGATAAGCCCCTTCTATGATCCCACATTTCGAATACAATGATAAAAACTCGATGAATCGTAGCTTTTTTTCATGCACAACCCATGAATTTGTTTTCCCAACTCCAGAAGAGTCAGGGTACCACAAACATGAATCACACTCGAGAATGTAAAATCATTAACATCCACACCCTCCACCACAGCCCGCCTAAACAACCTCAAGGCCTCCTCGTTTTCACCCGACTGTGCATACCCAAAAATCATCCCGCTCCAAGACACCACATTTCTGTTTGACATTTCATCGAACACCTTGCGGGCATCCCTCAGCACCCCACATTTGGCATACATGTCCACCGTAGAGCTGTCAACAAACACATCCCCTTCATACCAAGTTTTAATCACAACCCCATGAATCGATCTACCCACATCAACCCTGGACAAATTCCCACACGCCTTCATCGCACTTGGGAAATTATGATCGTTGGGCCTAAACCCACTGCCCATCATATACCGGAAGAACTGGAGAGCAAGCAAAGGGAGGTCATTTTGAGCAAAAGCAGAGATGACAGAGTTCCAAGTAGCGGTGAGCTTGAAGGGGGTCTCGTTGAAGATTTGGAGGGAAAGTAAGGGTAGTTGGGACTTGGAGTAGAAGTTGATCAAGTGATGGGCAACGAGGGGGATAGAGTGAAAGCCTGATTTGAGGATGTGGGCATGGAGTTGAAGGCCCTTTGGAAGGCCCCGAGTAGAGGAGACTGAGTGGAGGAGGTCGCAGACATGGCGGTAGGATTGGTGGACGCTGAATTGGTTGAAGTTGGAAGGGTTTGTTGTGGTTGGGGTTTTAGGGAGAGAGGTTGATGACTGGTTGAGTTGAGCTAGGGGTTCCGACATCTTTCAGTCGTGAATCAAAATCGTTGAAAATCCGCCCAAATTATTTGGAGACATTTAGCGGTTCATAATTCTTTTCTCAAACCGTGTCAAATTTATGGGTAAAAAATAGTTGGGCAAAAGTTAAATTTTGATAACTTTCGATAATTTTTAATAATTTTTAGTAATTTCTGGTAACTTTTGGCAAATTAATGCCAATGTATCAAAATTAATTTTTTTTAATTTTTTAAGTTTGGTAATTTTTAGTAAATTTTGGTAAATTTAGGTAAAAACTGGTAAATTTAGGTAAGTGTAACTTACCCATGAATTTGACAGGGCCTTAGTAGCAGTTTAGCCTGTTTAGCGGGCTGTTTGTATTGAGAGGAGGAGAGAGAGGGGAGGAGATGGCAGGCCCGGCCTTGGGAATAGGCTCAAGGGACAATCGTCCAGAGCCCATGGCTTAAAAAAAATGGTGAAGTTTTCAGTGCCCCAACTCCAAGCGTGCAACCTTAATAGTTCGTAAATTTATTTAATAAGTTCATTGTAGTAAGGCCTAGGAAAAAAAATAAGATAAGGGACCTCAAAAGTCAAAATCCCTCATTTAGTCATTTACAACTACTAAACCTTATAGTAATATTTCTTGGTCTCTTCATCTTCCTCTACCTCAATCTTGATCCGGTGGTCTCTTTGTCGGCGCTCTCTTTGTTCATTTTCCTTACCCTCACCTCAACCGACACAGTCACACAAACAACAACGACGTCTCAATTCAACTGGAAATGGTAATTTTTTTTGTTATATAATGCAATTTCAATTCGATTGAATAATAATCAACATTTAGTTAGTAATCCCAAATCGCTCAAAGCTTAAATTTTTCCCCAACTTGTTTGTGGTGACTGACTAACTGGTAGGGGTGTTCACGATGCGGTGCGGTTTCAGTGTCTCAAAACGATGCACCAGATGAAATGGCTTTCTAAAATCATAAACTGAAACCGGAATCGAATAACCCGGTTTTTCGAAACCGATGAATCGGGTTTAACGGTGCGGTTTCACCGGTTAACCGGAACCATCTTAATTTCCATCAATATTAAAAAAAATCCTCATTCAATCTACCAAAAAAAAAAATCAATTACATTACAAACCCTAAAGTCACTAATTAAGGGGAAACATTATATATATAATTTTCTTTTTTTTTTTTTTTTTTTGGGGGAGGGGGGAGGTGGTGTTTGTTTAGAATTGTATGGTGATAGCAGCAAATACATTACTGACAAACTTACTGAGTTTTATATATATATATATATATATAAAAACAAATTAAATAATAGGTGCAAAAAAATTAAGATATTGGGACTAAAATTTTCCCGGTTCATTTCTTACTCCAGGTGGGACAAGGAGTGGGAACAAAAGTTTGCTCCCAACTACAATCGGGAGCGAAAGTAGGACCTCCAAAAATTATCGGGATCCGGATCCCGCTCACTCATATTTCCAAAATTAATTTATAACCTATAACGCGAAGTTACTTTGTAAAATTAATTTAAGTTTCTTATTTTGGGGGGGGGGGGGGGGGGAGGGGTTATGCTTTGTAAGCCCTAACTTAAAAACTTTCAATTACAAAGTATGGTCGGTTTTTAAAACTTCCAAAACTAATTTATAACCTATAATGTGAAGTTACTTTGTATGCTCTATAACCCATGTTTTTGTGCCATGATAGTTTGATGAGACCCATAACATATTAACATGCATTGTTGGCTTCATACATATTTGACGGCCTCATTGACTAACCCAAACTCAATTATATATATAACCACTTGGCATTCTCCTTTAATGTACTCCACTAACCCTTTCATAACCTTCACTACTAGAAAAACACCCCTTGTAGTTTTCCCTTCTTTTTCTCCTTGATAAGATATAAATGGATGTTATAGTGGTATCTGTGTTGCTATCGCCGAAGTTATGATGCTAAATTTTGGTTATTTACGGATCTTATCACCCTCCAAACATGAAACTTACCTAACTTCGGGATAACAACTCCGACGCCACTATATAGATCACAATTTTTACTTTTTCCCCTTCTTTTCTTAAGATATTTTCAGGTAGATATTAACTACCGCACCACCATCTAAATTATGCCTTTCTAGCGTGTACAACTTGCATAAATTTCAACTTAACTTATTTTAATATTGTCTTTAATTAATAGGTTTTGAAGAACAAAGATGTTATATTGTGTCTTATTTGAATATATAGAGGAAGATAAGATTCACAAAGATTTATATATTTGATTTATGTGTAGCTTAAAGGTTCACATTTTATTTTCCTAATTAATTTGTTTGATTTATTACCTTGTATGACTATTTTACTATATTATGGGGTTTGAAGAATGTTAAATAAATAAGTTGATTATTAGAAATAGATAAATATATAATATGCCTCCCTATTCTAAAAACCAAAATCATGATTTCCCATCTCTTGGTTCCTTCCTCCTCTTTTGTGCCATATGAGCTAGCCATCAGGCGACCATTACTGTTAACGCATCGCACGCATCGAAAGTCAGCCAACCATCAACCTCTGATACACTCTTTTTTCTCTTTTTCAACTTATCTTCTTCAAGGTATATTCCTAAAACTCGTTCACAACTTTCAACTTCATAATTATGTTGCTTCATTTTCTTCTAGCATGCAAATGTCGTCATTTTATTTCACATCAATGTTAGAAATTCAGAGATGGATTGCTACTTTGAGGCGTGATCGGATCACTATCTTTAAGACAAGATTTGCCCCTTATGCAAATTCATGTCTCCATGATACAACAAAGCTTCCTGGATTGACATATATATAATCCATCCCCCCTGATGAACTTCTCTGTCTGGATAAGGATAAGGGTGATGGCATGGAGCATTCAATGCTCTTAGACAGAATGAACAGTTGATAATTAGTTTTGTACAACTGTATTCAACTGTTTAAAATAATAATAAAAATAAATGTTATTAAGTTGTTTGCTCCTAAGGCTCCGAGCTCACGTGCTAAGTGCCAAGTGCGCCTAATAAGCGCCAAAAGCACCCTACAACCCACGCCGCGCGCACGTGTGTAACCCAAGCACAGGTTAGCCCAGTCCATAAAGTATTTATTTATAAACCCATATGACTCTTTAACTTATAAAGAGCTATAGGTTATTTTATTTTGTCCATGTGGGACAATAAATAGGAGCACCTATTTATACTCCCTAGGAGGTAGAGACAACATTATTCTATCGATGGGGGCATTTGATACAATAAATACATTTATTTCCCTTTTAATTTTTACTAACTATTCAACAATCAATGTCAATGTTAATTTTAAAGTTGTTTTGAAGTTTAGGTAAAATTTGAGTCATTGATCTTAAAATGAATGAGTACGAGTGAGTGACTTAATAGATGCGTAATTCTCTATTTTTATAACATCTAATGAGCCATTTATGTTGTAAACATTGGGACGTGCTATTATTTTGAAATATTTGATGTTATTGTAAAGCTAATGGTGAAACATTTTGATGCCTTGTGAGAAAAGGCGCGGGGAATATTGAAAAGGATGTAAAGAGTACATACATACATTACATACATATATACATTCACACGCGCGCGCATATATATATATATATATATATATATATATATATATATATATATATATATGTATATATATATATATATGTATATACATACATACATACATATATATGTACGTGTGGGGATGATTGTAACACCCCGGATATATGGATAAAGTGGGGCTTAAGAGGTTTGAAATGACTACTCATATCATCAAGGTACACCTTCTTTTATGATAACTCATTCGTTGGGAACTCCTCACTTAAGCTGCTTGGCTGGGAGTAGTCAAAAGATGGGTGACCTCCTGGGAAGTTTTCCCAAGCAGTGGAAAAACTCGTGGTGATTTGTGGGGCCAGTCAGCGATCCTTGAAGCGGTTATCAATAATGTCCACGGCTCGGGAGGGGCCGGGGCATTACATTTTTGAAATTGAATCTAAAATGTCAAGGGAAGGTGACAAATCATCTGAAGGGGAGGAGGTTAGTTTGTAAAAAAAAAAATTTCGTAAATTTATTAAAAATTTGAATTTTCCGGAAAACAGTCCCGGTGCCGCACGCTGTTGCCGGTAAACCGCCGCCGGCTTGCCGCATGTGGATCGCGGCGGGACGGCGGTGTTTATCTTTAAAATAATAATTATTATTAATAATATTATTAATTTTATAGTTATTATTATTATTAATTTTTTAATTGTTAATTATTTTCAAATTATATATTGTATTATTATTGTTATTATTGTTGTTAATTTTATTGTTGTTGTTATTATTAATTTTTTTTAGGGTTTAGGGTTTATTGTGTTAATTATGAATGTGGTTGTTAATATTATTATTGTTAATATTATTGTTATTATTATTATTAATGTTATTGTAAGTGTTATTCTAATTGTTTATTGTAATTGTTACTTGAAGTGTTAATTATTATGATTATTAATATTATTATTAATAATGTTTAGGGTTTAGGGTTTAGGTTTATGAATGTAATTGTTAATATTATTGCTATTAATATTATTGTTATTATGATTAATAATGTTATTGTTATTGTCATTGTTATTCTAAGTGAGTAGTTTTGTTGTTAATTATTTTAGTATAATTTGGTAAAGATTGGGGTAATTAATGAATGTCACATTGTTCTGCAGGTTGAGTTAGAGGAGTTTGGCGGAGACGGTGTTGATTATTCACCGTTTTTTGCGACATAAGATGTGTTTAAAAATATAGAAGCAGTGCTTGAGTGGGCCAACGAAATAGCTCGGGGCATTGGCTTTAGGTTTGTAAGGTCTGCATACAAGAGAAAAGATTTAGACAGTCCGCTCAAGTGTTAATTGAAGTGTTTTAGGTATGGAAAATACTACGGGAAAATGACTGATCTTGATGCAGCAGCGACTCGTCGATCGACGTCGACGAAGGCGTGCGATTGTAAATTTGTCATTGTAGTGTGGACTCGTAATGAAATGGAATGGCGAGTTCGTGTTTGCGATGGAGACTGGGGGAAGCACAACCATGTATTCATCGTGTATGAGGAAGGACATCGTCATGGACACCCATTGAACTCTGAGATGAAACAACATGTGCGTGAAATGACCGACACGGGGTGCACGCCGGCCACGATACAGACATCGCTGAAGATAAAGTTCCCTGATTGTAATTCAAACGTGAGACAAATATACAACGAGGGGGCAAAGATGCGCGCCAAGGGTATGGATGGGAGGACAACTTCCCAACATTGTCTCCACTTGGCGAAAGCTGGCGGGTATGTCTCCTATACAAACTTTGATGATGATGGCAATCTTCGTCAGCTCTTTTTATGTCACCCGTACTCGTTGAAGTTGCTTCGTACGTACGCGAATGTAATTCTCATCGACAGTACCTATAACACAAACAAGGCGAAGTGACCCTTATGCGAGCTGATAGGCGTGACACCAACTAACCAAAACTTCCAGGTTGCTTACTCGTTCATGCGGGACGAGAAGATGGATTTCTATGAGTGGTTAGTTTGAAAGTTGCATGAGTTGTTGGGTCCCGATATTACTCCGGGTGTGTTTGTGACGGACAAGGATTATGGGTTGAGTGGAGCTATTGCCAGAGTTTTCCCATGTGTGCCTCACCTTTTGTGCATATGGCATATTGGGAAAGATGTGGAGAATAGAGTCAACACACTTACTAGGGGAAGAAGAATGGTTGTGGGCTACATTTCAAACATAATTTCTAGAACCCCATTATTTATGCCAAGACTATGGTCAATATGTTCATTGATGTGGTCATTGAAGCCTTGCGTGGTCTGACTGTGCGTGTCCTCCGGCTGGCAAACCGCATCAACAGGTGCTCCAGTACCTCGGCCAGCACGTCGTACTGACGCAGTCACATTACATCGGTGCGGGTTCCCAGTTTCACCCCCCTCCAACCAGACGGAAGCTGGTTCGACCTATCTAGAAACCCGGAAGTCTTGCCCCTACTTGCCATTTTAGATCATCTGCATAATAATAAAATAAATATTTAACTATACACAACTGTTTATAAGGAAATTCATCGTTCATAGTTACAATAATAATATGATTTATAAACTAGCAAAAAACACTAAACCCTAAGCCATAAAAACCCTATACCCTAAATTACCCAAAACCCTAATTAATAATATTATCATAAATACCTAATTAATAAAATTCATTTACAGTGATAATTAACATTATTACAATTATATAAATATTCATCTTTTACAATATTATAATTATTAACATTATTATTACTAATATTATCATAAATACCTAATTAATAAAATACATTAACAACAATAATAACAATTATATTAACAATAATATTAATAACAATATTAATATTTACAGTGATAATTAACATAATAACAATTACAACTAAATTAAATAATAATAATAACAATCACACTAATAATAATAACATTCATTTTTAAATATAATATATAATTTTTATAACATTATTGACAACAAAATTACAATTATATTAAATATTCATCTTTTACAATATTATAATTATTACTTTATTATTAATAATATTATCATAAGTACCTAATTAATTTTTTTAAAAAAATTTCGTCGTCGGTGCCGCACGACCCACGCAGCAAACCGCGGCTGACTGCTGTGTCAAGTCGCCGGAAAGCCACCGCTATTTGCCGCGTAAGGAAGCCAGCAAACCACGACCAAGAGTCGCGCGTCTGGGCCGGCAAACCGCCGCTGGCTTGCCGCACGCCGATCTCGGCACAGGCCGCAGCATTGCCGAGGTCGGCATGCGGCAAATCTGCTGCAATTTGCCGAAATCGACACGCGGCAAGCCGGTCGCGGTTTGCCAGCTCAGGCGCACGGCACCGTCCATTTCTCCGGCAAATTCTGCGATTCTGGGTTTTTTTTTTCAAATTTCAAATTCAAATTTAACAATTATAAACACATAAAACTTACAAGAATTTCGTCGATTTCGATCCCCGGGAAGATGTAGATGTGGTAGCGTCCCTCGTCGTCGTTGGTTGAGAACGTTTCTTAGAGAGATAAACTAGAGAGAAGGTGGAGAGTGAGATTATGAGGGTGAAGAGCGTAACTGGAAATTATAATGAAAAGGTAGGCGACAATAGTAAAATAGTGGGCGACAAATAGTAAGCGGGTTTTTTTAATTTTGTATACTTAGATATTTTCTCTTTTTCTTTTATTCAATTGGTATTTCTTGATTGGCCAGATGATATACACATGGATTGTAGATTATATGGTAACCTTTTAATCTTAGACATTCATTCTTCTTTTAATGACTGAGATGTATCCATGTTTAGTTGAAAATAAATATATGTGCATGTACTTTTAAATAAGTACTACAAATTGAAAATTACTATATTCTAATAATCTCAATTTTTAATAATTGGACGAACTTGAATTTTATTTTTTTATGCTAATGGTCTCAAGAAAATAAAGTTATATTTTTATCAAATTTACCTCCATATTTTTACTTGGGGTTTTTTTTAAAAATTTCCAATTTTTTAAGAAAGTTAATAAAGATCTTGGGGAAATCATAAATATTATTAAGGAATAATAAAAAGCGCAAAACATGAAAATCATTAAAAAAATAAAAAAAATTGGGACAAAGTTTGTAAAGTCCAACTACTCATAGAAATAGGGTTGGCAGTCAAATCCGAATCCGAAGCGAATTCGATTCGCTCCGAAGCAAAAACTCTCAATCGGAATTCGACTAAAAAAATCCAACTCCGAATCCGATAAAATTTTTTTTTTGACTCCGATTATAATTGGGGTGGGTATGGAGGTGACCACCTCCGATCTGATTAAGTCCGATTATAGTAATTAATATATATTAATTACTATAATCAGACTTAATCGGATCGAAGATGGTCACCTCCATACCCGCCCCAATTATAATTGGAGTCGAATTTTTTTAATCGGATTCGAAGTCGGATTTTGTTAGTCGAATTCCGATTCGGAATTTTTGCTTCGGACGAATCGAATTCGCTTCGGATTCGGATCTGACTGCCAACCCTATTTCTATGAGTAGTTGGATTTTACAAACTTTATCCCAATGTTTTTATTGTTTTAATGATTTTTATGATTTGCCCTTTTTATTATTCCTTAATAATATTTATGATTTCCCCAAGATCTATATTAACTTTCTGAAAAAATTGGAAATTTTTTTAAAAAACCCAAAGTAAAAATATGAAGGTAAATTTGATAAAAAAATAACTTTATTTTCTTGAGACTATTAGTGTAAAAAAATAAAATTCAGATTCGTCCAATTATTAAAAATTGAGATTATTAGAATATAGTTATTTTCAATTTGTAGTACTTATTTAAAAGTACATACACATATCTTTATTTTCAACTAAACATGGATACATCTTAGTCATTAAAAGAAGAATGAATGGCTGAGATTAAAAGGTCACCATATAGTCTACAATCCATGTGCATATCATCTGGCCAATAAAGAAATATCAACTGAATAAAAGAAAAAGAGAAAATATCTAAGTATACAAAATAAAAAAAATGAGGATATGGGTCGTGTGAAATAAATGAGTACCCCAACTTCATTTTTTATTATTTCACTTCTCTCTCTCTAACTCGTCCTTTGTCTCTCTCTCATTCTCATCTCTGTTGGGTTCACAAAAAATGTCAGAACCACCATTTCCTGCCCAGTGTGTCCCAAATATGAGCTTTGATGACCTTGGCATCGATGTTGAGGCTACGAGTAGCAAACTCGACACCAATAGTGGACTTAGACTCCAAATTGAACTCGTTCTTGGTAAACTTGGAGAGCAAATTGGACTTGCCCACACCGGAATCCCCAATAAGCACCAGCTTGAACAGATAGTCGTACTCGTCATCTGCTTTATACCCCTCCATCTCTCTGATTCTCAAGTCCCAATTTCAGTGCTTAGCCTTGTTGATGAAGCTGACTCCACCAGTGATTTTGGCCTTGGCCTTGGGTGGTGTAGTTTGTTATTGTTTTTTCCTTTAATTTGTTCGGAGGAAGGAAGGAAGGAAGTAAGACATGAAATTAGGATGACTACTTTTACTGACTAGAGTTGCAAGATTTTAGCCGTCTACTCGTATTTTGCAGCCATTGCGATTAGAACCGCCATCATCATCCCTCCACCATTCCATGTCACTTTCTCTCTGTTACTTGTTTGTCAAACTAATCAATTGAAGATCAAGTGGATCAAGACCAGATGGATTGAAAAATCGGGATTTTGATCGAGTATAAGAAGAGGAAGAAGCGGACGCTTGAAGTGAGCAGACAACAACTGGAAATTAGGTTTTAGATTATGAAAATTAAAATTCTTATTTTAGTTTTTAATTTTGATATTTGGAGTCGCATTGAAATTGGGGCTTTTAAATGCTTTCTCTTAGTTCATTTACTGCTTACTGGAACTTGGGTATATAGTTATTAATTAATGAAAATGAAATTAACCGTTCCTGGAAACTTGCATAAGCCACGTCAATTGTACAGCTCATCTGCCACATGGCTGTCACCTGGGGTGGGTCACTGGCCCACTGGGCCAATGTATCATTCTCCCAAATTATCAGCCCACGACCACCAAAAATAAAGGAAAACAAAAAAAAAAGGTCCACTTAATGGATCCTCCACTACCTTTACATTTTGACTTGGAAAATCTCAAAATTACAAGGGTGGAAATGATGGAACCCAATATGACTCCTCTATTTCTCCTGCTTCGTTGGGAATCATTAACAAGTAGAAGTGGCATTTGCCTCGTTTTACGAGTGTTGTGCTGTGATTGATTTTTTTTTTTTTTTTGCACATTACACAACAAACTTGGTAAGTTTTAGCATATGTACCAACCCTCTTTATACCTTGTTAGCATTCATTTATTTATTACTTGTAGTTTTTTCCTTATTTATTTATTTATTCACCTTTATATTGTTATTATTATTTTATTTGGATTTTAGTTTTAAAATAATTTTTAATTTTTTAGTATATTTTATATTTAATTTATTAGACTCGGAAAAAAATTATTTGAGTTGAATTTAAATTAAAATTTAATATTACCTTTATTTTATGTCATTCAGAAATTATATCATATATTGTAGTATATATATCAAAATTTACATGCAATCAATTTTGTAATAAATCGATAAATTTAAATGAATCATTAAACTTCACAATAGTATTTATAAATTTACTATAAATTTTGAAATAAGTATTGAAGATTCCTTTTAGAATTTAACTTTAAAGGACCTTAGTAGGTAGATATTTTAACCCGCTTGCTTTTCATCGCCCACCTTTTTACTATTGTCGCCCACCTTTCGCATAATATTTCCAACCCACGCCCTTGAACCTCATAACTTCACTCTCCACTATCTCTCTAGTTTATCTCTCTAAAAAACGCTCTCAACCATCACCCACCACTAACCACCCTCATACCGGGATTCAATCTACGAATTTGAGGTATGTTTCGAATTTGTGTTTGATTTTATGGTTTTATGTTATGTAAATTTTAATTTTGAACGAAAAAACCAAAAAAAAAATAAAAAAAAGGTGACGGCATGAACGAGCATACGACAGCGCTGCGCGCCGCGCCGTATTCAGATCGACTGCCGCGGCAATGTGCGATTTAATTTTTTCATTTTTTTGTTTTATTTATTAATATTAATTGTTATTATTGTTATATTTATTAATATTGTTATTGTTATGTTTATTAATATTGTTATTGTTATTTTTATTAATATTGTTATTGATAATAATTGCTATTAATATTATTATTATTATTGTTAATAATTGTTATTAGATTATTGTTAAATAATAAATAAAAATTAAAAATTATATTTATTAAAGTTAATATTGTTATTATTAAATATGAAAATTATTACTATTGTTATTATGAATATTATAGTTAATTATGTGTTAATTTGATAATTATTAGTGATTAATTGTATTATTTTTTATTAATATTGTGTTATGAAAATTAATATTGTTAATATCAATATTAATGTTATGCATGTGTTAATATGACAATTAGTAGTGATTAAGCATGTGTTAATGTTAGTGATTAATTGGCTTAGAAAAAAATGGTAATTGTGATGTAGGGCTAAGTTTACGGGTGAGTGTATATTCCGATTAGTTTATATGTAGTTGTGTTAGAAGGATGTTGAGTTTGGATGATTTTGGTTGTTATTTGTAAGTAAGTTGGCGTATATAGTTGGTATGGGTAATTTATTCATAATCCAACTTAATTGTCAATTTATGTACTAATAACTCCAAATGATGACATAATAGTTATGTCACATCCATTTAATAACTTAGGTACTCAACAACCAGTTGATACGTAAGTGGATATATAGGTTATTTTGTGATGGTACGTTAGGATAATAATTATGTTAATGTATAGTTATTGTATGTTAGTTGTATACGTGAAAGAAAGAGGTTGAGTTTTGGGTCATATTAGTGTCGAAGGAGAGTGTGTGTTGTAACCTGATAATGAATGGTTGAGAAGGTTAATCAATGCCCCGCATCAACTCTTGTTTATCTGTTTGGTCCCCAAAAAGTAGCCCACTGTCAGCAGTGAAATTGAGCGAGGTCTGCAGTGGTCTGGGAGTTAGAAGCGTATCAGATTCGGTACAATGCAATGTTTCTATTGTGCAGCCTGGTGGGTCAACAAGAAACATTACATTGTATCGAATCTGATATGCTTCTAACTCCCAGAGCACTGTAGACCTCACGCAATTTCACTGCTGACAGTGCGTTATTTTTTGGGAACCAAACAATTAAACGAGAAGTCGGTACGGTTGACGAAAGTCTTTTTCAACCATATATTAACAGTTAAACAACACACTCTCCTTGGACAATAACATGACCCTCTTGCCTCGTGACACGACTTAGGTAACCAACACACGCTAACCCATTTGCGCATATTCTTGCGACTTAAATGATTTTGGTTGTTATGTATGTCTTCATTTTGCAGGTGATCTAAAATGGTAGGGAAGGGCCGCGGTTTACGGGCCGCGAATCGACTTGTGAGTGGTTGGAGGGGGTGATGCAGGGACCCCACAGACGCAATGTGACTGCGTCAACTCGCCGTGCTGGACGTGGTACGGATGTAGGGGATGCAGCGGGGGGCCAGCCCGAGGACACGGGTAGTCAGGCCATGGATTTCGTTGACCATCTCAACCAGGCCATGGGTGAGTCTAGCGGCTCAACAACATCGGAGTCGGGGGAAGATGAGACAGGGGAGCCCGAGATGCAGATGATCCACCTCCGTCGCCAATTTTTCACTCATGGGCCAAAGTTACGGCCATCGGGTTTCATGCCGATGAGGATGCATCGCAAGTTGCCCCAATTCGAAGGGTGGCGGGGAGCGGTTACGCTCTTTGGTGGTCCAGGTCGAGCGTATATCGAAAGAGCGTGCGCGAAACAATTCTGGAAGATTGGTGGTAACGTTCGGGGACCCGCAATTCCCTCATTGATACCGAGCTTTGGAGGTCATTGCTCGGGTAATATGGGAGGGTCGCGGCGTTAAGCCTCGTGTTGTCCTTGATTGCACTGACGAAGAAGAATGCGTTGAGGAGTTGTGGTCGATGCACGCATTGGAACTCGAATGCCAGCCGCATCGAAGAATCCAAATAACCAACTTGCGAGCCGATGTACGATCACATCGACTGACGTTGATCTCGGCGTTCGTTGAGAGGTGGCAACCCGACACAAACACATTTCACCTTCCCTTTGGTGAAATGACGATCATGTTGCATGATGTGCAACATATATTGGGTCTTGCGGTTGATGGCTTGATGCACAAGGACTTCCTCGGAAGTCGTTAACCAAGACGCGTGCGTGATTTTGAAAAAGCAATGGCGAGTCAAGGTGATAGCACTTATGACAAGGGTGGCATAGCCGACTCCCATTTGAGGACGATCGGTTTAACGACCAATTTTCCCATTCCCCATAGGATACGGGGCGTTGTTGAGCATGCTCGGTAACACTATCCTTGTGGACAAATCGAGGATAGAATTAGCGCATCCGTGCCTAGCACCGATGTTATCGTTGATCGCATTGCTTGGGGACGGTGACCTTGGCGTTCCTTTACCGCCTAGGGATGGCGGCGGTAGGACACCAAGATGGCGGGTGTTTGACCTCTGCGAGCTGGATCTACGAGTACTTTCACGATTTTAGGCCACGGGCGGCTTGTTAATGGGCCTCGGCGGCGGTGGTCCCCATCCGCCACCAAGTTCGGGACGGCGCTGCGGCGGTTGAGGGCCTCGTTGGATGCGTTGACGCCGGATCGTGTGAGTTGGGCCGTCACGGTCCCGCCGTACAAGTCGTACCGGGACGTTGTACAATGGAGGCATTCGTGCATACGACATCATCGAGGTATACATGCCCGATCGTGTCGTTCGGCGCTAGGCACCTACAACATATCCCACGGCGATTATCGGTCCCAAATAGCGAACGACGGCCGTGAAGGCCCTACAACTGGAATTTGTGAGGCTAACGCCCGATCGGGCGGGGTTTCCAATCAACAACAAAATGTCGGCGTGATGTGCCCCAGACGAAACAAGTGCCGTGAGTCGGATGTCGCCTACAACGACGGTATGCGGGCCATTCACACAAATTTTTGAACAACAATGCCTCCAAGCCAATCGATGGATGACCTTCCGACACACGAACAGGTACACTTAAACACTCATTATAATTAATTATTTTGTGTTTTATTTTTTGTTGTATTTTTTATTGATCTGACCGATTTTTTTTGTAATTTTTTTTTATAAAAGTGGGCCTATACATGGGCTTCATTAGTTCAACGGGGGAGGCATCAGTTCCAAGCGGACGATGAGACGACAATTAACCGTGCTTGGTACGCGATGAGATGGTCGATTTGCGGGCGTTGGTGCCATCAGATGCACATTGAAGTCCCCCAGGAGGAAGACGATGATGATGAGGAGTAGATGGTGTTGTTTAATTTCATTGTTTTTATTGTACCCTAAACTAAGTGTGGCTTTGTGTTGAACTAACTACCTGATTATGCGGTCAGTTTTCAAATTTGTGTTTTTATTGTTTTTTTAATGGGTATATGTATACAACGGTACAACTACAACAATCATTGGCGTTGAGCGGCCCTAATAGCCTGCCATCTATCAATACGAGCACAGAAAGGCTCATCCCAACCTCAACATTATGTCTCTAGCTGCTCGCCATCCAATATGAATCGGCGGTAGAGGGCAGTCATCCCGTAAATGTATAAGCATGAAGTGGTTATTGTATCGCACAATTCCCTGAACTTTCGCAGGTCCCGTAAGTCTAGGCCCTCCTCTTATGGGTAATATTGATATGCATAGTTCAGCTGTCTGCGATCGTGGACCAGGAGGTGTTGACAAGAAGACCCACATCATATTCATTGTTGTCGCAGCTGGAAATAAGTCATTTGGAGCCGACATCCAATGTTCGAACGGGGCTGGCCCAGCCAAGTGGTCGTAAATCCGTGCGTGTGTCTTAAGGAAAATCTCCTTGCTGTTAGAAAATGCAGAAACATATGCATTTTCATTCGCCCGCAACTCAGTGCTCATTGAGACCCTAGCGATTGACCACTTTTCCTGATCCGTAATCGCCTCGGCCACGCATCGAACCCACGCTGCCATCGGCTTCCACATCCGTCCATCCAACGACGTATGGCGGGAATGAAATGTGGCAAAGCGTCCTCGAACGGAGCGGTTCTTGGCGATCCGGTTGATACTGCGAATCATATTAACTTAAGTTATAAACAACAATATATGGTCACTATTGCAAACCAAACAAGTACTATAAATATACGCAAACTGTTGACCCCATCCCAGTGATGAAGAATCGGTTCCCTTTTTTCCTCGATTTAATTCGTCGTTGTCTTGCTACCCCGTCCCGATGATCGTCCGTACTCAAACGAACTGGGATTGCGTCGCGTTGATTTTGATGTCTTGATCTGCCGCCGTGGGGGCTTGTCTGCGGATCGTGAATATACTCACCGCCGGGATTCAACTTTCCATTGAGGACACCGCTCACGTGTCGCATAACCGCTGGTCACTCTCCGAACTCAGTTAGCCAGTTCCTCAAAATGTTCTAAGTCTGTACCTGGTGGAATATCATTTGAGCATGCAGCTTCACCATCGCCAATCACTGACAGTTGTCTCCAAAACACATTTATCCGTGTCAGCGGAATTGGCTCTCCAGATTCGTAAACTTCCATCATAGAACACGCGCACGGGAGAAGGTGGGTCCTCGACACCAGGTGATCGCATAAGTAGCATTCATTTTCATACCTCATCGCCAGCATCTTATTGAGCTCATACGACATAAGGTCCAACGCATGATGAGATACTCTTCCGTGCAAATTCTTAAAGAAATGCGATCGACCTAATTCCCTGTCGTGCTCTCGATCGCTCAAGCTCCCTCTTAATCTCCGTATGTTGATTCTCCAAGTGAAAGTGAATCTTCGCAAACACACGATCGAAGGTGCCTCTGAACCGCCGATATAATACTTTAGTGATGAATGCCGCTCTCAACTCTTGAAGTGGTGTTCCCATATGAGGTACGTTGTCGGTCCAAGCACAAACAAATTTTTCCTTATGACTCACCTTCTCGTAAGATAATCAATTATCGGTTTGTTTTGCCCGATCCACGTTAACAACCTCTTTCCACTTGACATTGAAATCTCCAATCTTCGCATGTACAAGGCCGTTCCGAAATGATGTCGAAATGAAGCCCGAGTCCGAGCTTCTTGCCCCGAAGGACGTTCACTTTGTTCTCCACATCATTCGCAATATGCCACGCACAAAAGATGATGCACATTTGGGTAAACCACAACAAAGCATCCAGCTTGTCCGTCACAAACACGGATGGAATTAAATCGGTACCCAACAATTCATACACTCTCCACAATAGCCACTCATAAGATTCCATCTTCTCGTCCCGCATGAACGAGTAAGCTATCTGGAAGTTGCGGTTCGTCGGTGTCATGCCTACGAGCTCACATAAAGGCCACTTTGCCTTGTTTGTCTTGTACGTTGTGTCAATGAGAATGACATTTGGGTACGTACGTAGCAACTTCAACGAGTAAGGATGGCATAAAAACACCGACGGCTCGCCCGTCATCATAATCGACAAAAGAGACGCCGAGTTTCGCCATGCGCAAGCATTGTCCCGCAGCCGTCCTACCATCCAATTCCTCAGTGCGCATCTTTGCCCGCTCGTTGTAAACTTGCTTCACGTTTATCGCAGATGCGGGGAACCTAATCTTCAACGACGTTTGTATCGTCGCCGGTGTGCACCCTGTGTTGGTCATATCCCGGACATGTTCTTTCATTTCAGAGGTTAATGGATGTCGTGACGATGCCCTTCCTCGTACACGATGAAGGCATGATTGTGCTTCCCCCGGTCACCGTCGCACACTCTAACTCGCCATTCCGTTTCGTTGCGAGTCCAAGCAACAATGGCAAATTTACATTGGCACGCCTTCGTTGACGTCCTCCGTCGAGCCGCATCATCTAGATCGTTCAATTTGCCACGATACTTTCCGTACCTCCAGCACTTCAAATAACACCTTAACGGACTATCGGCATCTTTTCTCTTGTACGAAGCCCGTACAAACCTAAAACCGATTGTCGCAGCTACTCCATTGGCCCAACCTTGCAACGCTTCAATACTCTCGAACACATTTTGCGTTACAAAATGTGAGGAGTAATCAACGCCGTCCCCGCCAAAGTCCTCCAAAAAAACCTACAAACAATAAAAACAATTATTATTAATATACTATTAATAACTGGTATACTAATTCGTAATAATAATGTTAGTAGCTTCAACATTAATAAATAACAGACAATTCTAATATTAATTATCATAATAATAATATTATTAAAAAAAACATTGTAACATAATTAACATAATAATAACAATTAACAACATTATTTACCATAATGATATTATTTTAAATAAATAAATAATACTTTTAACAACATTTACTAATATTGTTAATAATATCAACAACACTTATAAACAACTTGTTTTAATAATATTAATTAACATAATTTAAACATAATAATTATAATTAATAACATTAAATATTAATAAAAATTTTATTTAAATAACAATACTAACAATAAAAATTAGCATAATTAACATAATATAATAATAATAACAACACTTCTAAACATCTTATTTATGATAATATGTTTTAACAAAATTTACATAACAATTATAATTAACGACATTTATTACATTAATAATATTAACATAAATAAATAAATAATATTTTTTACATAAACAATAATATAAACATTTTATAAAAACTAAAAAACAAAAAAAAAATGAAATTTTTTTCCGGAAAGCTGATTGTACGATCCGGCGCAGATCGCGTACAAATGCAAGACCAGCCGGATCTGGGCGCGGCAACCGTGCATTTCCGGAAAAAATTTTCGTTCTATTTTTTTTTTAGAATTTAAATTTTACAAACTAACCTCTTGTTCTTCACTTGAATTACCACCTTCTATTGACATTTTAGGTTTAATTTCTAAAATAAATCAAAATTTTAGAGAGAGAAAGAGAGAGGAGAGAGAGAGAGAGAGTTTTAGAGAGAAGGTGAGTTGAATTATATAAAGGGCAAAATCGTCTTTTGGGGGGCGACATTAGTAAAAAGGGGGGCGATAAATAGCATTACCCTATTTTAATGGGTATCATATAATAATTATATATTTCTTATTATAATAAAGTATAAGTAGTCAATGTTTAAAAACTTTAACAATCAATTTTTCAATATATATATGAAAATAATATTATATTCATGAGTAAAAAGTGCACTGTCATGGAAATATAATACTCTCTTTGTTTACTGATGATCTTTTAACTAATTTATTTTATTTTATATTATTTGTGGTTTTACAATGATTTATCTATTAGTTACCATTTACTTTAACATACTTAGTTTTACCACAAGTCTACAAAATAAAAAGTAAAAAGAAATTAAAGTAACATTACTATTACAAACTTACTATTTATATAATGGGAAAAGTATTGTAATTTATTAATTTCCTTATATTCCATCATTTTTTTATTTGTTCACTTAATTAACTTTTTTTGTTCCTTATTATTTGTCACATTCACGTTTTTAATCATTAATAGTATTTTGTCATTTAATTTATTTCTACCTAATTTTTTTACATTAATTTTTAATTTTTTTTTAAAAATGACAGATAAAAAATATTGAGATTATAACTATTAAATATAATTCAAAAATACAAAATAATTGCCCCTATTGGACGGGCAATTTAGCTAGTGCTCTGAAGAAACTAAAGCCTTCAGTTAGTGCCACGATTCTCGAATGTCGATTTTTAAAAGTTAGCGGGCATTCGTAGTGACAACCGGAAGGAACGCGAAAACAGCATAAACAGTCAGAGGCCACCAAAATCCTCAAATTTCCCTCTTTTTCACGCCCTTACGACAACTTTGTTGCGGTAGATTGAATTTAGGGTTTCATCTATTCGAGCTTGATTTCTGCTTATTACTTCAATGGAGTATGAATCCATGTTGTGGAAATCAGAGTCAACATCAATGGCGTCCGCCATGGTCGGACGAGCGATGAACACTTTGCTCACCGCTCGGCCGAAGAAGCTTGAGAACGCCATCGTTAGGCTCGGCGAAGCTTCTAGTAACAGTAAAGAAGGTACTTCGACGGGGGAGAAAAAGTTCACAGTTCTTTCTTCTCATGTTTTGAATTTGAATTATGAAGCTTATTGTGATTGTGTGTGGCTAATTTTGCAGTTTCTTTGGAGGATTCATTGCGCTTTTTGAACAAGTATGTAAAAGAAGTTGTTGAAGAGAAGCAGTCACTGGATGAAGTTCTTCTTCCGATGATTGAAAATGTACTGAAAGTTACTATAATTGTGAAGTTGGATTTTCTCTATTAATTGGTTCTGTTTGTTCTTTCTAATTGTACATGGTGTAATGATAAACATACAACTTGAATTCTGTGGTTAAGGATGATGGATACATCATTTATAGGAAGGTAATCATGTGAATGACCCCCCCCCCCCCCCAAAAAAAAAAAAATCTAAATCAAGGGAATGCTTTTTCACCAATAGGGATTTATGCGAAATGTGGTCTATCCTTGGTTCTGCCGTGGCTTGATTGTGATAAAACTATGTTCCCAGTCGCACGACAATTGCTAGATAAAAATGCTATCTTGGTTGCAAACTTTTGAAAGAAATGTTGATGCTGCATTCTCTGGTGTAAGATAACTATTTAATAACATGTATTTAATTAATTTATATGGCAATATGCAATCTTTGGAGACTTCTATTGTATTCCCTGATAACTATTATCATTTGTGCATTGTAATCAACATACTTCATAGCATGCTTATGTTACAATTACCCTTGCATACTCTTCAAAAATTTTTCCATCCAGCAGAATGCATATATGAGAGGTTCCAATGTTGATTCCAATTAGCACTCACAGATGAATATTTTTTTTTTTAATGTTATTCTTTCTGGGAATTTCTTCTTGTTGAATGCGTCATTCTATTTTGAAAAAACCATACTGAGAAGAGAGCGAGTTGTTGGATTGCTGGCAGGACGTACCAAAAAGGGGGAAAAAACGGAACTCTTAAGTTAGAAAAATCCATCTTGAAAGCAACTGTAATTGGATTTGCTGAGGGCTTCACATACTAATGTTATCCTATTTGTAGACGCAAACCATTTGCTAAAATATTTTATCAACAAGATTCAGTAGAAAGGAAGTTATCAGACTATCAAAAAGAATTTGTTCTTATCTATGTTTGTCTCAATCATGGGCTGTTGAAGAGAACGTTTCTGACCATTGTGTTAGGAGGTGTTCTTCTTTGGGGTATGTAGTGAACTATGTTTACATGTCGTTTCAGCTTAAACACATCATGTAGATCTCCTTGTGTCTCTCATGGGTGTCTATCTGGGCTTGCACTAACTATTCTTTACTTTTTTCACAATCAAACAATCATGATTACACGTAATGGACACTTTGTCTTATGTAGTCCTCATGTTTTGTTCGAGCTGAGGATTTGTTTCTCGATTTCTTTTGCCGGTAGTGATAATGCTGGCATTTCAAATAATTGTTTGACATGTCTTTATCATTGTCACTTGTAGGCATTGAAATTCAAGGAGTCCAGGCATCCAAATCAAGCTATGATACTCTTGAACTGGCTTTTTCAAGATGATAATATTGTCACAACCCTAGCAAATGATCTGGCGAACGTCATATCAAGAAGAGGAGATCGCTATATTGCCCTTGGCTGGTGCAGACTTGTACGTTCTCTTTTGGAGTACGAGAATAGAATGGCCCAATTTTTGAAAAATGGTAATATATTAGTAAATATAAACACAGTATAGTATCATAATAAACTCAAATGATCCCTTCCCCCCCCCAACCCAAAAAGGGGGGGGGGGGTTGAATGGAAAACCTTGAAGTCCACTCATTTTGATAATCTATAGCATGTTGTTGCTGTTTAGCAATGTTCAAATTAAGCTGAACTGCTGAAGTATGAGCTTATGCACCTAAAATGAAGGAGCTTGGTGCAGAGTGAAGGCATGTTAGTTATATGTAGGCATGAAAAGCACCATTAAAAAAGGGACAGAGTGGGGACAGCTGGAAGCCAGAAATAAATTGGGACAACTCAAATGTTTAGGAATCAACCTCTTCATGCACACCGGTGCATGAGGGGAAAACTGCTTACATCTAGATCCGCTTGGACCTTGCGTTGGCAGGACCACACTTAGGTTGTTTTGATCTTTAAAAGTTTCCTCAAAGTTTAAGTTCAAGTTTAAATTCTAGATTTGCATATTGATTTCTACAAATTGGGGTTACTATTGCATTTTTTGATCTTGTGGATATGATCTATATGTGTCCAAACTTTAGCGCAATATTTTTTTTTATTTTATAATTCAGAATTTTCTGCAACTTAACCTGGAAATCAAATCAAAGAACATGATCAAACTTATGTTTTAATATTAAATGTTAAGACATCTCAATTACTTTACAATCTACTTATATCTAGAGAGCACTACATATTTCCTCGCAAAATATTTAACTAAGCTTAATTGAGCCGAGCCTCTCTAGGCTCAAGCTTGGACATTTGAGCCCAGCCCTGCTTAGCTTTGGTCAAACCAAGAGCAACTCAACTCTTTTACTGCCCTACTTATGAGCTTTTCTCACTTTGTGATGCTGCCCTTTCCTTGATGGGGTTTCTTGGGTTCAAGCATATTGTGTGAAGATGTGTTGGTCGCTTGGAGGAGAAGGATAAAAAAAGATTAGGTTTGGGAAGTGTGGAATTTGGCCCTTCAACTATTTTGTGGGTCACTTAGAAAGAGAGAAATCGACGGATCCTTGAGGGAAAAGGTTTGTCCTTTGAGATTTCAAGTTCTACTTCTTGAGGTTGTTGTATAATTGGAGTTTGGTGCTTTAGGTGATAGAAATTTGGATTTTGTTGATAATATTAATGATGAGAGCTTGGGGGCATGTGTGTGTGTGTGTGTGTGGTTTTTTTTGTTCTTTTTTATTTATTTTTATTTTCACCCTTCTTTGTAAATGGGTGACATTCCCCCTAGTGCCCTTGCAATTCGTATTTTGATTATATATAATTTTTTTGGTACATGGTTGTACATTACACCTTTGTGGCGGGACCCTTCCCCGGACCCCTGTTTGCGGGGACGCTTTGTGCACTGGGCTTCCCTTGTTTTATCACTCTAGGATTCAGTTCATATTCAATTTGTTTTGTGTGTAACTCTAGGAGTTTGTAGGGGCCAAGGATTTCAAGCTTAGATTTAAGATGATCTCTTAGCTTCTTCACATGTCGTTTGGTGGTTAGTCATCCCTTTTCCGCTCAGCTCTTGATTCTTATTGTTAGGTTTGTAGCTCGCTAGTATTCATTTTATTTCTTTGGGCAACCGAAAAGATTACTTTATTGTTGCGCCAAACGAAGTTGATTACAAAGTGCTCTAGGCATACCTAGAGAGGCTATTGTAGCCGACCTAATAAGTCAAAGTGATTTCAAATCTAAATGCAATTTTCAAATCTGCGTTGCAGCTAAATGTGCACAACCTCCAATCTAACTCTAAAGTCACAACAACTTGCAACTACAGCCCTGGTTACCCTGTGCTCTTCTGTTGACTGTTCCTTCCTGCCCAAAGATATACTATACTTGTGTACGGCATATGCATTCTGCTTCGGCTCTTTGTTGATGTGTGCTTATACTCTGTCATTGGATTCCAGCCAGTTCTCGCAATTAGACCTGACAATTTCTGACCCGACCCGAAATTTATGAGTTTTGAACACGATTTTTTAAACTATACCCGAAATACGTCGAACCCGAAAATTAGCGGGTCAAACCCGACCCGCCCGTTTGACCAGAAAAATTAATTTTTTAAGTTCAACTTTATTAAAATTTGTGACTTTTTATTGAAATTGTTAACTATTAAACTATAAGCGCAACTCATTTATTGGTTATTTCTCTAATTTAAGTTAAAATAGTTTCAATAATCTATTGTTACTAGAAGATAATCATATTTTATTATGTATATTGTGCAAAAAGAGTATTTAGAGACCATTTTTTTAAAAGAAAAAATGGAAAAAGGGCGCAATCATAACCCGTTGGGTTGACCCGAAACCGAAACACACCGCCCGCATTTACCCGAACCCGAAGTACACCTGACTCGTATTTATCTGAACCCGATATACGACTGACCCGAAACCCGTCCACCCGACCCAATTGACAGGTCTACTCGCAATCATCAACATGTTGCATATGAAAGCCCTTCAGATCCAATATAGGAGTCTCTCTGATGAATTGTGTTTTGAATTGGCACTGGAAAAAAGGATGACAATTACTTACACCTGTTGTTCACACTGTTAGCGTCTATTGGCTTAGGTTATGCCAAAATTTTGTAGATGATTTGAAGTCTTCAGTGTTTGATGAGTCCCTAGCCGTGCAATATAAGAGAACTTAGGAACTACGTGCTTGTTTGGTAATATCTTGTACCAAGCAGCCTTTGCTGAAGGTTATAGTAACCACAGGTAAGTCTTTGCAATGGAATACTCATTAACATCCAGCCAACTGAAGGTTATCTGGCCTAAATCCATCACGCATTTGATTTTTTGACTTGCAGAAATTTTATTCAATATCAACTGCAATTTCGCGTAGGTTCACATTCCCATATAATCTTCATTTTCCAATACATGTTGTATTGATTGTAGCCATAAGGACTCCTTTCTCAGTGTAAGGTTCTAAAAATGTTTATCAGTGGCTGCAGTTTCCGTTTGTTTATATCTAAATCCCAGCCCACTAGAACTTTTAGGTTGACAACGGATGACCATGCCACGTGAAGGACTTTACAGTCATCCCAAAGAAGTCTCTGCTTATACTAGTCATTCTGTCATACTCTGAGGGTTCTGTCAATGATACTTAAGAGGAAGGACAAAAACTTGCCCCAATAAGCTTGTATAGCTGTCAGAACACTATTAACAAGTTATACTGTTCAGTATAAGTGAGCTTTTTCACTGCCCATCCCTGCATCTTGGTAAACAACAACAACAACAACCTCCCAAGGGAAACACATTTGAACGCAGTCTGCGGGATCCAAATGTAGGCAGCTTTACCCCCATGAACTGAAGTTAATGGAAAGACTGATTTCAGCAAATCTGAAAAAAATAAATAGAAATTAATAAGTAAATAAATAAAGTCAAGGAGCTTGCTAAGATAAGAAAGAAGCCACTTGTGTGTTTCATGTAGCTTAGGAGGAGCTAAAACATACTTGAACAACAAATCAAATAGACACCAAAAGACAACAAACCAATCCAAAGCGTAGTACCCTTTCTCATCCTACAACTTTAATACTAGCCCGCCAAACCCCCCTATCTAGTGCCATGTCTTTCGCTAGGCCTAGGTACCTCATGTCTTCTCTTATCACTTCTCTCATGGACTTTTTCGGTCTTCCACGCCCCTGACGCCTAAGTTGTATCCTAATCCACTCGCACCTCCTTACCGGGACATCCTCACTTCTCCTTAGGACATGCCTAAACCATCTCTGTTTGGTCTCTCTCAACTATCCCCGATGGGTGCTACCTCTAGTTTAGCTTAGCAAACGACATTCCTAATCCTATCAAACCTCGCATAGCCACAAATCAACTGAACCATCCAACTTGGTAGACATTTATCTAATAAGATTTCGCTGCCAATCCTATTTAGCTTTGTGGGCTTTGTAGGAGCACCCATGTATTTCATAGGAAGAAAACATTCTTTGAAGCCTGTATTCTGAACCAATTCTTACTTGGATCCAGTATTACTTTGACCATAGTATTCACAAATCTATCCAGATTGGTCCGTAATTGTGAACATTGAGCGAAGTGAGCAAAGGAAGCCATAAGACAATTAAGCTATCCTCAAAGGAGAGAAATTTGTGGACTTAAGGCTACAAGCCTTCATGAATTTCAACTTCACTTTATGAGAACCTTGCATAGTTGGTGTCAAGTTCTTGATCATGTTACAGAGGTCACCCGATTGGATTTTGTTGATGAGATTTTTGTGGAGAGGTTAAGGGCTTGAGTCTTCAAGATCGCCTCCTTTTGTAAATGGGTGGCGTCCACTTTACTATACAATGAATGATGTTGGAATTGTTTGAGGCGAGTAGTACTCTTGATAGCATTGCATAAATGACCCATCACCAATACAAATAAGAGAGGAGAATAGGATCTCGCTAAGTGCCTTGCCGCTCTTAAAGTTGTCAAACCATTCTCCATTAAAGGAAATTATAATTTTGGCAGTTTTAACACTGGTCATCACCCTTTCAACAATGCTGAATAAGAAATCCCAGTGATGCCATCTAAAGCCTCAAATATTAATGGTGTCGTAGCTTCTTCACATCAATCTTCGTTATGCATCATGGTGAGAGTAAGACTTGTTCTCTGTTTTACACGTGGACAAGATCCTCCGCAAGAAGTATATTATGCATGTGACTGTCTATTCATATTGCATGATATGTCATATACTTGTTACTACTTAATGCATGCAACATTCATTTGAAAATGTTGGTTTATTGAATTTTATGTTTTATTGACATTTATACCTTTTGTGAGTTTATTTGTCTGTACATTCTTCCTGTATGTCATAAATGAGTACTACTTTTAGTATTTATGGTACTACTTTTGCCCCATATGCTGTGATTTTGGGTCACATCTTATTTGCAATGCGTAAATCATGAATGAGTATATTATTATTTTTCATTTATTTTTAGACCTAATTACTTGGATTTATGTTGCCCCATGTATCAATTACACATTAAACTTTGTGCTTACACATTAAACTTTGTGCCTACAAGAGTAAGATTGTCATTTGCATTGGTCTCTCTACACACGCAAACACACTACTGTGGGTCACTTACATTTGGATCTCCCCAATCCGCATAAGCGGGAGCCCACTGGGAGCTGTTTGTTAGGCGACCATGGCCTGTTTTTGATTTGCTATAAACTATACATGGATTGGTGTGTTGTTGTTTGGGGGGGGGGGGCTCAAGTATTGAGAATACTTGTTTGCATGGCGATGTTGAAACACATGGGAAAGTGTTCATTTTCTTTTCTTTTGCTAAATGTATGTTTATTCATAACAGGATTAAGGGATAACTATCAAGCTCTTTTGAAGATTCTCTCATCAAGTGTCAGGTCTCTTCTAGTCATAATATGTAATGGAAGGTATGATTGTCTAAAACTGAGATTTTGATAGTTCATTACTTGCTGATCTTGGTAGGCTTAATTTGTCTTCGCTTTTCCATTAACTTCCAAATTTTGCTTTCCTACTTCCTAATTCAAGTCTGTGCATTAGTATTTGCTTTGTCTGGATAGTTGCAGTTATTTGTCAGTCAGACATTGAAAGGTAGAATGCATTCCCAGTTCCTACTGACATTGACTTACTTTGTGATCACATGCTCTCCTTTTAGTTTTGTGGTTTCGATGGGTTTTCATTCTTTTGATAAGATTTGAGGTTGTGTCATTTCTCTTCTTGAAGTGTTTGAATTTGTAGTGTGTTGCAGGATGGGTTTGAATTGCCTACTCGTCTTGCAGTTTCTGCTGCGGACTGTGTATTAGTTCTTACTGAAGCATTGACCAAAAAACCAATTGAATCTAAAAGTCCAAGTGAAAAGGGATCATTGAGGTTTGATCCTTCAAACAAGCCAATTAGCATTCTTGGGGGACACGAGGAGAAAAAGGATATGTCTCCGTTAGTTTCAAACAATGTTGAAGGGGGATTTTTGCTGTGGGAGCTGTTGGATCAACTAATTATTCTTGTGGAAAAACTTTGTTCTGTAAGTTTGCAGCCTACTCGTCTGTATCATACAGTTATTTGCAGTTATTGTTTTGCATCTGTTGTTATTTACATTTACAATTTGGATTTGATTTAAGTCAAGCGTCTTTGTAATTGATGGGTAATTATATGCTCTTCGTTTTTAAAAGTTTACATGTTCAGCTTTGTAATTTAACCCAGGTAACTCTTCCAATTTATTCAGAAATAGAACTGGGTGGATTTCCTTGAGAAATGTGTAATGGCAGTCTGGCCTGCAATCAGACAAACACATTATTAATTAATTTTTTTTTTGTTTTTTTGGGGGGTGGGGGGGGGGGGGGGTGGGGGGCATTAACCATATCCATTTGCCTGATATGTTGTACAAGTGGTGGATTGAGGGCTGGTTCACTAAGCTAGCAACAGGTGGGTATGGCTGATGAAAGACTAGCAACCAAGCCTAGTTGAGGATGGATGGCCTAGCTCCTGCCTTTGATGTGACGGGTTCACTTGTTTGATACTGGCTATTCAGAGTGATTCTTTTCCTTTTTTGTTGGGGGGGGGGGGGCTGGTTGAAGTTTTCAAATTTCAGCGGCAGTATGCTTATTAAATTTTAAAATGACTGGAACTAGACCAAGTTAGTAGTGGTGGCCTTTTTGTTGGCTGAAATGACCTATTCACCCACCTGGTCAAGGTTCATCTAAGATCGAATATAGCTACAGATCTAGTGACAGTCCAGTCTGGTGTGGCCATTGAGCGGGTTCACAGGGGTTTCACTGGGGCCATCATTGTTTTTACATTTGGGTTGTGGTGGTTTTTAATTAAGTGCTTTTCTTTTGTTAATGGAGATATGAGTTCTAATGCTTGCTAATGAAACTCTTTCCAATCTCCACAGTGGAGCCAAAAAAGCCGACCATTACATGCAAAAGGTTTGGAGCAAGTTCGTAAGTGGTTGCATGAGATAAGCAAATATTATGTTTGTGCTCAAGATGAGGCAGGTCTTATATCTGTATGCTTACTCAACCTGTTAGTTTTTAGTATGTTATTTGTTTATGTTGATGTTCATTCTTCTATTTGTCAACAGGTTCAGAGTTTCAAACAACTGCTATATTACTGTTAACCTCCTGTTGGAGATATTACAGTATGCTATCTCGTCTTGAAGACTCTCTATTTCCACAGCGTTGTGATGAGTTGGTTGAGCAGTTTCTATCTGGAATCCAGGTTCTTTCCCAACTTCTTTTTTTACCATACCATACTGCAATGATTATGGTGGTGGTGCTAATGTTGAACTGTTGAGCTGTGCTACTAGCCAGAGCATATTGCACCTATACTTATTTGCTGAGCACCAACCTAGGGGCAAATTGTATTGTACAACTTCATGTTCAGTCCTCCAGTGCACTCCTTTTTTGTTAAAATTAGTTTCTTTTTCTTTTTTTCTATGAGCCACATGAATTTTTTAAGGGCTATTGGATGCCAATATACTAGACTTTGGGGGTTGTTGGACAATATTGCACTATACAATTTTCTTGTACGATAATATACTATACTTAGGGGGTGGGTGTTGCGTACAAACCATACTTGTTCTTTTTTGGACAATTATGCACCAGAATTTAGCATAAGTTCTGCTTAAATCCGACACCTCCAAAGTATAGTATATTATCATACAAGATAATTGTATAGTGCAACATTGTCCAACACCTCCCAAGTACAATATATTAGCATCCAATAACCCTTTTTTAATGAATTTTAAATTTTATTTTCATTGAATACCAAAACTGGTGAAAGGAGAGAGAATGAGTGCAAACATTTTAGTGAACCATAGAACAAATTTTTATGAACCTCAGGCTTGTTTTAAGGAAGCCTATATGGTTGTTGTGACCTTTTGTCTTTTGGTTAACACTAATAATTGTCATTCTTGAACTTTCTCTTTGTCTTGTTGGTATTTTGAGGGCAAGGTTTGAATTCAGTTTGGGAAGTCTGGTTTAGGGGAGAGGGGGATTCTGAGGCATAGGGAGAGTTGTATCTTGTATTTGCTTTTATGAATATTGTTGTCACTTCCCCTATGCTTCTCAGTATGCTGAGATTTTGGAATAGTTCAAGTGAAAGTTTAAAGGTACAAACCTTCTTCCATGGATCATCTTCCCTAAGTAGAATAGATATTACTTATTTGTTGTTTTTATGCTAGTGTTAGCATTTGCGGTCTATTTAATAGTTAATTGGGTCCCATGTATTCTTTCATGATAAACTTTCTGCCTCGGCAAAACGTGGATGTTTTCTCCTTGCCTGCACTGTATACTTGTTGGCATATATGAATGGTGCCATATTGAGTGAAATGCACGAGTTTCTGTGTTGCTTTATGTTCATGGGATAATTTGTCATAATTCATGCAGTTTTACACAGAGAACAACGCGAAGGACCACATGGACAATAATGATAGTTGTATGGAGACCAGGAAGTTCTTCTTGAACTGTCTAGCACTTCTGTTAGGTCGGTTGGACCATAAAAGGATGGAAAGCACTACCTCTGTATATGGATTACGGATGTCAAATGTTCTTATGTCACAGGTAAAATAATTTCTGGAACTGTATGCTCTGAATCCTCTCATAGTATAATTCTTTTTTCCTATTTGGTAAACATACAGGCATGAATAACTTTTGTGGATTCCGATATCCACTATTTTAATCAAAGCCGTCATATAGGATGGACACAAGGTTGATTTGAAAATGACACAGCAATTGCCTTTGTCGCTGTTATTATTGTTGGGCCATATAAAAGTGTAACATGCACACACAGACATGCAGACATGCCCAACCTTGCACTCTCATGCACACAAAAGCCAGTTCTTATCCCATTTCACATAAAGAAATTTGTAGGCTCATATTCAGCTTTTAGAGATATTTATAACCTCCATTTTATCTCTTAAAATAGCAAAACAATAGCTGTGAAGTCTGTTTCCCTTAATGCAATTCAAATTATGTGATGGAAATCAACCAAACATTATCATGTCCACACGCTTACTCTGATATTTTGAAATTGCATTTCCAAAATGACTGGCTTATGCCGTGATGATTAGGATTTACAACGTGTCTGTAAGAGTCAATTGCTGTGACTTGTTGGGCATTGCTACTATCATGAGCAGTACCAGATTTTTTTTCCTGTCATTCTTGGGGTATTGTGGGTCCTTGTCTTGACACCGGTGGACATCATATCCTAACCTTGCTGTTTAGGTTAGTCGTACTGTAATTTTAGCTGAATTAATAATGCACTTGAACCTTCTTGTATCCTTGTCAATCCTATCTCTCATTTAGTTTCTTACCTCTTCTTTTTCCCTCTCTGGACCCTGTCACACCTATGGACTCCAACCTAGGTGGATTTTATTTATTTATTTTTTTTTGGGGGGGGGGGGGGGATTCCATTGGCTAGATTGGGTAGATGCTGGTTCATTTAGGCTCTATATAAGAGACAATTGATTGTTTATGATAGTTGAGGGAGGCATTTTGCTTTACTCTATTGCTGTGCAAACTTAAAAGAATCACACAAAACTGACCTTTTTGAGCTGTGAAAGCGATATGATTGTAGGCTTTGTATTAACTATGAACCATAAATCTTCTGAGTGTACATCTTGACTTTCTAAGTTGCATTCCTGTCATGTTAAACCTTCCTATAATATGACAAATTCGAGTATGGTCATACATATAGACGACTCAAGCTGATACAATGGAATGCTGGCATTCATATGATTTTGTGGAGCTCTAATCAAGCCTGAAGGTCAATTAAACCTTAACATTTAAGATCCTTGCCAGATCTTGGTTTCTTAACTCTTTTATGCAATTGGATTATTGTACTATAATATACTGTACTTTGGAGGTATTGGACAATCATGCATTATATTATTTTTATGGACTCCAATACACTGTAATATGGGGGTGGGTGATGCCTTTGCACTAAGAACGAGTTCTGGTGACAATGACTCATCAAAGATCCTTTGTGTTAACCGGAGGAAAATCATTTGGAATGTTATTTGAAATTTTAACTGAACCTATGCCTAGTGACGCTAAAACTCATGTGTTTGACTTAAGTATGACTTATAAAAAAAAATTAAAGGAAGAGGAGACTTGAGTCAAACAATGGATTTTAGGGTCACTCGGCATAGGTTCAGTTAAAATTTCAAATAGAACTTGCCAAATATCTTTTATCTCTCTATCTTTTAGTGAGATAAATCAAACCCGAAGGCTATTTAACCCTCTCTCTTACTCTCTCCCTCCTCATGTCAACTCTCAAAGCAACCTCTCTCTCAAATCCCTCTTCCAACGTCAACTCTCTCATCTATCTCTCTCAATCCTCTCAACCATACTTTCTCATCCTCTCACAAAAGTCCTCACATCACTCTCTCTAAGCCTCCCTCATACTTCGTCCATCACTTTCTCAATTCATAAAAGATCCAACTTTCCCAAACCCTAATCCATACTCCCTCTCAAACCATCCAAACTCCACAAAGATTTCCTCCAGTTGACACGGAGGATCTTTGATTAGTCTTTGTCATGGAAAGTCGTTCTCAGTGCCCGGGTGTCACCCACCCTCATATTACAGTGTATCAAAATCCAAAAAATAGTACAGTGCATGATTGTCCAATACCCCCAAAGTACAGTATATTATGGTCCAGTAATCTTGTGCTATTCGAGCTGATCTAATCAATTACCGACAATGTCTTGAATAAAGTAACAATTGTCTTTGGTACTGTTGAAACCCCATTTCAAGTTACTGTCTACGTACCAACTTTGTTGGAGCAGATAAAAAAATAAACAGAGGGAGAATCTGAAACTCTAATTCATTGCATTCAAAACTGAAATACACATCAGAATAAATAGGACTAACCAAACAAACTCAACTGAAATTTAGCAACTAACTGAGACATGACTAACACCTTATTGCCTAAAAATAGAAAGAGAAATCGACTTGACTCACAAGTCACAACTAATCGCTACTTGAAAATTAGGAAACACTGAATGGTAAACCGCCAAGCATCATTCAACACTCTCGCTTCAAAACTTGTCATCCCCATCTTCTTTCTAAAATACTCATGTCATTTGGAGGAGAGCCTTGTCAAGATATCAAGAATCTGCCGATTTGTTCCACAATGCTTTAGTTCAACCTCACCTTTGTAGTCAGGTCACGAATGAAATGATAGCGCACACATATGTACGATCGCGAAAGTCGGATTTACGGATATCGCTATACCGACTTGTTGTCGCGAATATTTCATTGCACCAACTGCTACCAAATCGCTAGTAACTTCCTTAGTCATACCACTCGCAAGTCAAGAAGTCCCCGCCATGTATTCACCTCTCAAGAAGATAAAGCCACGTTGTCCTGTTCTTAGAACTCCATGAAATTGCTCCAACCAAGAAAGAATACTGACCAAGTACTCTTTCACATCTATAGAGCTCGCAAAATCACCGCCAAGATAACCATATAGTCCGACCCATCAACCTTCTGCACTAAATTCCAAAATCGATGTGCACAAACATAGCGCAGAATCCTTTTAGCAGCCTCCCAAATGGTGCGCAGATGGATTGTGCATATACTGGACACCACACTCACAGAGTGCAATGTCAGTCGAGTATGAGAGATAGTTAAGGCCACCCACAAGCCTTCGAAAGTATGTGGCATTAGCTTTTTCAAGCCATCTTCACCCTCAATACTTCATTCACATTCATAGAGTACTGATTTTACAACCCACCATGTCAGGTCTCTCGAGGAGGTCCATCAGATATTTTGTTGAGAGATAAAATACCATCAACACCTTGTTTTACCTCAAGCCCAAGGAAGTAGCGCAGAGTCCCAAATCACATCTCAAATTTCTTCATCATGCATTTAAATTCATCAACAATAGACTCAAGACCCCATATATATATCATATCATCAACATAAAGACAAACCACCAAGAAATCAATATCACCTTGTCTTTTCAAATAAAGGGTAGGCTCACTGCACTTCTCTCAAAATCATTTTCATTGAAGAAAGCATCAATCTTATTATACCAAGCACGTGAGCCTGTTTTAGACCATACAGAGCCTTTTCAAATTTATAGACTTTATTTTCTCGCTTTTTATCACAAACCCTTCGGTTGTGCAACATATACCTCCTCATTCAATTCCCATTAAGAAAGGCGACTTCACATCAAATTGAAATACGTGCCATCAAACCGAGCAAACTAAGGCTAGAAAGATTCTTACAGCTTCAAAGCGAGCCAGGCGAGAAGGTCTCATCAAAGTCGACACCTTGTTCTTGAGCATAACCCTTGCAACTAGTCGAGCCTTGTATTTTTGAACTGCTCCATCAAGATTGCATTTAGTGCAGTACACCCACTTCAAACCAATCGCATTCTTCTCTTCCGGAAGGTCTACCAAATCCCAAGTTTGGTTTTTCCGGATGGACAACAACTCCTCCTCCATCGCTTTGCACCACTCGGGTTGCTTTGTAGCTTCCTCAAAGTAAATAGGATCCAGAATAAATAAAGCAAAGGTGCAAGTTATATTATAATCAACATATCTAGGATTTGGCCTCCTATTCCTCCCGACCTTCGGTAGAGGAGCACTGACTCTCCTCGGAAGGTCTTTGGTGAAGAGCTTCTGAGGAGAACTTGAGGTTGTAATTCTTGCTCCTCCTTTCAACCAAAGGAACTTCCAGGTAATACCTTCAGACTTTACCTTCTCCCAATCCCACGCAGAAACTTCATCAAAACCACATCTCTACTGATGGTTATCTTGCCATTCACAGGATTATATAGCTCAGATGCTTTAGACTCGGAAGAATAGCCAACAAAATATATTTCGATTTTTGTCAAATTTCGAGAATATGTTTTGATCAAAGCATACGCTTATACAACCAAATACTTTTAAGTGACTCACCGTTGGCCTTCTACCGCCCATGCTTCATAGGGTGTTTGATCCCGATCGCTTTGTAGGGACAAATTCAGAATGTACACTGTTGCTGCTACCTTCACCCAAAAATGAGTAGGAAGACCCTTAGCTCAGATCATACTCCTTGCCATTTCTACCATCGTCCGGTTCTTCCTCTCGACACCGCTCGCGGTGTATACGGTTTATTAGCTCTTTCATGAATTCCACTTTCTTGACAAAAATGTGAACTCGGAGAGGTAAACTCTCCTCCTCTGTCTGTCGCAGCTTTTTATCAAAAGACCACTTTGGCTTCGACACGCCTTGAATTTTTGAACTGTCAAAAGCTTGGACTTGTTTTCCGTAAAATAAACCCAAACCATACGACTATAATCATCAGAATCAACATAAAATAGACTCCAAGGGATTCACTCATGGGTCCACACAAGTCTCATGCAGCACTAATTCAAGACATTTAGAGGCCCTCCAAGCCTTACCAACAGAAAAGTTTTTACTTTGCTTGCATAAACACAACTCTCACAAAACCAATACTTTCAACCTTAGGTAACCCGAAAACCATCTTCTTTCTCGCTCAACAACTTCAACCCATTAATATTCAAATGCCCATATCGTAAATGCCATAGTTTAGTCTCATCATTAGCATTAGAAACCAAGGCACACCTCTCAACCATAGAGACTTCAAGTGGAAACATCCTATTATTTTTCATTACGACTTTAGCAATGATCTGCCCATAAGTCTTTTCTCTAATAATACAATAACCATCATCAAAGAAAAGAGAATATCCACTCATCATCAATGCCCGACACTAAGCAAATTATAGGAACAAACTAGGCACAAGCATTACATCACGCAAAGCTTGGAATTACCTTTGGGAGTCAGAATGCTTACGCACCTCTTCCTTCGACATGAATAGCCTCATTGTCTCCAAGTGTCACGCTGACTTTTCGACTCATCAAGCTCCTTAAATAGAGACCTTGTTCCAGGTCGTGATTAGAACAACCACCGCCTAAGAACCAAACATCGTTAAGACTTCTCATTCTCGTAAAAACAGCCGTAAAAGCTTACTTTCCTCCTCTGCAAAATTTGCTTGATTAGCTTCATCTCTCTGTTTCTGCCAACAATATGCCTCCTTGTGGCCTGGTTTGTTACAGTAACGACAGAGGAAAGGTTTGTTCTGCCTCTCTTCATTATAACTTCCTCTACCTCGGCCTCTTCCTTGACCTTTCCCACGACCTCTGCGATGGAAACCACCTCTACCACTACGCGCCAAAATTCTCTCAAGTCTCCCCTTCACCGAGAGGCCTTTTCCTCGACCTTTCATAAGACCGTAACTCCGGCCGTGGGCTTGCAAGGAACTCATTAGTTGATCAAAAGTGTAAGTAGACAGATCCTTAGATTCTTCAATTGCAGCAACAATATGATCAAATTTTTTGGTTAAACTCCTCAGCACTTTGCACACAATAGTTTCATTACTAACACTTTCCCCATATGTTTTCATCTGACTAACAATCCCAGACACCCTAGACAAGAAATCTTGAACAGACTCTTTCTCTTGCATGACCAAAGTTTCAAATTCACGACGAAGAGTCTGTAATTTTACAGCGATTACCTTTTTATCGCCTAAAAATTCTTGCTTCAAAATCTCCCATGCCTGCTTGGAAGTTGCGGCTGCTGCAATTCTTGGAAAAATCTCGTCATCCAGTGCAGATTGGATGAGGAATAGAGCCTTGGCATCCTTCTTGCGAAGCTCTCGAAGATTCTGGTCAGGTTGAGCCGGTGCAGGAGTAGGCTCGGTGTACCCAGTTGACACCAAGTCCCATAACTCTTGAGACTTGAACATAGTTGTCATCTTGAGGCTCCAGAGATGATACTTTTCCCCTTTGAATATGGGAATTAGTGGCTGGGCTGAGGAATTAGAACCATTGCTCGCCATTGCTTTCACTCAAATTGTGTTTGCCTCACTGTGTTTGGGACTCTCTGATAACTCCCAGGAAAAAATAAAAACCTGATTGAGAGAATAGGCTGCCCTTGCCTAATTACTTCTCAATACGCTCTGATACCAAATTTGTTGGAGCAGATAAAAAAATAAACAGAGGGAGAATCTGAAACTCTAATTCATTGCATTCAAAACTGAAATACACATCAGAATAAATAGGACTAACCAAACAAACTCAACTGAAATTTAGCAACTAACTGAGACATGACTAACACCTTATTGCCTAAAAATAGGAAAGAGAAACTGACTTGACTCACAAGTCACAACTAACTGCTACTTGCTGAAAATTAGGAAACACTTGAACAGAAACTGTTGAAGCATCATTCAACAAACTTTAGCTAGTTGAGTAGTTATTTTATAGCATACCTATTGATCTGTCTTCTCATGTTGATTACAACAGGAAAACATATACTCTGCTGTACAACATATTTTGATTTATGTTTTGGGAGACAGGCTCCATATAACTTACTTAGGGTAAACCCCTCCCAAAAAAATAAAAGATTCGAAAACTCAGTAACTGGGTTGAATTGTTTTTACAGAGTAAAATTCCAGCTTGCAGTTCAGCTTTGTTTTAGATGTCTGACAGAAGTTGATTAATCGAGCGAAGCCATTTTTTTAAAAATTTTAAAACCTGAATATATAAGCGAAAAACCTGAATCTTAAGTCTCTTTGCCTTTCTCGTTCTCTTGGTCTGTACTTTGTACAGTGGTTTCTCATTTCCTCCTTTTCAATTGTCCGTAGCACTGACTTTGGAACTGGTTCTTGTGGTTTGGGAGTCGACCGAACTGAAAATTTTGGTTCAGTTTATGGTTTGGGTTTTGGGGAGCTGATTTTGATTAACCGACATTGAGCACCTTTCCTTACTTGAAAACAGACTTTTATCAATTAACAAATGAATAAATGAGCTCAAAGAAAAGATCATAATGATTAATTGAATAATTTGTGAAAAATAAGTGAGGTGACTGGTTAATCATCCTCACTTGGTTTGCCCAATATTAAACCTGAAATGTGTAGCTCAAACTGTATTCATGTAATCAATTGGATTTTTAATCCATTAATTAAACACTTCAGTTCTCCATGTTTCCAATGTGATGGCACTCAATGTGTATATGAACCTTCATAACTATGTATGCAGAAACATCTTGTTGGGAGTGACTCGTGTGGTCACATTGTCTGTCACTGTCTTTCTTGTAGAGCATTCATGTGGGCATTTGTATTGCATGTATGGTGACATTGGCCGCCTTGGTCTATTGTAGAAGTATTGTTTGGCTAGTTTGCTTAATCGTTGTGCATGTTGATTCTCTCTAGATTTTTTTTTGTTTATGTGGCCAAGGACTAGGACTATTTTTCTTTGCTTGGAAGTCTTGTGCCCCCTGATCGTGTTTCATCTTGTTTTGTTGCAATGTTCTCTGACTTTTCCATAGCCATTGTGGGGTGTCTGACGTACCTGAAATAGTTTCAGCTTCTAGGAGACAGAGTTGAAGTTATTTTCTACTCCTTCCATTCTGTAATATATTATATTAACTGCCTTTTTACTTTCCACAATTGTCATTTTACAATTCCAATACAATATTAATGTCTGTTTTAGCATATTTGCCTCTTACTTTTATCATTCCCAACACAAATATATAATGAAAGTAGGAATATTTTTGTCAATGTACCAATCAACTACTGTTTTCTTGATATCTTCCCAAAACTGAAAAAATCGCAATTATTAAGAGGAATGGAGGGAGTAGAAGTTTGTGGGATAAAATGAAAGACTGCATACCATGTCAGAATGCTGAACTTCTGACATGGTGACTTCATGTGAAAACAGAATTATTATTATTATTATTGTTGTTGTTGTTGTTATTCTTCTTCTTATTATTGTTATCATTGTTATTATTTTTTTTGTTGCCCCCAGAATAGTTCCCTAACTGAATCAAGCTTATGGGCTGTATGGCTTTCAGTTTCATTTATCTCTATACCTTTTCGGTTTTTGTGATTTTTTGACTTCCTGCACGCCTCCTATTCTTTAGCTTCAATAGTCGTCCAGGCGATGACTGTCCTTTTTCCTCTCATACATTTGAGAGCAACAATGAAAGAGTGTAGTGTGTAGTTCTGTATTTGTGTTTGAGTTCCTTATTTGATTCCTGTCTCAAACAAAGAAGTCAAGTATGATGTTCCGTGCTGGGTCTCTTCGGGGAAGGATGGAGATGAAAGGAGTTGGAGTAGATCAAATTGGATCACAGTGATGGTTACTTTGAAGTACCCAAATACGGATTTATTAGTTATGACACATTAATAGTTGAAATAATGAACATAAGAGTAAGGTTTAAGTCTTATTTAGTGTTCATTATGACTTACAAGAGTTTGTTCCTTTTCAAATTACTCATATAATTGACCTTGGTGGAATTCCAAGTGGAATGTTTTATATCACCTGTTCTTACTCTTCAATCTTCTCTCTGTTGATGGCCTTCTTTGTGGTTCTATACTTGTGGATTCTCATATCTGCGGTCTTGAAGCTTCACTGTGCAGATGAAGATGTGACGAATATGGCAGTTTGCATCCTTAGGTCTGCTATTTTCAAGATAAGTGGAAGCAGCCTCAATAACCCTAGAGAGATGGAAACATTATTGCCACCTCTAATGGACCTTCTAGATGAGCGTGATGGTGCTGCTAGAGCCGTCACGGTTCTCATTGCTGAGTACTGCTCTATGTAAGGCTCTCATTTATATCTTTTTTTTTTTAATTTTTTCGCAGCAATATTTCATTTTACCTTGTTCATTTTGATTGTCAAATCTCTTACGTTGATGGATTAACAGTAGCACTGATCACTGGTGCCTCAAAGAAATTCTGAAGCGCCTATCTTCCGGGAACGTAACTCAAAGGATAAATGCTGCTGATGTGATATCAGAGCTCATCCGCATATCTGGAAACTCAACAAAAGTAGTTTCTGGTCCATTCTGGTATATTTTGACTGCTCTTTACCCTTTTCTCAGCATTCAGTTGCGCGTTCTGTTATGAATTTCTTGAAAAGAGATTGCTATTTCAGGCAAGATATAGCAATCCAATTGTTGGAAAGCCTTGGAGACGAAGATCATACGATTCGTACCCAAGCAACCAGTATGCTGCCCTGTATAGGTTAGTGTTAAAGCTCTGTAATTTATACTATCCTGAATTGTGATAGCATTGCACTTTGATTTGCTTAAGTAGGTGAAATTATTGAGGGGCTAATTTTCCATTTACTTTTAGAATTTTCTTTGTTGGTTTTTAGATTTCTTGGATTAGTGGTGACATCATGCTGCAGGGTATGGTGGACGTATTTGTTGCCTTATTGCTCATGTTACTGTAAAACAAAGGCTGCCTTGCAACAGTAATGAACTGTTTTTGATTGAAATGCATTATTGAATCTTTTGATGGTATTGTGCATGTGTTGGACATAGAAAACGTGATGAACTGTTCTTGATTAAAATGCATAATTAAATTTTTGATGGTATTGTGCATGTGTTGGACATAGAAACAGTAATGAACTGTTCTTGATCGAAATGCATGATCAAATCTTTTCTTGGTGGAGATTAAGTTTCTTTTTCTTTTTCTTTTTTCTTGAAAATTGGAGTTAAATAATCCATACTTTGGGGGTACTGGAAAAAAGTAATACCAACTTACAACTTTGTTATCTTGAAGTTAAACTTTGATCCCAATTTTGTTTTGTTTTGTTTTGTCCATTACTGAGTTAAACTCATTGGAGAAGACTTGTGGAACCCATATGGATGAAACTATATTTTGCGAATGATGAACTAGTAGAAGGGTGAAGCTTCCGATTAATGGAAGAAGATATATTTTGGGTTGTTTTTCGGGTTTAGAGTTATACTTTCAGTGGTTGACAACAAAAATAATTGAGGTCAAACTTCAGTTTACCTATAATAAAGTTGTGAGTTGAAATTATTTTTTTTTTCTAATACCCCCAAAGTATGGATTATTTGATTCCAATTTTCCTTTTTTCAGTAAGTAGAGATTAGCTTTGTTCAGCACTGTTGAAATACAGATTGCCAAATCTGGTTAAGTTCAATTAGAACATTTCAATGGTTTGTGCCAGTTTCATGACAGTTAACCTGTGTAGCTATACATCATAGTTAATGTTCATACTCTGATGCAGATCTCTCAGTCTGGTTGTATAAACAAAATACTGGTTAAATGCTATGGTGGTTTGAGGGGAGTTAAATTAGATGTTAAAACTTAAACTAAATATTTTTTTGATAAGTTTTCACAAGTTGTAATAATAGACACCAAGCTGATGTCACCCATTTACAAATGAAGGTGTCTTTAAAGCCTCAAGCATTTAAGCTCTCGACAAAGTCTTATGAACAAAATCCAATGAAATTCCTTTGTACCATGATCGAGAACTCGATACCAACTATATAAGGTACTCAAAAGTAAAATTTAAATTTATGAAGGGTTCTAGCCTTGCCCTAAAAGTTTCTTGAGTTTCTCTTCTTCCAAGTGCACCACCAAATTGTCTAAGGTACCAACTTTCACATACTTAGAATCCAACTCTTCTTCTCCAAGCCACTAGAATCTCTTAACACTTGAGGCTGCACTTAACCAACCACATCAAATAAATTGACAAATGCCAGATTGCCGAACCATTGATAATTGATAAGAAGGTGGCTAATGGACTCTTCCTTCCCAAGATACATAGAAAAAGTACTGGCCAACTTAAAATTTTTCCTTCTAAGTTATCTTTGGTGGGAATCTTTCCTTTGATAGCTGCCCAAGCGAGAAAGTAGGCTTTGTTAAGGGAACTGAAACTTAAGAAATTAAGTTCTAATGTTGGTCGCCACTATTCCAAGTAACCATGTCTTAGATAATTGCCTCTTTATGGAGAGTCGTCCTAAAAGATTTGGGGAACTGAAAGTCAAAAGGTTGATCTCCACACCAAACGTCATGCCAAAACAATATCTGAGCCCCATTTTCCACTTAATGACATACCATAGAATGATAGTTGTCAAAAGCACCCATGATAAATTTTCCGACAACCAACCCCATGAGGAAAAGAATACCTCCACCAGCCATACTTATCAATCCTGGACTTAAGTCTCAATCACCTTTCTCCACAAAGCATCTCCTTCCTCAGCGAACTTCCATAAGCCCTTTGCTTTAAGAGCTTCATTCAAATTGCAAAGATGTCTAATACTAAAAGCGCCCTCATCTTTAGGATGCTCAAATTATCGCACTTTGCTCTAAGAATCTATAGAATCCAACTTTTCTCTTGCTACCCTCTCTTTGGTGTTTAGACGATAGTTACTGGATTCATTCCAGCCCTCCATGTACACAGTCAACTTGATCGCCCCTCCCAAAGCATAGTTTGTTGACTCACTAATTAGCTATGATTTGTGCCCCAACTTGTCTCATAGTTCACCGACTTCTGCAACTTGCACATGAAATCAAACTATCAAAGTGTGAACTTGAGAACAATTGGTGATCACGTCCGTAAGTTGCAGGAGTCCAATGGAAGTCCAAGTAGTTTCAGCTGTCTAAGTTGGAGCTCTCTCATGAGGAAGAATATGTTGATATCCTTCTGCACTCTCACTGGGCTTGGTTGATCTGGAATTACTATTTCTTTGATGGGGGTTAGTAGAGTCGAACCATCTTTGCAAAAGATGTGTTAGTGGCTTGGAGGAGGGCAAAGATGAGTTGGGTTTATAGAGCTTGGAAGGTTCCTTTGACTATTTGGTGTTTTACTTGGAAAAGGGAAAACTGAGTGGACTATTCTGGATTAAGTTGTCCTTTCTAGATTTTGAGATGTACTTTTTGGGAATGTTATATAGTTGGACTGTTGTGCTGAATGGTGATAAAATATGAACTTTTTGGATTTTGCTTATTGATTTATAGATGAGAGCTTGAGGGCATGGGGTGTTTATAGTTGCATCTTTGGTACACGACAGACATCCATTACTTATCCAAAAGAAAAAAAGAAAAAGAACAACAACAAAAATCAATATTTCCTCGTTCTCTCATAAATAATCTTGTCTCGTATCTATATGCATCGATGGCCTGCTTCATCTAGAAAACAGGGCAACGGTAATCAAGTGAGGAATGTTTTAGACAAAGGGTCTCCTGTTTTATGGAATTTATTTTAAGGGCCTCCAGTTTTCAGTGTAGATTTTGAGGTGCTGCTTGTTTTGAGGTAATAATTAATAGGGTGCTCTATTTTAATGGAAACTTATTAGGATGGGCACTAACTTTTTATATTGCCAGAGCATAGCTCAAAACAAGGACCATTTCCCTTTTGAGGTTTTTATGCAAACGGGTTAAAAGTAAATACTCTTAACTACTTATAAAGACTTTCAATGGTACTAGGTATCACAATCTACTACTTATATTCCAAATATTATATTTTCTGTGGCTATTGGCTTGCCACACTTACATCCCAAATATTATATTTGGAAGGGGTAGTATTAGGACCTAGTGAAACTGCTTCCACTCAAGAATTACCTACTAACTCGATCCTATTTCACGAAGAATTCCATATGTCATTGTCATAATGGTTCTTGGAATCCATGACCAAGGCTTGCCGCTCATGGAACCATTTTTTTTGGATTTTTCTGGTAGTAATATCTTGGACTCCATAATCACACTTATGTAGATAGCTAGACCGAAGCTGCAAGCGATTCAATCTCTTGGTTATTAGATACTCAGAATACTTTAAACTATATTTGCATCTTTTCTTACCATACTGCCTAATATTATGTAGGATTAAAATACTAGGAGGCACCACCCTTCCTAGCAATTCAGGTATCAAGTGCTCGATATCATTCACAAGTTGGCGCTAGACATTCTTTGGATTGAACTTCATTGGCTAATTTTTGTGTCAAGCTGTCTGCTAATGAATTCTTCGATCCTTTTATATGTTCAATATAGAAAGAGAATTGGTTAAGCCACAATTGCCAACGTCAGAGCCTCCCCCGTGCTTGCATATTTGATAAATTCTTTCTAACAAGTATGCCATTGCAATTAGTTTGAGGTAATGATTATTTTGGGGTTGAAAAGATTAAAAACTTTTCAATTCCTCTTATGGTAGCGAGAACTTTTCCCAAGGTGGTGCAATTGCATTTAGCTTTACTAAAACTTCCACTGCAATATTTGTAGACATGATCATTCTTTGATTTTGAGTATTGCACTCGAATGCTCATTGCTAGCATTTGTCTCAAGAATCAAAATCTTCTTTGTTAGGCAAATTGAAAACAGGAAGATTTTGGTTTTTTTTTTTTTTTTTTTGAGATTTCTTACAAGCAATGAATCATCAAGAGTCTAAACCTCTCAACATGTTTTTTTTTCTTATCTTTCTTCGCAAAGGTTTTCTCAATTTTGCTAGATTTTTGATAAAATCTAATGCATAAGTGAGACATCCCGAAAATCTTTCTAGTTTTTCTTTTCCTATTTTCAATTTTCTTAGGAAACTTTTCTAGATGTGCTTTTGCATAATAATTTGTCCAACTTCAATATGTAATCCAATGAATTTAATATTTTGCTCAGCATAGACATTTATTTTTTCGAAGGACAAATCCATGATTAGTGCGTTTCTAAGTTACTGATAAAAGGTCATCCTTGTGTTGTTCGATAGCTTTAGAAAACAAGGAATATCATCAATATGGACTAAACAACATTGACTTAGATCTTTAAAGATCTTATCCATTCTTTTTTCTGGAATATTTGAGTTGTATTTATAAGGCCAGATGGTATGACTAGCCACACATAATGCCCTTGAGGAGCATTGAAGGCTGTTAATGGATTGCTGTCCTCATCCATCTTTATCAGCCAATAACCATTCTTGCAATCTATTTTGGAGAACCGTAACACTTTGGATTCTATTGAAGAGTACTGTCTTGTTTGGAATATAATATCCATCTAAGACTGCTATTATTAAGCTTTTTATAGTTGATGACTATTCTAGCTGTTTCTCTCTTTTACTCAGCACGTTTTCTAACCATAATGCAGGATTCGTGTGTCGATTCTTACTATTCCCAATAAGCTTTTTATCTAAAAGTTCTCTTATATGTTCCTTGAACTCTTGGATATCTTGGTGTGTGTACACCATTTTGTCTAACCCTGAAAATGGTATGGGAACATGTTCAGCTAATAGTAGCATAAGTTGTATCTTTATCCCAAAATTTTAAAGGGTCAGTAACATAGAGTTCTTTGCGTGGCTGTTCTTACTATTTCTTAATTTGTTCTTTAAAAGATAGTTTTAGGAATGAAATTGTTAAGGCTATTTCATTTTGAGTTGGCACCTTCTTCTCTCCACGTTGGTTGCGCGGAAAATCAACTTTTTGGTGGGTGTAAGCCTTTTTTTTTAAAAAAAAAAATTTCAATAGGAACTGAGTGACCATCTATGGTGAAGATAATTTGGTGGATGGTTTGGGTACAATGGAAATATAATCTTTCAAAGTAATTTCCAATGGTCATATCACACCCCCTCATAGACTTTACACCCAAGCCTAGAGGCTTCCTAGGCCTCTCACACCCACGGCGAAGTGGTAGAAACATAATCTTTTCACATCTTTGAAGGGGAGCATCATTTAGCACCAGATGAGGACACTTTTTGGGAAAGCTTCTATCCAAATCCTAGATTATGGATCATGGGTCTGAAGATGGGGTAAACTGCGAGCAGCTACATTTTCCTCCCTTTAAACAAACCTACAAGGACAATGTTGAATTTAAAACTAAGGCTTAAATATAGCAATATGTAGGTCGATTCTGATGCTGGAACTTCCTCCGATTTTGTTACTAGGCTTGCAGTATCCTCCCCTTGTCAAACTTTCAATCTATAGTTTTGTGATGAAAAAGCAGAGAAACACCGCCGAATTTAGTGATTATGAAGAGGTCACAGAAATGTGTCATTTACTTTCTTAAAACACATTATTGATTTGCATTAACAAGCTAAAGTGTTCCTCATCTGATTCTTGCAGATCCGTCATTGATTTTGCCCACGCTCTCTCGCTATATTTGCTCAGCAGATGATCCTATGAAGACAGCTGCCGGCAATGTATTTGTTGCAGTTCTTAGGAGTAACAGTCAAAGTTTTGAGGTTATCAGGACGCTGTTGGACTCTCTTAGGTATTTTAGATGGTCAATGCCATCTAATTTTCTCCATAAACGATTTTGAAAGCCATGTTTAAGTTTTATTTTGACTGGAAAGAATAAAAATTGAATGAGTTGTAACTGGACCCTGACTGGCAAGAAATTTCTTTGTTGTTTGTACTGGCTGATAGTTTATGCTTTTCTCTATCTAAATATTCAATTGTGCCTGAACCTTGGAAAATTTCTTCATTTCCAGCAACCTGTGCGATGCCTCTGTCCATCCTCAAGGTTCTGAGGGCATCAAAACAGGTATTGATCCCCCTCCCCTCGCTTCGCAGTCACTATATTGTCACCAAGTAGTAGAAGCAGTGAAAATTATTTTCTAATGATCATACTAGGGATGCAATTGGCAGGTAAACAAGTTTTGTGCATTTAGGCTCAATTCTGTCTTTGACAACCTCTTCGTGATGTTAATTAAGAAGGGCCTATGCTCTTGCAGGCCATCCAGCTCTTCTGGTGATTCATGAAAGTGTACATTGTTTACTGTATTTCTTTATTCTGATGTTGGCTCTAGCACCCATACTTGATCAATTATGAACTTGTTGGGTCCTCGTACTATATAGCACTTTACAAATTATTTGTTGAGGCTCTGTAGGATGATTTTGTGCAGGTTTTCTTCAAATAGTTACTTGTTCCCTTGAATTTGTTATCATTCCTGATTCAGATTGGCAAGGATGTATTTCATAAGGCCACTATATGTTTGTTTGTCCGACGCCTTTCTCAGTCGAAACATTATTTTTTTTTATGTAAATCATTCTGCTGTGAAATTTTGTTTGTGGTTCTTCATTCATCCTATCTTTCCATTACTTCACAAACTATTATCATTTTATCAGTCTTTCTATTATCTTATTTAGTAGTTTAATTTTCCCTGAGTTCACCCTTTTGTACATATTTCAGATGGATCCAAAGTTGACCTGGGTGAAGTATTCAGGATCATTGCAGAATGGTCAAAAACTGTAAGATTTGTAAAATGTCTTTGATTATGCATAATATCCCTTCTTTCCCACTTTATTTTTTGCTTCACAAGACTTAAATGTATCATAATGACAGTCCCTATCCTTTTTATTGGGGGAATGTACATTTAAGGTTAAGGATTTAGATACAGTGATCGAGGAAACTTTAAAAGAAGCAATAATAGCCTTCGTGGATGCAACTGCTGGTCGGTTTTGGGGGAGGTCAAGATATGCATAGCCTTGTCCTCAACTGGCTTGTGTCTAAACTAGGGGTATCAAAAATCGGGTTCGGGTCAAATTCGGGTCCAGAGAATCGGACAGTGGACAGAAAATGTTATACCTGGACCTGTTTGAATTTTGATTCAGACACCCAAACAATACCTGGATCCGGACCAGATGTCTGGACCTGAATGTTCAGATGTCCGTAATGAGTTGTATATGCTTTGTGATTGGGTCATTATGAATAAAAACACACCATACATGGACTCAGACCCGGATGTCCGTATTAAGTCTCTCCCCTCGGCTAAAAGTGCATGAATTTATCCTATTATGATCCGGTTCGGCCAAAAGTGCATGCATTTGTTTCATATAATCTAACTTTTTTAAAATTTGTTGAAAGTCAAATTGCACATTTATTTTGCGACAGAGGGATTAATATGTTACCTATGGGCAGGGGGGTTAATAAGCCAGTGGCCCGTTTCTAGTCATTCAGTGTTAAAGATGTTTGTCAAATTAGCTAGCTCAACACTTTTTTTATTTTTTTTGGGAAATGCAGGTTCAAGATTGGAGTTTTCTAGTTGAACCACTGATTGACAAGATGTTTTCTGAGCCGTCAAATGCAAATATTGTAAGGTTCCTAAGTTGTATAAATGAGCATCTGGCAGACTGTGCAGATATTGTCCTTGGCCGGGTTCTTTTACGGACACGTGAGCAGGAAGAGTGAGTACATATTTTGTTCTGTTTTTAATATAGGACAGGATATTTTTTTTCTGGTAAATAATCAATAGATATTTTAATGGACACCAAGGGTATGTTACCCATTTACAAAAGGAGGCAGTCTCGAAAACTGTGAAAATCTCAAAACCATAGGCGCTCTCTAGTCAATTTATCAACAAAATCCATGAAGGTGACCTTTGTACCATCATCAACCAATCACACAAATTCTCAGACAATAAAGCTTAAAATCAGTTAAAGATTTGATCTTCCCATAAAAATCTGAGAACTTCACTCCTTCGAACAGCACTTTCAAATTGTTAAAGGTATCACAGTCCACTTACTTAGAATCCAACTCTTTTTCAATCTTCTTTTCCAAGCTGCTAGAATATCACTCAACTGTTGAGTTTGCACCCAACTTAACCCCATCAAGGAAACTGCCATGCCCCTTGAATTGAATACTCATTGGCAATATGAATGTGGTTGATAGTCTCTTCCTTTTTAAAACACATATAACACCTGCTAGCCAACTTAAAACTTAGGACAAAGGATATTTTGCCCTTGGTTATTGCCGTATGGTAGTAAGAGCTAGAAATAATTTCAGTAGTATTGAGTGAATCTTTTCAACATGGAAGTAAATAGGGGGTCTTTGTCTGAACCAATGATATAATTCTTACATGATTTAGCATTTAGTCTCTTCATGCACTTTCGTGCATTTAGGGAAGGCTGCCTACATATGGATCTCCCTAGGTCTCTCGTTATCGGGACTACACTGGGGATTGTTACCGTTGTTGTTTTACAAGATGTAGAGCACAAGACACTGAACATGATAAGATTCTTTATTTATGCAATGGTTGGTTCATTTATGCAAAAAAAGTCATTGGCTGCTAGGTGGTCTCTCTCTAAGTCTGAAGGTTGCCTTGTCCTTTCCCATTGATTGTCAAACAGTGTTTTATTGTTGTATCTTATTGTCTTTATGCATTTTTGAACTCAGAATCACTGGACAAGAGAGTTGGGCCCTTAAGAATGAAAACCCAAATAGCAAGGAAAGCATGGTGTTTGGTCGCCTTTGCCCATTGCTCATAATCAAGATACTCCCTTTGAGAGTTTTCAATGACTTTAATAGTGCTCCTATGTACGGCCAGACTATCAAAGAATGTATTGCACATGGTAGGTTTTCATGCATTTATAGAGTATCTGCCTTTTCGTATTTTGTACTTCTTTAGCTGGCTCTTGGCTTTGCCTCTCATTTTCTTTTGATGGTATTTCTTCTATTTTCTCCTCTTTTTCCTTCTATTAATTTTGGAATTATTCATATTCTTTTTCACAGTTGAGCACATTTGCTTGACTTGTTATGCTTTTCATGTGCATTTTAGTGCTTGTGGATGTCTTGTGAAGCATGTGATAGCACTAAGAAATACTATGATATTTTTGGTGTCTAAATCTGTGCTGCTACATTTTCCTGTGACACTCATATTTCCTTCATGCTTGAATATGGATGGCTGCGTGTATGTCAAAATATCTTATTTTCTTGTATATAGTATTGACATTGCTTCACTGTTGCAGCTGTAATTTGTCTTAGGACTTTCAAGAACATCTCAATGTAGGTCTTATGTATTCTTATGTTTGATCATCATACCTTTTTACATGTCTTTCTTCTATAAAATGCGTGCATTTTTCATATTTGAAAACCTAAAATGGTATCACTTTGGTGGGCAGTGAGACTTGCTAAGAGTACCTATGCTTCTTTTTTCTTCCAATATGAAAATGCTAGTATTTTTCACAAATGGCATAATATAAGCATTCTTGATCATTCTCCATCTGCTTTGCATGTTAAACTGCACTGAATTGTTGAGATTAATGTCATTAGCTGAAATGAAAAAGGTGAAGGAATCAAAATGCCTTTGTTTTGGGTGTTTCTTTTTTATTTATTTTTTGTGTGTTTGTGGGGGGGGGGGGGGGGGGGGTTTACAGATTCTTGATGCTGTGATTTGCCAAATGAGCTCATTGATTATTGGATCAAGTCAAAGAAGGCAGGGTTTGTTTAGGAATTGGGTATTGAAAAAGCTTGTGATCATTGGGATTTGTCTAATTTATTTGATGAAGAGAACAGGTTACAGGGAGAAAAAGATAGGCTGAACCTGTACCTCATCTCCTCTTCTATTGCAGTACTTGTCGACAGTTCTTTAACCGAATACCTTTCAACTTCTAGAGGATTGACAGGGTGACCCCTTATCCCCCCCCCCCCCCCATTTTTGTTAGTCGAGGAGATGTCTACTCAGATGATTGAAGCAACCTGTAACTGTAAGCCAAGGAGGTTTGGCACTCGGGTGTGATTTCAAGTATCACTTACCGAGCTGGAATATTGTGAAGCAACCTATGATCCAAGGAGGTTCTGCTTTAGGTGTCCCCAGACATGCTCTTCTTTAATATTGAGAAAGAGAATCTTTAGAGAAAGGTGGTTATACTCAATTATATAGAGGCAGGCTTGGGGTGGTTTCCTTTTGCTATTGATGGTTCTTATGGATGGTGCGCTAATGTCCTTCCCCACTCCTTTTGTTGTATTAGCCAGTAGAGATGTCTGTATGGCTAACTATTTGGACTGTATATGGCATGTTTGGTTTCTGGCTTTTGTGCAAGGGGGATTTGTTTTGGATGATGCTAATGTTAGTGTTTTTAACAAGCATAACCACAACAAACTGAGTCTTCTCAGGAGATGATGAAATGAGGATTTGGACTTTAATGGGGACTCAACGGTTGAATCTTATTATTTGAAGCTAATTAAATATGCGTAGTTCATCATCTCAATTTCTTGTAGGACGGTTCCCTTTCAACCATGTTTGGATGTCTTCAGCTCCGGTTAGGGTCTCACTTTTGCTTGAGAGGCATATTTTAATGTGACACAATCTGCAAAAGAGGTTAAAGAAAGATTTTGGTTAATCCGTCACTTGGGTGCTATAAGTGCAAATGGGATTTGAAATAAGAGAATCACATGTTGCTTCATTGTGATTTTGTTAGGGAACTCAAGGAGCTCGCTATGAGTTGCTTGGGTATCTCTCAGGTTTCTTCTAATTCTGTCACAAACCACCTTTTGATTTGGGAGGTTGACTTTGATTGGAAAGTAAGGAGGAAGAAGGCCTTGGCATTTCCTCATGTGATCTTTTTGAGGATTTGGAGAGAAAGGAAAAGAGGAGTTTGAGGGTGATGAAACTTCACTTCAATGCTTGAAAGACAATTTCATCGGGAGTTTATTATTGGGATATTGGATGACAATATACCGACCTTTGGGGGTATTCGGCTGTAATATACCGACCTTCGCTATTGGACAACAATATCCCTGACCTTTATACTTAGGTGAGATCATTATACCAACAGTGACTAAGAAGGTGGTGACTGGTTAACTAGTCTCTATTCTAACGTGATAGGCGGAGTGAAAATAACCGGCCGTTGCCCAGTAACCATGTTAACTCCTTCGTTTTTCTCACTAACCCACGTTAAAAAAATCGGCCCCAATACAGTGACTAAGGGGGTGGTGAACCAGTCTTCGTAGTGACGTGGCACACAACCAACCAATGTCATGTAATGTGGGTTGGTGAGAAAACGGAGCGGTTAACGGGGTTATTGGCTTGGGACATTTTTTTTCCGCTCCACTAGCCACATCAGCATGGAGACCGGTTCACCATCCCCTTAGTTACTGTTGGTATAATAATGTCACCTAGGTATAAAGGTCAGGGATATTGTTGTCCAATAATAAAGGTTGGTGTATTACAATCCAACACCCCCAAAGGTCGGTATATTGTCATCCAAAAACCCTTTATTATTTGGATAAGGAAAACTTTTTCTTATAAAAAGTATTTTTATATTCTTTATTAATATTGTGGAACTTATTGTATGGTGTTGGTTATGTTCAAGGATATTGTTTCCTACCCTCATTAACATAATTGCTGATGGGATGGCATATTTGTGGCAAGCCAGGTGCGGACGATTACGACCTCAGTAATTATGAGTGTGTGGCTACTTTGCTCTTCAACAGGTTGGTCGATGAGGCCAGGTCTTCTGTTAATCCCTTGTTTTTCTTCCCCAATTTTGGGGCAGTAATGTTTTACTTTTTGTATCATATACCAGGGCTTTCTCTCATTTCGAATATGAAGATGCCAGAAAACTTGCTGCTGAACTCTGTGGTCGCATTCATCCCCAAGTATGTTGTATTATCGTACTAGAACCACTTCACTTTTTGAGATGACGAACTAAGTTTATTCTGAACTTGAAGAAGATTACTGATTGACTTATTAAAATTGATGCCGATTTCTCATATGTCGTATATCTTGCTGTTTAATTGTCTAGGTACTCTTTCCTGTTGTTCTTTCTCAACTGCAACATGCTGCTGAACTTAAGGACGTCTTGAATATCAAAGCTTGTCTATTCGCAATATGCACATCTCTTGCGGTAAGTCTCCCAAGTGTCAAACTGCTGTGATGTTTATGTGTTTACTGTCATCAACACTTCTCATCTCCCTCTAGTGTTGTTTCTTCTCATATGTTATATGAAATCCAGCGTCTCCCTGTCCAAAAACATGCTATCAATTGCAATCACAGGATCTTGAAAAACGGAAACAGGAAAGCTTTTTACTTCCCCTGTCCAATACTATTGCATGGTTTGAGTTTGACATTGCACACATGTTAAGAATTTAGTGAAAATAGAAGCAACTATGAATCATGCCCGAAGCCTATGTTACTCCAGGTCCGACTCTTCATTTTCCCTATCCCTGCCATACCCTTGTTGGACCCTTGATACTCTAAGGATACGACGCTCGACACTTCAACTTACAATGAAAATATACCGAATTTCTTAAAGATAGCTAAGTTGGACACCTGTATCCGTGTCTCATATGGACAGACAGGGATACCCAAGTCCTAGTAACATAGCCCCAAGCTTGTTGAAAATTTAGGATGATTAGTACTTGATTTCTAAGCATCATAATTAACTTGCCAAAAACTAATCAATTATTAGATTATTTGCTTTCTTTTCATAAATCATTTGACTTTGGTTATTTATTGTCATGAAAGGCATAAAGGAAAAAATGTTAATTATTTTTATTTATGGAATCATGCAAATAATTTGGGACATCCAACAAAATTTTAGTAAGCAAATAAAATGGAGGGAGTGCATTAGTTTCTATATCGAGATCTGTTTCAAATTGTGTCATTCTCTGAGCCAAGCGAGAGTGTGGCAGTTTAACAGCTAAAACCTATTGTCTTGGCAGATTAGAGGCTGGGAATCAGTTTCACACCCATATGTTGTCAGAGTTATAGGGATACTGCAAGCTATTCTACTCTGGCCATCTATGGATGGCGATGAAGGTAAGCAGTGGTTCATGTAGACATATAGATGGGAGTTTGTTACAAGTGTAATAAGACATCTTGGTTTACAGTCTCCAAAGCACAGCATGGATGCATAGACTGCCTGGCGCTGATGATATGTGCTGAACTACAAGCTCCTAAGGGAGTAAGAAATTTGGTGTCAGACAAACCTTTGTCTTTGCCTTCGATCAATTTCCAGAATGGTATTAATGAAGCATAATTTATTGGTGTGAGATGTATTAGAGTAGAAGAGATTTCTGCACATTTATTTGACACTGGTCCTTTAACTTGGTGTTTGCAGCCTCACCCGCACGATCTTCTGGGGCTTCTAATTTGGAAAATTCTGTCCTGGCTTTTGTCATTAATAGTTTGGCCAATGATAAACTTGAGTTCTCTCCGGGACTAAGTGAAGATGATGAATCAAATGTCTCCATCTCCATATCTTTTCGTCTGTGCATGGCTAATGTTCTCATTAGTACTTGCCAGAAGATTCCAGAACCTGTGAAGAAGACTTTTGCGAAGAAAACTCTTCCCAAAATAATTCATTTAACCGAGGTAAGTGCAATTGCTTTTTTTTTTTAAAAAAAAAAAAAAAAAAAAAAAAAAAAAAAAAAAAACTGGGACTCCCTTCGGATGACATTATGAAACTCACTGGCGTTGCTGACACTCAAACAATGCAGGTCATAGGAGACGCAGCTGTCAGAGCTGCTTGTGTCCAGGTCCTGTTCTCAGCCGTGTATCATTTAAAGTTGGTTATTGTTCCTTATGCGCGTGCTCTTCTCAAAGTGGCATTGAAATTTCTTAGAAACGAAACAGAACAGGTACGTGTGTATTAGTCTGTGTTTTGCTAATATGTTGTGTGCCGTAGACCAAGTCCTTGACTATCTGAGACCCAGATGTGAGTGTGATGATAGAACTTGGTTTTTGCTGATTATGTTGTTCAGGAAAGGATGGGGGGTGGCAGACTAATGGCGTCTCTGATGGCGGCAAGTGAGGATGTCGTGGCAGAAAGCATTGCAAGGGAACTGCCAGAAGTGAGGTCCACTCTGTTACATGTGTCGAATTCCGATCCCTCCCCGCAGCTCAGGCAAATATGTCAGCAACTGCTCGCATGCTTAACTTTGTAAGAAAGGGTTGATGCTTCCGAGTTCACCATTATCCTCCTCCCCTGCGTATCTCTAATTCTCTCCATTGTCATATCGACGGCTTTGTACGTATAGATTTCGTAGTTTAGAAGTGTAATCATGGCGGACACGCTATGTTTTGGCTGGTAATTGTGTGTATGAAAGTTGGAAGTAGAAATGAAAGGTTTAGGTCTAGCCTCTAGGCTTAGGTGTTAAGTGTTTGATTTGATTCCAACTGACAGAAAGATCAGCCTGCTAGTCGCTTAAGAATTATACTTTCATTCAGGAATTAAAACCAAATTCAATACTACGTCTCGGTGGGGTATAGAGGGTCCGGATATAGCAATTCTGTACTCTTACTACAAAATTTTACAATTTAAAAAGATTGGTTCCAATTGGCTAAGATCGAAAATTGTTTGCTATTTGTTACTTTACTTCAAGGAAAAGAAACATAATATTTTATGTGTTTTAATATGGTTGTGCGACTACTCTCTTTGGGTTTTTTTTCCCTCTTTAACTTTTTAACTATTTTTTTTAAATTTCATGTCATGTGTCAATTTACTATCTCAATAACATATATGGTAGCTTTTTTTTAAAAAAAAATTACCAATAACATTCATTGAATAGAATACCAAAATTTGATTTTAGTTAATGTATTTAAATAATTTTTCGATTAATTACTATATTATTTCTAGGATTATTGGATTCCGGTGGTCCTTTTGGATTTTGTTTGCAGTAACTCCCTATTTTTTTTATATATATTCTAGTGGTCTTAAAAAGAATCAAAATTGTATTCTAATGGTACCAAATTGACATCTTTTTTCATAAAAAAAACTACCTCCTCATTTTGTTAATGTTTTTCATTTTTGCTCTTAGAAAGGTTAGAAAGTATAGTTATTTATTTGGAGAATCTTAGCAATTATAATATTTTTTAAGGAATAAAAAAGGAAAAATCCTAGAAAAAAAAAATCAAACAAAATTGGGACAAACATTGTAAATTCACTAAAAATCGTGGGGAGTTGTTGTGCTAAGTTTCGGAGCAAATACAAGTCAAAATCCAAGATATTTAGCCCCTTGACTCGATGACGTTCCATCGGAATACAATTTTCTATTTTTTAGAACCATCAGAATACAAAAAAAAAAAAATTAGTGGCTATTAGCATACAACAGCTGAAAGTAGGGATTATTAGAATCTAATTTTTCTTATTTCTACAATCTTGGTTTAGATATACTACATGCATTTGTAACATGTGCTCTATATATTTTCGAGTGACCAATTATAATAATAAAAGTAAATAACCTAATATATGTGGGTAAACAATTCTAATATTGATTATTGAGTGAACAACCTAATAAATTACACTGAGAAGTGAAAAGTGGATGCAATTTGAGGGTGCAACACGATAATATTTGCCAATAAAAATAATAAGGGATAAATTTCAGAAGATGTTTGACGTGCTGATGTATAATTGCCAAACAAAATGGATGAAGTTAGATTTGGTTAATTTTGGAGTTAAGCAACAAAAGTAGGAAAATGACTTACGGAGTACATCATAAATGAAATTGAAATGCAAACAACACTGTTGATTTGGTATTCAATTCCAAAAAAAATTAGGTAATGAAATGGGCAAAAGATAATGCCAGAGGACTAGGTAAGTGAGTTGGAGTTTTCAATGTTTACTTGTAGCTGTACATCCATTTTATTTTAACATAAATTCATTCTAAAATTCTTTTTAACAAATACATGAAGAAAAATATTGTAATATATATGAAAGAAATGTTCAAGGATTATTATCAATTTATCATAAACATTTAGAGTCTAAACCTATCTAAATCATAATGTCGACAATAACATTTAGCAAAATAAGAACTTGCTGTTGTGATGTAGATTGTTTGGATTCAGATTATTTATATTTATATTAGTTGAATTTGGGTCCTATTAATCTGTCTATGTATTGAAATCAAATAATATTGAAAGAAATTACTTTTGTAGAATCCAATTGGATATTATTGGAATTGTTTGTATATTCGCGTACACTTGGGTTGTCATTAGATTCAGATCAAGTGATTTTTGCCTTTTGGAATTTAGTTCCAATTTGATCTTTGATCGATATGACCCGTACTTTAATTGAACAAAACATTAACTTCACTTGTTTTATTTTCAAAAAAAAAGAAAAAAATAATAATAAGATAAGCGAATGACTATACTCTTTGTCAATTTTCATTTTCAATCTTTGAAGTGTCAACAAAAAAGTATTGGAGGAGCATAAATTCATTTACACTGTTATACAGCTATGATTTTCATGAGGAAATTTTCTTATAAAGCATATTTTTCAGTTTTTCTCTCCAATGACATTAAAACATGGCTCTTCAAATAATACTTGGGCCTAAATTTGACATTGTCTTTAAACATCACAATGTTGTTGCCTATCATTTTCATATGGGCCCAATCTAAATACAGAAATATTTACACACCCGTGTAGTTTGTGCGTGTCATAATCAATCAAGCAATTATAAGTTATAAGTTGTAAGTTGCAAGTCCATAAACAGATAGAGTTATCCCAGCGTGGAGTTAATTACATTTACCCTACCTGATATATGCGGTAATAATTTTTACACACCCGACATTTGGGAAATAATTTTCACCCACCTGACATTTAGTGAAAGTGATTTTTAGTGTTAGAATCCGGTAACTTGTCATCGAAAATGGAAAAATACAATAATACCCCCATATCACTATGTGAAATTATGATGTTGGAGAGTAGAAGACAGACATGGTGGTTTGGGAGGGTTTAGGTTTTCATTTTCTGTATGGGAGGGGGGTCGGGGAGAGGAATTAGTGGAGTGGTTGGGTTTTAAAATGCCATAACAATTAATACTAAGGGTACAATAGTCATTTCACATTTAATTGAAAGTCAAAGGAAATAATAACAAGGGTATAAAGGTCACTTCATATTTATTTTTTTACAGTTCACCGGAAAAGTCAATAAAAAATCAATTATAACACACCTGAGGGGCTTTAAATTTATGACCACTTAAATGTCAAGTAGGGTGAAAATTATTTCTCAAATGTCGGGTGTGTAAAAATTATTACCACATAAGTCAGATAGGGTAAATGTAATTAACTCTCCCAGCGTGTGTATCGTATTCACGCTGCAAAAAATCTCATGAACAATAGAGTTATCTCGATATGTATTTGTTGCACTCACAAGATTTGAATAGGAAATATTATTTATGATGCATTTGGTTCTTTCCCAGGAAAAAAGGTTAAGTTATAAACAATTTCCGCATGGGAAAGTTTTTCCCATCTACCTTGAGAATATAATGGGACACGCTCCAAAACTTTCCTATACTCATTTCACAACCAAACACGAGAAAGTTTGGTCAACTTAGGAAAATTGACAAATTTTCCTGAAAAATAATCGCAACCAAAGGCATCATTAAGGAGAACATACTCCCTTTGTTCCATAAATAACAATGGGGAAGATTAAGAAAGTGAAGAAATTATTAAAAAAAAACATAAAAAAAATTGACAATTTCACTCTTAAAAAGTAAAGTTATTCATTGAGAAGGTAAAGAATGGAAAAATAAAACACTAAATAAGTTTATTTATTAAGAATAAAATCGATAAAATAACGATTGACAATATGAAAGTGATAAATATTAGGAAAATTAGATTCTAATAATCTATCTTTTCAGCTTTTAAATATCAATAGAATCTACTTTTATATATATATATATATATATATATATATATATATATATTCTAGTGGTACCAACAAATGGAAAATTATATTTTGGTTGGATGTCATCAAGTCAATGCACTAAATATTGTGGATTTTGACTTGTCTTTGCTATAAAACTTAGCACAACACTTCCCTACGGTTTTTAGTGAATTTACAATGTTTGTCCCATTTTTTTTAATTTTTGTTCTAAATTTATGATTTTCCACTTTTATTCCTTAAAAAATCATAATAATTGTTATGATTCACGAAAAAATAATCTAACATTCTTTTAGTAACTTTGGTTCATAACCTTTCTGGGAGCATGAATGAAAAAAAATAAGAAAAATAAGGATGATAGGGAGTTGGTTATTTTTTTTAGAAAAATAAAAAGATAGATATAATACCACTAAAAGACAATTTTGATTTTTATTAGGATCACTAAATAAAACAAAAAGGGTAGAAGTTATAACATAAACTAAAAATAAAGATCATCATAATTCAATAATCCAAAATATTATAAAATAAAAGAAAGTTAAAGTGACTATTATAATTATAGAATGAAAAGAGAATAGATAAAACACTAAAATCAACCAAAAATATACAGCACTCATTTTCTTTTTGTCTTATGTACACAAGTTTTGATTCGCACGTTAAACGTGCAAGGATTCAATAAAATATATATTGTCTTCTTTTATTTTATTTATCGTCTCTATTTTAAGTCAGTAAAGTTTTAATATATGACTATTAATTTATATATATATGTACCATAATCTAAATATGAAACTTCTACTATTAATTAGGTTCTAAACAAAATACTATTCTATAATGTAATCTGTCAATTATGATAATTATATTTTTCATTATTTTTCTCAACCTTAACTTTTTAAAAGTTCAAGTCCATGCCTTTTGCATTTAAAGAGATCCAAATTTTTTTATAAAAAAACACAAAAAAATTTAAATAAGAGACGAAATGAAATAATGGTTCATCAATCGTAGTAATAAAAAAAATTAGAAAAAATGTTATAAGATTAGGAAAATTATTTATTATGTAAAGTTCACATTATGTAATTTAAATAAATTTTAGATCTATGAAGATGATAAACTATTTAAAATAAGGTAAGTATTGCTATTTATACTTTTTAAATGAAAAACTTCTTCCAACTTAATTATCAAAATGTGCGTGCTGAAATGGTAAAATAAGAAGAATAGATTTGTTTATATTAATTTTATATTTTCAAAAAACGCCTAATGTAAGTCTAACGAACTGGATTGATTTGATTAGGGCATAATTTGTGCTCATTGATGTAACGAATATTCCTATAATTGATAATTAATACTTATTATTAAAAAAATTAATGTGGAAAATCATTAAAATATTGTTCGGGAAGGTTTAGAAACATAAAATGTGTTTTGAGATAAGACTCCTACCATCACCCTATTTATTTAATTTATTTAATTAGGAGTAAAAAAGTGGGTGGGATGTGAAATTTCGGTAAATAATACTTCTACTTTCTAGGTTTAGTTTCTAGCATTCGTGGCTATTGCTCTTGATAATTTGAAGAATATGGATGACGAAAAGTGAATTAATGTTGATAAATTAGGCATCCTACTAATTAGTAACCACTAAAATAGTTAAAAAAAAAATCCATCTGTGCTCCGAATGAGGGCAGTTAAGACTTGGGAGTGTCTATGGGCATCAACAGTATATTAGGGGAAGTTGGTAGAGAGGAGAAATAACTATATTTCTCATCCAAATTATTCTTCTTTTATTGTAGAAGATTACAATTATATCCATATATTTTAAATTGGAAAATGAGCAAAATTGGCAATGTAAAATTTACGGATCATAAGGCCTTCTCTTTTTATATATAACATAGATAGATACTTTGCACAAAATATCAAAAAATAAAATAATGTAAGATAACAACATAAAACCTAAAAGAAATTAAAAAAAATAATGATATAATGTAAATTGGGGAAAATAGAAACCCAAAAAAATAAAATGAAATAAATGAATGTTCCAATGTGAAAGAGGGAAATAAAGAATTTATATAAAAAAATATTATCTAAACATATAGTAGTCTAGTGGTATAGAAATTGAAGGCTTTTGCTTTGCATTAGAGGTTCAAATCTTGATGGTAACAATTTCTTTAATAATATTTTGATGCAGATAAAAAATATTGTAATTACAATTATATCCTTATAATTTATTAATGGCAAGGGGTAAAATGGGCTAAGTGAAATTTGCGCACCATAAACCTCTTTGACTTTATATATTACATAGATTTATGCACATAAACTGCTCAAAGCCCCGATAAAAGTGGCTTATGATCTCCTCCCAAGAAAAGAATAGTTTTGATGATTAAATTGGGAATGAGCAAGTATTTTTTTCCTTTATGATTAATTATTTCAAAAAAGGTAAGTTAATTTCCAGTTTTTGGCAATTACGGTAATTAAGGTAATTCCCGCGATGTGTACCGTACATGTGACATGATTGAATATCGTACGAAAATTTTATTTATTTTCAAAAATATTAAATTTTGATTTTTAAATTGTGAAAATTATGTACAATTAATTAAAAATTAATTTTTTCAAGGCCTTATTTGTTAACTATGAACTAATCTATAATATCATATTTCAATAATTTTACGTTATTTATTTTCTAGAGTAATTTTATAATAATTATTAATCCAATTTTATAAAAATATTATTTTTATGGATTAACTATCATTTTGAATTTATTTTATTTCATGAACATAATGATTATGGATAAATACTTTAATTTTATTTTTCATCTTAAGAAGGATGCTTGTTTTTTTTTGAAAAAAAAAATGTTACGGCAACAACTACGTGACAATTCTATTTTCTTATTATTTTCCATTATATATTACGTGGCTTTTAACCTCTTATTCAACTTTTTAATATATACTTATTTCAATTTCTTATTCTTATTTTGGTAGCTTGCATATAATTTGAATTTTTTTTTTTTGTTAAAAGTATATATAGTAGTTTCAATCAAAAAATTTTATTTTCTAAGATAGTTATTAAAAAGAATATGAAACAAATTTTTCATGAAAATTTTATTTTAGTATCTATTATTATATTTTATTTTTAAGGTTCTTGTCATAGTATTATAATAGTAAATTAATGAAAGGAAAAATAAAAATTGCTCTAATTTTGTATTAGATATTTGTAATTTATGTAGGTATGACCTTATGTATTTCTTTTTCTTTTTTGAAAAATTTAAAATGTTCTAATTTTGTATGCATTAAATATTGGTAACTTATGAATGACTTTAGGTATTTCTTTTTCATTTTTATTAATATTATACTTATGTTCTAAATTATTTCTTTTATGTTTAGATTTTCCATGGAGTTAGGAGCTTGTGTTTTAATATATTTAATAGATTATGATGGATACCAAATGAAAAGATTGAAACAAATTCACCGACCTCCATTGTTTCTGGCGAATTTTCGTCGGAGATACAACTACTGCAAGAAATATTCCCGTGGCCAAGTCTCCCTCGCTCGGATGCAAGCCCGAGACCAACCACTCCCGATCTGCTACCCTCGCCGCCATCCAAAACCGATTGTGAAAAAACGAAATGAAATCGCACTCTGCATGGCAGGTGTTTGAGAACATCGTTGTTCTCCCAAGACCGCCGTGACATCCGGCCGTTCAGAATTGGTACCGAAAAGCGTCGCATGAGGTGGGTAGGGGTGTCCAAAACCGGTTAACTGCAATTTCGGTTACCGCATTGGTGGTTTCTGAATTTTATAAACCTAAACCTAAACCGCTTTATGCGGTTAACCGCTTTTGGAAACTAGAAACCGAAACCGTATTGATAATATGGTTAACTGCTTTTCGGGTTTGGTTTGCGGTTAACTGCCGGTTCCTAAAAACTTTAAGTAGCAAGTAAGGAAGAAAAATTAACATTTTGCTTTAAAATTTCAAATTTTACACCTAATTTAATCAACGGTTAAGTGTTTCACAAAAATGCAAAACCGAAACCTAAACCGTTTATACCACTTTGGTTAACCTAAACAGCAATTTTCAAAAAATCTAAATGGTTAACCGCTTTTACCGATTTGGTTTTTGCGGTTTGGTTTTTGGTTTAAGTTTTTTTGGACACCCCTAGCGGTGAGAAGTCGTGCTGCGTCAAACGGCGGAGGCGATTACCAGGGGCATCGTCAATCGTGGAAGGCAGAAGGGTTTTGAAACTTAAATTCCAAGGTATGTTGTATACAATACCAAAATATTGCAAAAATAATCAATGATAGACACATGGTTGAATGGGTAGGAATTTGTTTATGATAAGATCGGTTGTAAGTTCGAATCTCATAGCTTTAATTTTTTCCAGAATTTGAAAATAAATAAAATCGATGTATGAGATTTGATCATGTCACATGTATGGTACACATCGCGGGAATTACCGTAATTACCATAATTGCCAAAAGCTGAAAATCTCTATACATGCTTCCTATTTTTTGGTTAATTATTTTTTCGGTTTAATTAAAATGTGAATAGTAAACCAAATTGAAGGTGGCGGCTAACCAATTTTTCAGTTTGATTTATGGTTAGCCATTCAGGCCCCAATCTTTTTTATGGTGCGGTTACGGTCTGGTGGAAATTTGAAAAGTGTGGTGGAATGTGGGAAATTGTAGTGAAAATAATAATAAGTGGGTTGATATATTTTAATTTGAAAATAATGGTTATCCAATATTTTGATTTAGTGTTTTGATTTAATTTCAAATATTTAAATTTTTTTTTTCTCACTCAAACACCTCTCCCCCCTGCAAATTATTTTGTGCTCCTGGAGCATGTGCTCCAAGGGCTGACATGGCAGCCATGTCATCAAATTTTTTTTTTTTATTTAGCAAAACGTGAGCAGTTGAAGGCAGCAGTTAAGGAGGAATAGGTTAGTCAGTCACGCGTTAACTGAATAATGTGAATCGCGATTGTTCACTGGGTATAATATGATTGTTCACCGGTTGAAATCATAACGGTTAACTCAACAAATGGAAGTTCAAATTTTTTTCTGACTGCAATATGAATGGTATTTGAAGCAAATGTTCATAGGAGAATTATTGATTGATTGAACCAATGGTAGTTTAGTGAAGGTTTGAATAGAAGTTGAAGTTGTTGAAGATATTGAAGATCAAAATGGGGATCGACAGGTTGCTAGAAAATTGATGCGTAAGTGTGATTAATCTCTTGTACCTGTCTGAGTTAATGATCAAATACGATTCATATCAAGTGGCTGTGATTGTTCTATAGATAAAAATCTGGGCGTTTGAATTATTGGATGTGATTTGATAATTGATTTACAGGTTTGGAAGGAGTATATTTTGTCATTACATCTATCTAGATTGAGTTACCAATGCTTCATGGTTGGGTTTGTTGGTGTTGCAACCATACTACAATGTTGATGCTAAAAAAATTGTTGTTGTAAAGTTGTGTATGTAGTAAGGAATGGAAGAACGACATGAATGATCAGTCAGGGATGCAGTGAACAATGATGACCAATGTAGTGAACTACGGTCAGAACATACATATATTGTAGATGGTTCACATCAGTTCACAGTAGTGAACATAGTAGTGAACAATGATGAGTCACGTAGTGAATAATGACCATACATTAATGCACAATGTTGTATGTTGGAGTGAACATTGATTATTGGTTCAGTGAATAATGTTGACTTCTGTAGTGAACAATGATGACAAATCCAATGCACACATGACTGATTCACTGAGCAAAGGTGAAAACGGCAACGATGATTAATTCAGTGAACAAATATGACCAATATAGTGTTCCAGTGATGCATTACTCTGCGAATAATGTTGGCAACTATGACCTTCAAGCTGAGAACATAATTACGATAGATGAGGTTGCACTATTTTTACATTAGTTTATGACAAGGGTCTAGATAGCAACCTTTGATTGTTCACCCAAAGTTTTGTCCACCTCAAACGAACATCCATCAATTTAGTGAACAATGGTGAGTAATGCGATAAGCCGATGAATAACATTGAATATGATTCAGTATAGCGAACAACATATATCTGAGATTCAGTGAACAACGTTGAATATCTCAATGAACGATAGTTGACATGCCATTGAGCATTGATTTTTACCGCAACAATTAATACCCAAACGTAACACCATTGAATATCATTGTGTATATATAGTAGTGAACAACAACTTGTAACTTAGTGAACAAAACTGACTTATAACTTGTAATTTAGTGAACAAAACTGACTTGTAACTTGTAACTTAGTGAGCAACTTGTAACCTGGTGAACATAAACTCGTAACTTAGTGAACAACAACTTGAAAGTTAGTGAACACCGATCACCTGTAAGTTTGTAACCTAGTGAACATCAATTTGTAACTTAGTGAACAACTTGAAATTCAGTGAACAACGATCACTTGTAACCTGTAACTCAGTGAACAACTGGTAACTTAGTGAACAACAACCTGTAACATGACATAGAACTATTTAAATGCTATTTTTATAACCGAAGAAAATACATCAAATATAGTAACATATTGATTGCCAAAAGCGGTGCTATGTTTGCACTTGTGATTACAATCTTTTGCCAAAAAAAAGTCATTCTAATATGGGATAGAGTTATTTAAATGCTAAGTTTCTAACCAAAGAAAATACACCAACATGTCGTTATCATCCCATTTCAGGTTCCATCACGCTTTTTGTTGCGAAGGGGATCTTGCCTTCACTTGTATGTCCTGCTTGTCCTTGTTTATGAAGCTTTCTAGTATCATTGCACAATACCATGATCATAGTTGGATGATATATCTACCATGTGTCTGGAATAGACAAAAATGTAACCATAATCAAATAATTAAATTGGGTAAATATATACCGCAAACTGATTGTAGTTGAGGAATTTACCTTTGTTTTTTCAAACCCCGGCCGCCAATCCTTCAACTCCATGAACCGTGTCCATGTGACGTATTGCATATATTCCACAGTCATGATGAATGAATTGGTGAACAAATGTGTCTGCTGTAGTGAACTGAATTGAGAATCGTTTATTGACACATGTAGTGAACAATCTAATATGAGTCATATTTATGTCTGGAGATGCAAATTTTTATATCCAATGCAATGAATAATGTTGATTGAAAATTTGTGCATAATGCAACAGTTGCAAATTACTGAATTACAATCAGTATGAATTACAGTTGCAAATTCTATGCTAATGTAAACTGACAAACCTATGTCTAGGTGTAGGTACACTATGACCTTCAGGCTTAGATTGATCCATGATTTGAGTCTCCTGAGGTATTTGATACTTGGCTTCACCAATTGGGCCCTCATTGGCTCTGAAATTGACATAAAATGTTCATTCAGCTAATTTATTCACTTCTGATGCCAATATTGTTCACTTATTTAATTCGGTATTACCTTTGGCCTTGGTTGATGCAGTCTCATTGTATTACTGGCCATGCCGATCAATTGTTTGAATATGCTCTTCTCTTTCACCACTTACACCCTCATTTGCTCTAAAATTCACAAAAAAACAATTCAAGCAAACACATAATTGTTCACTAATGATATCCAGCACGTACAAAATTGTTCATTCATCGAAGTTGGTTACATATATTTGTTCATTGGTGATATTCAGCACATACAAAATTGTTCATTCATCGGAGTTGGTTACACATAATTGTTCACCGGTGATAGTCGCAAGTCTATTACTCTATTTAAACTGAATCATCAAATTTGCATCAACAACTCATGTATGTGCATAAATTAGGGAGTTAGTACAAATTTCATGCAGGGAATTATAAAATCATTCACTCACCATGTCTAAGTTGTTCACCCATAATGATATCTTGTTCACTAATGTAAAAGATCTAATCTTTTGAAATTAGGGCAATTAAAACATAAGAATCATGTATATTATAGTACATGCAAATTTAGGGTTTTGGAATACATCACAGATTCGTTAAAATTGAAGTCTTGAATTTAGTTTTTCAACCCATGCATACATATGGTCGAACACAGTTACAGCTAGCAAAACAGAGTACTAGTGCTAATTACATGGGTTAGGGTTTGCAATTAACAATGAATTAACTTTTCTGGCTGCAGATGATTGTCGACTCAGTCGCTATCTTACGTTTCTTGCGTTTGTAACTGAGTGCGGGGTTCGATTTCACATCAGCCATGGTAGAAGAAATTTTTTGGAGCAAAAACAGAGTGCTCCAATCAGTGAACGAAAGTCGTAGGAGAACGGTCGGCGGAGAACAAAAACAGAGTGCTCCAATCTGTGGTGACGGCAGCGAGAACGGCGCAGGAGGACGGCGTCGGCTGCTCGTGGTTGTGGGAGGAGAACGTCGTGGCTGTGCGCAGAACGAAAGTGGCGGTTTGAAAGCTACTGAATATTGAATGGGGAAGATGAACGGTTATCCCAAGATTTTATTTATGCATAATTTTTTTTAAATACAATTACAGCATGGAAAATTAATCGCCACGTCAGATATGGAGCATGTGCTCCAAGAGCACATAATATATATTGCCTCCCCCCCCCCCCCAAAAAAAATAAAAGCTAGGAGCCAGTAACTTTTCTTTTAACTTTGGTTGTTGAAACTTAAAAGATGGGGATTTTTTTTAAAGGAAAATTGGAATCTAATAAACCAAACTTTATGTCAATTTTGATCTAACAAACTAAACTTACCTAATTGCCAATGACATACTATACTTAACATTATATTTTTTTGATTGAACCTCCACCATTTTCCGATCACCGGAAAAATGACGTGGAAAATTGTTGATGGCTTGTGTTTGTGCTGAGGTGGAGTGTTCTGACTCACAATTTCCCTCTCCCCCCCTCAAATAACTTTCAGTAAAAATTAAACTCAGCCCAAACAAAAATAATCCCCCCAAAAAAATTGAAAATTACTTCCTTATTTTCCTAAACCCTAAACAGAAAAAATAAAAAATAAAAAAAACCTCCATATCTCTGTTTCATTGTACTGCCAATTAGCCCAAACAAAAATACATCGACAAAATTAAATTTACTTCCTCATTCGTTGAGATAGCTTATGGGTAGACAACGGATGGACTAACGTAAAGCTCAAGTCCACCATGTATGAGATGTGATGAATTGGAAACTTAGAAAATGAAGAGGACAATCACCCATTACAACAAAGCAGAGATATGGAGGTTTTTTAAATTTTTTATTTTTTCTGTTTAGGGTTTAGGAAAATAAGGAAGTAATTTTCGATTTTTTTGTGGGGGGATTATTTTTGTTTGGGCTGGGTTTAATTTTTACTGAAAGTTTTTTGAGGGGGAGAGGGAAATTGTGAGTCAGAACACTCCACCTCAGCACAAACACAAGCCATCAACATTTTTCCTTTATTTTTTGGCTATAAAACAGTCCACCTCAGCACAAAAAATTCCACGTCATTTTTCCGGTGACCGGAAAGTGGTGGGGGTTCAATCAAAAAAATATAATGTTAAGTATAGTATGCCATTAGCAAAAAGGTAAGTTTGGTTTGTTAGTTCAAAATTGACATAAATTTTGGTTTATTAGATTCCAATTCTCCTTTTTTTAAAGAAACATGAGAGAGAATTCATACATGTTCTAATGTAAGCAACTATTTAGATTTTGGAAAATTTTTTATTCCTTTCTAAAAATACTACAATTTTACATATTAGGCCCTATTCTTTTATGGAGTAACTTATCATAATCATTATCAAAATATCTTCTTACTTTTTTCTCTTCTCACTTTTCTTCTCTACCTTTTACATTCTCTTTTCTCACCCACCACAACTCTCACCACAATTTAACACAACCTACCACATTTCACTACACTTTTTTAAATTCCACCATACCACACTATTACCACACCGCACTATAAAAGAACGGACCCTTACATTATTACAACGTGTTGTTGAGGACAAAGATTGTGAATCGTCTTCTAAATTTGTTGTGTGATTAGCATTGGCCAGATTATAAACTTTTTTTAAAAAAAAAGTGTCAAATTTTTCTTGCTTTAGATGAGAATTCACCTATTTTATCTAGTTTACTTGTTTTATACTTTTATCACACTTGGTCTTTATCCCATGCTTTTTTTTTTTTGGTGCATACCCTTCCCAAATGAAAAACACCCTATTAGTATCTATATCTATATCTATAAGTAAAAAAAGAAAAATCATAAGAAACTTCTGGAGTCTATGCTCTAGAAGACTACGTAAATTATTGTATTGTTGTACTTTATTTTTTATTTATTTCAATGTAATCAACATTGGATATTGGATAAGTGCAACATGTTTAAAGGGTAGTTGAAGTTGTTCATTCCCAATAATGTTTACACAACACTTGAGGAATACAAAGATTTCTTGGTGTATCCACTTCCAAAATGAAGCATACCCTAACAGTATTGATGTATAAATGCTTACTTTTTTTATTAAAAAAAAGTAATAAACGAGGATTACTTAGCACATTTGATTTCCAGACGTAACTAATAGTTGGAGGTTGATTCACTCACAAAAATGTGAGTGTTCACTTACAAATTGTCATTACTTTACGATAGTTATTCACTGGCTTATTCAATATTGCTCATTAACTTGTTCAAGATTGTTCACCATAAATAATTCAATTTGTTGAACATATTCATTCATAAATATTATTTTTAAATTGAAATTTTGTTAATCACAATTCAAATTGTTTCTATCTATGTCATTGAAGTTAAGATTGTTCACTCACAGAATTGTTATTTGTTATATCGCATATTATATAATTCACTACTAAAAGTTGATGTTGACTTGATTATTTAACGTTGTTCATCATAGATAGTCAATTTATTGAGTGTATGTATACAAAATTGTTATTGTGTTTTTTTTCATTTTCTTGTTTATAAAATAACATTACATTAAGGCTGTGTTCGGCAGTAGCGTTTGGGGTAGCGTTTAGCGTCTTGACCAAGTCAAAACTCTAATTGCATAAATATTAACGTTCGGTAAACTAACGTTTTGAGGAGCGTTTAGCGTTTTGAGGAGCGTTTTGTGAAACGCTAATAAAGTTAACGTTTAGCGTTTGGAGTAGCATTTCATATTTTTCAGTCAAAAAATACCCTTTGTAAATTTTATCTTTTGGAAATTATTGATACCCTTTTTTGTCAATTCACATTAATCTGCTAATTGAACCGCTAAATTTACTGAACACAATTCTCATTTGAATAGTCATCCGCTATCCGCTACTTAAACTGCTATCCACTGCTTAAACCGCTACCCGCTACATAAACCGCTATCCGCTATCAAAAACACTAATTTTGCCGAACAGGGCCTAAGTGGTTAATGTATTGGCTTGCAAAAAATGTACTTTTTAATAACTAACTCTCAATGTTGTTCAATCATAAAATTGTCAATTGTAAATAGCATAGTGTAATTGCGAAAACAATTATTCACTCACAAAAAGTTAATAAATTCACTTACTCATTCAAAATTGTTCATTATTAAATATATATATATGGTAAACATCGAAAATATATTTGTTGAATAATCTAAACAAGTTGGTGAACAGTGACATAGTAAACAAAGAAAATATCTCTCATGAACAATCACTAGTTATCCGATGACCAATTGCGATATCTCAACATATAGAGTCAACAATGACATTTACGTGGCGAACATAATCAAGCTTGAACAACACATTCGTCAAGGATATGTTCATCTTCAACATCTCCTTGGCAACCTTCTTGATGAGATCCACAATTTCTCTCTCTTGAAGCTTCTTCTCCGCGTGGTCAACTTCAGCTTGAATCGCTAAAATCTTCTTAATGTTCTTCCTTACTTGAAACCCACGAAAAGCTTTCTAAATTTCAGTGTTGGGTCGGATTTCAACTTTTCAGAAGCCGTAAAATCTTCTTAATGTTCTTCCTGACTTGATGATCCGTGGTAGCGTTGCGGGAACAAACGAGGGAGATTAACGATAGAAGTCTTCATGAGGGTAGGAAGTTCGGAAAGACAAGTAGTCCATTATAATAGAGATATTCAACCAGGCCAATGAGAATTAAGTTTAAGCATGTGAAGAAGTGAGTATAAATAATATGATATTTTAGTAGAGGACATTAAATTTCTTTGTAATAGTTTTTCTAGTTGTGAGTAGTTACATATTAAGCGGGATGGTAACCTAGCCGCTCATAACATGGCAAGGTGAACCACGTCGGGGAGGAACAGGTTTGGTTGGGAGTATGTCCAAACATGATTGGACCATATATATTATCGGACAAATTAGCAATATAATATGTTGACCTGTTCGGCTGTTCCCCCTCCCCCCCCCCCCAAAAAAAACAATATGATAGGACAAATGAAGATAAATTTTACATTATCAAAAAATTGCATATCGACTTGATCGATTTGGATCCGGGTTTAGCTTGGAAGATTGGTTCAACTGGGACAAAAACGCCAAAATTGGGGGATGAACCGGTTGAACTTAACAGTTCACAGTCTGACCGGGATTTTAGTAATTTAATGGAAGTTCATGAAGAGACTGATTATAAAAAAAAAAACAATTTCACAAACCTTAAAAAAAAAGACCTCTAATGATAGTAATTTCATATAATATTTTTTTATGGGGCAGAAAATAAGCAAAAAATTACTTAGAGGTACCCTAATTTTTGAAGAAACAATTTTTTGGTACCCCAACTTTTCAAAACTAATTTTTGGTTACTCTTACTTTTAGGATTAGAAATTACTAGGTGAATTTCCGGCAAAATTCTGATTGATTATGTAAACTGACCGAATTAAAATACCCCTAATATTTTTACAAAGATTGACTAACATTTAGTTCCCTTAGGGTTTAGGCGTTCTTCAATCTTTGACATTGTCCAGTCGCTTCGCCATTGTCATAGTTGCTTCGCCATTGTCGCTTCGCCATTCTCGGTTGTAGAGCCTAACCAAACTGGACACCACCGTCGATCATACAGCTAAGTATCAACGTCAACAAACTAACATTTCCAGATCTCGATACATGCGACATCGCATCACCGCCGTTAGAAATCCTAGAATCACGGCGATCGCCACCATCGATGCCAACCAGTTCAACCTCGGCAGCCTCCTTCAAATTCCTGTAGGGGACTGGGATCGACAAAGAGTCCGCCATAGCCAATTCCTTCTGAAAACTTCACTGATCCGATTGATGCACCATCAGAAATCCAGATCCAACGATTTCAGAACCAAATGCAATCAAATTAGAGAAGGAATCTTATCGAAGCTGAAACGTGAGTTTGAAGATTCGAGAAATACAATGAGTTCGAGGTAGAGAGTGAAAGGGAGGAGATGAGAGAGAGAGAAAATGGGGAGAGAAAATGGGGAGAGAAAATTGGGCGGGTGAAAATGGAGGCTGGCTGTGGACACACGAGGCGCCACCCTGAATGAAATCTTGATCGGTGGTTGGTGTCTGCCTTTGAATTTCGCCGCCTCTTATTTGTTTTCGTTTCCCACTCACTTTGAAGGGGCTGCTAGCTTTTCTTGGAGGTGGTTGTTGACTCTACTGCTTTAACATTGGTAGACCAGCTAGTTGGAAATCTCTCATGCTCAGTGAAAGCAATGGTGTCCCTGGCTGAAGAACACAAAAGAAGAAGAAACGAAGAAGAAATGAAGAAGAAGACAGAAGAACAAAGGAAGAAGAAAACTGAAGAACACAAGAAGAAACTAATGGAGTTGGGGGGCCTATTAACGACTTTTTTTTTGTTTTCTAACAAACAAAGGGTATTTTCGTCCAAAATAAACCTTAATTAATTCCCCACATTAAACTCACCGGTGAATTCAAATCATTGGCCGGAAATTCACCTATTTATTACTAATCCTAAAACTAAGGGTACCCCAAAATTAGTTTTGAAAAGTTGGGGTACCCGAAAAACATTTCATAAAAAGTTAGGGTACCTCTAAATAATTTTTTGAAAAATAAGCTTATAAAGTTTTATTCAAATAAGAAAGTCAAAGCAAGGGGTCATGCTAACGAACATGGCCTGATTGTAAAAGTTCTACTGTCACCATTGGGGGTTTATCGGGGTATATATCAAAGGATTAATGTTTAGAGTTTAGAACTTAATCGTTTTCTTAGCTGTGAGATATAATTTGAACAACCCCAAACAATTTTGCAACAAATTTAGCAATTTTAATTCTGAATTTTAAATTATTGTATATATTGAATAATTAACAATCAAAGTATGTAGAAGTCGATTGCACATGCCTTACAACAACATATAATTAGAAACTAACAGAATATCGGAATTTATAAAAAAAAATAGTCAATTTTTCTAAAAAGTCAAAAATGTTACTGAATTTAACAAAATATCATTGATTTTGAAAACATGTCCTAATTGTCACTGAACTTAATCACTAGATTTTTCTAAAAAGTAAAATTTAAAACTACTTGTCACTGGTGCATCGATTACACTCTCACTCAATTTTCCGAAAAGTTAAAAATGTCATCATCATTTAAAATACAAAAAAATATTACTACCTTTCATTTATTCAAATTAATAAAAAAATATTCAAATTTCTAATAAAGATTCGCTAGAAAATAAAAATTTTAGTTATAAATCTTGTAACAGTAAATTAATTTTTTTACGATTAGGATTTAAATAGCAATGTTGATTTTTTTTATGTTATCTCTGTTAAATTTTATTTTATTTTATTTGTTCTTTTATAATTAAAATATTATAATAATATTATCTTTATAACATGTTTTCTCTTATATTTGCCTTATTATGATCTGCAACACATCGCTTTAACATTGAATTCTGAAGATAATATTTAAAAAACTTTTAACATAAATAAATTTATGTGAAAGCCTCTTATTATAGTTATACATCTTCACACGTGATAAAACATTTTATATTAAATAGTAATGTTGATTTTTTGTAATGTTTTCTCTATTAAGTTTTGTTGTAGTTCTCTTCTCTATTTTATGCTTAAAATATTATAATTATATTCTATTTATAATTTGTTCTTTGTGACTTTTGCCATATTGCAGTATGCAACACATCACTTTACTGTTGAATTTCCAAAATAATATATTTAAAAAACTATAACATAAATAGATTTATGTGAAATTTTTTTTATTATACTTAATTATCTTGACAAGTGATAAAACAATCTATGTTACTTGTACAAATAGTTCATTTATTATACAAATATTTTGATAAGATCATGATCCATATATTGTAACTATATTTTTCTTTTGACATATATTGTAACTATAATAATTATTATTCCTACAAATAGTAGTTAATTTACTATAAATATGCATACATACAAATATATATATATATATATATATATATATATATATATATATATATATATATATATATATATATATATATAGTAAATTAACTATTTGTAGAAGTAACAATTATTATAGTTACATGGATCATGACCTTATCAAAATATTTGTATAATAAATAAACTATTTGTACAAGTAAGATAGAATGTTTATTACTTGTCAAGATGAATAAGTGTAATTATAAAAAGATCCACATAAATATATTTATGTTATAGTTTTTCAAATATATATTTTAGAAATTCAACGTCAACGTGATGTGTTACATGCTATAATAAGGCAAATGTAACGAAGAAAAAATTATCGAGAAAATATATTATAATATTTTAAACATAAAATAAGAAATAAAACATTACAAACTTTAACAAAGAAAACATAAAAAAAATTAACATTATTATATAAAATCCTAATTGTAAAATAATTTTTCCTTTTTTATTATTTGTTTGCCATGTGTACAAATATATGGCACATGAAAGTTGAAACATATATATAAGGTGCATATGATATATATTGGTTTATCAGGGCGTATAAATATTAAAAAAGATTTAGTTAAATATTTACGCCACCCAATTTTGTAAGATAGATAATGTATAAATATTTTAAAAAAATTAGTAATAATTTTCAAAAATTAAATGTCAGTACAATAATTGATATTGAGAAAAGGATGAAGTATTAATTTAGGTCCCGTTCTTTTATACAGTAGGTGCAGTATGCTAATGATGCGGTGCGATGGAATTTAAAAAAAGTGTGGTAAGTGTGGTGAGTTGCGGTGACAGTTGTGGTATGTGAGAAAAGAGAATGTGATAAATAAAAAAGAAAAGTGAAGATATATTTTAGTAATGATTATGGTGTGGTGTGGTATGATGAAGTGTAGTATACATTAAAGAGTGCGGTGTGGTACCGCACGCAACCTACCACATAGAAAAAAAGGGGCCTTAGTACTACTAAAGTATTAATAGGAGTGTAGGAACTTAGGGGTTTTGGCATGTAAAGTACTAAAGTTGAATTGAGTAAATTAAAATTTAAATAAATTTAGGTAAGTTAGGAAAAATCAAGAACTTTAAATTACTCCACCATCTTTTAATATATGTCACAACTGAGTTTTTACCATCTTTAATGTACTTTTTACCTTCAATTTTTTACACAATATATTTGTAAAATTGCATCACTATATTTATATGAAACTATTTTTTGCAACAAATTTAGCAATATTAATTTTGTCTTCTAAATTATTGTATATATTGAATAATTATAGTTAAAGTATGTAGAAGTTGATTGTATATTTCCTACAACAACAGATAATTAGAAACTAAGGCCCCATTCTTTTGTATGGTATAATGTGGTACTACAACTTATCATACCACTTAATATTCTTCCACATTTATTATACCACACCATACTTTACTACAATCATTAACAATATATCTCCTCGGTCCTCACTATTCTCTCTCCTAAGTTTACTCCTTTACTATTCTTAATCCTCATCTACACATCAATTACATTTTCCACAAATTTTATCATATACCATTTTATACATTACCGCATTTTTTCCAATTTCACCATACCGCGCCATTTCCGACCAAATCAACAACATAAAAGAATAGGGCTTAAGTAAGTATCAAAATTTACAAAAAAATTGGTCAAATCTACCCAAAATATATACAATCTCTCACTAAAGAGGTGGCAACCACCCCATCTTCCAAGCAACTTAGTCTCCCCTTTCTGTCGTATAAAATTTATTGGGGATTACCTCTGATATAAGAGCTAGAAATGTGCCAATTTATGTGGAATAGTTATTGATATTTACCAAAATAAGCACACTCCAAAATTTCGTTCAAACAAGATTTGGAAAGGTCGTCTCACATAAGAACATGTATACAATGTTTAAAATAATCGAAAAACTTATAGTGGTTATCAAACATGACAACCATCACAATGAAAATAAATTATATCCTTGCATACACATGTCAATTTTTATCTTCACTATTATTTTTTTATTTAATACAACATTATAAAATATATTTTATTAATTAAAATTTTTTTATGAATTTGTTAAAAATTAAATATTTTAACTCTAAGTTTTAGCCTAGTAAACAAGTACATTTTTTAAATTATTTATTTTAGTTTTTTTAAAGAAACTAAATTAGAAAATAATGTTATGTTCAATAAGAAAACTAATGATCAAGATAAAATTTGACACATACTCCCTCCTTCCCATATTATTTTTCACTTTATACATGATTTACAAGACAGAAAAAATCTTCACTCTACATTAATTTACCTTATTGGAAATATGAAAATATTAAATAAAATTGTGAATAAAAAAGGAAATTTGAATAAAAAGGGAAAATGGAAGAAAAAGATGTAATTAATAAGAATAATTTGATAAATTAGTAATTAATGTATTATTGGAATTATAAAGTGAAAAATATTATGGAAAAAAATAAAGTTAAGGCAACAAATGCTCCTTCTATTTCATATAATAGAAATTGCACAACCAACTTTTAAAAAAATTGACCATAACTTTCTCAATATATACAATAAGTTGTTATATAAAATTACTACCATTATATTTATAATGTAAATACTATCATGAAAGTATAATATTGCAATTACTACCTCAGTCTCAAAATGTTTGTCTTTTGACTAAATTTTGACCGCTGATACTCTCAAATTATAATTGGTCACAATATAAAATTATTGCCATTGTAATTTTTTAGTAAATTATCTTTTTACTGGAGGTAATTTCATATTTTAACTCATAATTTCTGAATAATTAACGATCAAAATTTAGTCAAATAAAAAATATTTTGGGATAAAAATAGTGTTATGTAAGAAATTATCAATTAAAGAGTAACATTAAAAATTGTGAAAATTAAAATTATTGTAATTAATATAAAATAAAGGAAGTAATATGAAATGAAGGAAGAATATGCATAAGATTATTTTACTGATGGACGTTATAATGTTGACACTTGCTATAAAAGTGCATTAAAAAAGTAAATAGTGCAAAAAAGATTTAGAAGTGGTCCAAGACAGAGAAGAATCCGAAGAAGCCAACCAAAAACCCCCGAGTGTCCCACCCACTATAAATTCCATCTCCACTTTCCATCCTTTCCCAACTCAAATATCAAAAACCAAAACAAAAACAAAAAAAAAAAAAGACCCAAAATTCACAGCCGACCAAATATCAATTCAAAATCAATCCATCCATCCATCCAGCCCTTTCTCTCTCTATCCTCCATTGACGACGGCAAAAGCTCCGCCGGCTATTATCACGGACATCCATTGGAATACACCGGCCACCATCACAAAGCTTCTCTGGATAAAACGCAGATTCATAGAAAAAGTATCGAAGAAGAAGACGCAGAAAGTGAAGAATGCTGCAGTTGTTTTTGGCGGTGGCATTCTCAGCTGTGCCATTAACCCTATACATCCCTCCCATTCGGAGCCTCAACCTGTTCGTTGAAACCGTTGAAGACGCTTTTCATCAGACGTCTTCGTACGCTCTACGCGCTTACCCTCGCGTACGCTTCGCCTTCTCCCGTTTCTTCGCTCACCTCCTCCGACGCCTCCGCTTCTAGATCTCTCTTCTCTTCAACCCAACTGTACATTCTGGAAACTTCTACTCTCTTTTTTTTTTTCTGTTTTTGGAATTGCCCAGTTTTGGGGAGAGCTGTTTTCTGGATTGTGGGTGTTATGGGCAGCCATGGGCATGGCTTGACTGTTTGAGGGGGAAAAGTGGGAGAGATAGATAGATCTGAGTTGTAAATTTCTCCTCCTTTTTCTCTTCATGAATGAATCCAAGACTCAGGTTCAATTACATTCGTCGTTCCTCTACTTCTGGGATTTCAATTTTATTTGTTTGTTCGTGGTTGCTCTTATTTTATTTTTATATTTTTGTCTGTATTGTTCTGCAATTTTTCTTAGCTGTGGATCTGTGAATGGCTAACTTTTCTGTGTTCTGTTGATTATTTACCTTTGTTTGAAAGTTTTGAATATTGGAAAATTGGGGAAAAAAAAATCTTATTTGGGTATTGGAAAAAATAATCCTAAGTTACCATTTTGTTAAGGATGACGTAAACTTTAATTTCTACTTTTTTTTTTAATCATATGTCATCGAGTTAAGCTCGTCTGAAAATAACTTGATGTTGATGATGGTGATATTACAAGCGTAACTTTTCGTAACTTTGTAACTAAAAAAAAATGATATTCTTTCCCAATATTTTGAAGGTATAAGCAATTGTTTTGCCATTTCCTTTGAATATTATGGTTCAAACTTGTAATTGATTAAAGAAAGGGCTTGGATAGAAATCCAATTCGGAAGGATGAATTGTAGAATTTAATACGAGTTGGTATATTTTGCGTGGGATGTATTTCAGGTTCAAATAAACAATTATTAATTTTTTATTTATAATACTATTGTAAGATCAATTACTCAATTAGTATTATATTATTCTAAAATAACTTAGTAAAAATGTTTAAATAATTAAAAAATTTTATTATAATAGCAAGTTTAAAATAAAATATTAAAATTCCACTAGAAAGGTGGGACTAGAATTCCATTGTGTTCATCAAATTTCTATTGTTTTTTTCACCAAATTTTTTATTAAATTGTTTTGCATTCATATTAAAAAATTATAAATACTCTCTTTATTTCATATTAATTGTCATTATTTTGATTTTCACTTGTTATTCGTTTTGAATATAATTATAGTAATTTTATATAACAATTTATTATATATATTGAAAATTTTATGATCAAGATTTTAAAGTTTGACTAAATAATTTAAAAAATGATAATTAACATGAAATCAGAGTTTAAAATTCAAAACAACATTAATTAAAGTGAAACATCGAATCTATGTCTAATGTCGCAATCCTGAATAAATGACCCACATATTACAGTTACTGACGAGACCTATTGATATAGGTGTGAGCTTGTACAAAGCTACCCTCATGTGTTTATGCAGGCTATCTTACACTTGTCATGATATTATGGCGCAGAAATGCGATTCATTCGCTTATCAGAAATTGTAAATTTGGAGCTATTAGAGGGTGAAACAACCCATTCTATTAAATTATTTGCCCCAAATAAGCCATTTTTCAATAAATTTGAGGAGAATTGACTAATTGTGGAAAAGACCATTTTGTCCAAAAGTTGTCTAAATTTACACCATATGCCATCCTAAAGCTTATTGGTCCCAATATTTGATGCATATTTATCATATTAGTGATAAAGGGTATAAATGGAATTTTAGCAAAAAATTTTTTTAGAATCAGCTAACTTTATCAATCACAACTTTTCCAAACAGCCAATACAATCAGCCAATACAAACAGCCAACAACAATCAGCCAATAGTCAACAGCTATCAACTGTTTGCCAAACAGGGCCTATATCTTACACTTGTCATGGAAATTATAGTCTTGATGACATTGAAGTTGATATAAAACGAAGGAAAGTTCGGTGTGGCAAAAAAAAAAAAAGAACGAAGGAAGGAAGGAAGGTGACTATTGGCAACGATATTGGTATGCGATTCCTTGATGACCCAAACAGCTAAATTCGTTGATCTTGCTTCTATTTGCAACGTAATAGTTTGTTTGACTATGGTGCTTGTTAAGTCCTTGTAGTATTTTCTAGCAGATTGATTGTCGCCTTTTTAGTGGTGGTGCTTGCTGTTGTGTTTTGCGGGTTGTTATATGTTATGAACTTTTGGCCTTTGACTATTAACAATCGGAAAAAAAAGCCCTAAGGTCAAGGTGTTTGTCTTGTTTAAATTTTGTAATACCCCTCAAACTTTTGGCAGAGTAATTTTCCAGCGCTCTTGGCACATGCTATTGCCTGCTCAATTGAATAAAATGCCCTTTGTACCAAATTATCAAAGAAAACAAAAACTTTAATAATTGTAAATTGTAATGAATGAACCCCTTATGCAATTAAATGAACCCCTTATGCAAATGCAATGTATCTCCTTCAATTCCAATTCCACCAGCAAATTACCCATATAGCCACTCCATCTACACTAGAATTATTGGACGTTAAGCTGATCTCTAAATGTTTTCTATTCTCCCATTTTAACTGCTCAAAATGATTTTGACTTGTTATTGTCATTGTTCTCAAGAATAATAAAGTAAGTTCATGTTCTTTAGAATGGTAAATTAGGTTTATGTCATGTTCTTTTGTGCGGTAAGTAAGATGTAGAAATGGTACGGTATGGTAAAATTGTGAAAAGTGTGGTAAAGTGTGGAATGGTACAGTAAGTATGATTGATGTGATAGTCAAAAGAGAGAATGTGAAAAGTAGAAGAGAAAAGTGATGAGATATATTGGTAATGATTGTGGTAAAGTATGGTGAAGCGTGGAAGAATATTGACTAGTATGGTGAGTTGGTACTACACCATACCGTACCGTATAAAAGAACAAGATCTTATGTTTTCCTTATCTTCCTTTCCCTTATCTGAATCCCTTAGAAACACTCAAATAAATGTCATTTTATTTTCACAAAATTTTCAGAATTTGATAATAAAATATATTCCCTCCATTTGTATTTATCTGTCATTTAGGAAATTGTGTTAAAAACTTTGACTGTAAATATCTTAATTTGTGTAATGATTCATCATACAAAATTGATGTCATTAGATTCATAATGAAAAATACTATTAAAAAAAGTATAATATTATATTTTTTAACAAAAATTTTATATGAGAAATTATTGATTAAAGATTGACACTGAAAACCATAAATGACAAATAAGAAAGAACAGAGGGAGTATTTACTCTACCACTATCTTACCTACCATAAATTATTTCATATCATTTCCTTACCAATCTTAGTTTACCTAACTTAATTCTAACACTTAGAGCGGGGAAAGCTGATCCGACACGATTACCGACCTGAACCGAACACGATATTAAGCGGGTTTAAGTAGAAATTTCCAACCCGTTTAATTAAATGGGTTGACACAGTAAACTCATTTAATTAAATGGGTTAGGTTTAGGTCAGGATTTTCGACACGAAAAAACACCTACTTAACCCGTTTAATTAGGCATGTTAAATGGGTCAAGTCATTTGCTCGATAATTGTTAGCCAATTATACCGTTTATCAATAAACTTAAGTGAAAGTTATCGTTAATACTCTTTAAAATATATGTAGGACTTGTAATTTTAACTTATATTTATCTTTGACTATGAATTAAAAGACATCTCATTATATATAACTCGAATTATATTACCACACAAATTATTGAGTATAATATGTCATTATTTCGATCCCATAATGAGTTGTTTTGCATAAATGAGTAAATGGGTAAATTGATAACATATTGGAACACATTTACTTAAATGGATAAATAGGTCAAAATAAGGTCAACCCGCTTAAAATTTAAACGGTAAACGGTTTCAATTTCCAACCCGTTTAATAAATGGATTAGGTTCAGGTCTGAGGATTTTGAACCCGTTTAAGTTTGACACGAACACGAACTCGACTCGATCTGACCTATTAGCCAGCTCTACTAACATTCTAAAGAACAAGGCCTAAAAGAGTAAATATAACATCTCTTTATACTGTATGATAATTATTAAATGAGATAAGCCATGTTCTTTAATTTGGTAAGATTATTCTAGCCTAACCTAACATAATCTAACATTACCTTACCTTACCATCCAAAAGAACAAGACTTACTTTTAGATAAGTTATATTTAAAATTCTTTATTCAACTCACAGAATTTATTTAAAAATAAAAAAGAAAGAGATGATGTAACATTTACCTATTTTCACTACTTTCCTTACCTAAATTTCCTAACTTAACATAATCTTACTTTACCTAAGGGTGCGTTTAGTTCTTTCCCAGGAAACTTTTTTCCAGGAAAGTTTTTACCGCAAAAAATATTTTACAGTGTTTGACTAACATGCTAAAGTTTGTAGGAAAATTTATTTGAAATGTCTAAACTCTCCTTATATATTAATTTATAAATATTTTTTCAGAGGCATTTTGGGAAGTTGAGTTATAAATAATTTTTCTTTCCAATGGGAAAGAAACTTTCTCATACCCCCCTTGGGAAAGTTTTTACCATGTGATTCATAGGGAAATTGTGGGTCACAGTTAAAAATTTTCCCAACATATTTTACTCCCAAACATGGAAAAGTTAGTTAACTTTAGGAAAGTTGACTAACTATCCCAGGAAACTCATGGAACCAAACACACCATAACTTAATTCTATACCCTTAAAGAACAACCCCACAATGTACAAAATTATAAAGATTATTATAATAGAAAAATAATATGAGATGCAAAAGTATTATTTTTAACGGCTTAAGCCAACAAGTCGGACGATTTGGGTTCGAATTAGACCTGCTAATTTGCAACTTTTTGGGGTTTGGTTATTTTCAATTTTAATTGGGCCAAAATATCGTGTTCAAAATTCAAAATTTCTGGTTGAATTTGAGTAGGATTTCAGATTCTATCCATTTATAATAAGTGCGGGACAAATTTTGAACTTTTCTTAAAATTGATTTTGGGATTTAAAGGTTTTTTTTTGGGGGGGGGGGGGGGAGGAGTTCTAATCGTGTTGTTCTTTTGTGCGGTTCCACACCTATCTACTATATTTTTCTACACTTACCACAATCTTTACATACCGTACCATATCATTCCACACTTTACCACAACAATCATAACTTTCTCTTTCCTCACTTTTATCTCTCCTCACTTTTCTCCCCTACTTTTTTACATTCTTTCTACTCACCTACCACATTAATTATTCTTACCACAAAGTTTACCATATTTTACCAAATCATACCACACTTTTCACAACATTGTCATTCCATACCATTGATCACACTTCACACCCAATTTTCCGCACAAAAGAACAAGGCCTCAAGTTTTTTAATGTTGTGATCTTAGAAGTGGCCAATGGATATTTAAGATTTTTGGACTTTTCTTACCACTTTGAAAGTGAGATTTTGGAATTACATTTGTTTTTTTTGGGGGGGGGGGGTGATATTAGAATTGATTTAAGATCTAATTGTATGAAGTTCATGCACAAATCACTGTCTTAAGATTTTGCCGGCATATATTTTGAATTTGGCAAGCTGTACTGGACAAAATCACATAGCAAGGTGCTAATATGTATTTTTCCTTGATAGTGGAGTTATGGACAAGGGAAAAAAAAAACACAACAATAAACAACAATTCACGGCATCTAGCTTACCAATGAGCTTTAGCTCAAATGGCATGAGGGTGGGAGGTTTATCCTCCCCACCAAGGGTTTGATCCTTGGCCACCACAACATCTAGCTTAGAATGCTAGTTTGCAAACTAGACCTATCTAACTTAGCACCTTCATGATTTTTATTACAAGACACTTGACTCCTTAAAAATTTCATAATCACTACTATAAAAATTATTGTTAGCTCTTCTTTGTATCTTGCAAAAATAAAAATTAAAATAAAATTTGAGTATTTCATTCACCTCTTGAATGATGATGTCAAATGACAAACGATGCTTGTGAGAGTTGTGGTTAGTCCTTGATATTTGCCTATTTGGTCACTGCAGTTGAATGTTGCTTCTAAGACTTAACAGATCTGAGTGTTGGACATTGTTTCCATTGTACTCATGATTTTTGTCTGCCCTTGATTTTGATTCATGCCATTCTTGTCAACAGAAGTAAATATGGGGGATGATTTGATTTTCACTAGCCTGTAACACATAATAGAAGGATTAAACACCTTATAACACTTGCTTTGGAAAAACTTCTCGTAATTAAGTACTTCCATTCAGGGATAAATCTTAACCATCTTGCTTTTTAGCAAAAAAAGGATTGTGCATCTCTAACAGCCCTTCAATGTGACTCTCAAATCAACATAAATATTATAACGATACCATATATTATTTGTAGTTGAAATGGGATATTGGATTTGAGCATGTACTTTTTAAATTTTTTGACACATTCATTAACAATTTTTATGTCATTGGAAGATATTGCTCAAAGAAGTTACATGGCAGACACTTCCTTATACTATGGTTTGAAATAGCGGGTGTGAAAAAGACAATGAATCAATATATGAAAAAGTAAAACCTTTGGATTGTAGATTGTATTTTGGCATAAGAATTTATATATATTCAATTAGAATATATCTTGTGGATCTTGTTTAGTTAGTTATTAATAAAAATATTTCATTTTCTTAAAATCTGAATATTGTGATAAACTATATAGAGGACCATTTGACTGACCAAATCTTTCTATCAGTTCATTCCTCAAACTTTTAACTGAAAAAACATACAATAAAGCATCAGATAAGTAAGGAATCACGACATTAAGAAGCCAACTTACAACCATGTTGTCCACTTTAATCCATTGCAAATAAGTTGTTGAATCTTTTGTTGGTTTTGGACACTTTCCATCAATGAAATTGAGTTTCACATTCGTCTTGAGTGCAATCTTAATCGGTTTACTCCATTTATGAAAGTTGGCATCATTGAACTTGATATCGGTCAGAGGAATTCTAGGATAATCTGGAAGCTATAAGTAAAGTGGATCATTATTGTATCAGTTTGGATTGATTCTCCTTGAATCACTAGTAGAATTGCTATCAACCATAGCAATAGAGAACTAGATGAATTTTCAAAAGAAAGATTCACAAGAAACAAAGGCTTATAACAAAATCAAAGAATGATTCTCCATAATATCACAAAAACAGAGAAATGAAAAGAGCTAGAATCTTAATCTATGAGTTCTGATATCATGTGAAGTTTAGATAACAACAGGAAGAAAGAGATTCAATATTATTGATTACTCAAAATGAATGAATACGAGGACACACACGAATACTGAGGCGAACAAAGTATGATAGATGAAGGTAAGGAGCTTTAGCTCGAAGTTAGTTTTAACAATCTAACTTCTTTACTAACCGCTAACTATATTTCACATAAATCTTAATAAATAATTTTTAAATTAATAATAATTTTTATGGTGCATTGATTTCTTCACATTTTTCGAAGTGATGAGGCAATACTATTTGGGGTGTTTGCCAATTGGCAAAGTGAGACATGCATACTTAACCATTTGTATTTTTTCCAAGAACAGAACATTGTGTGTTGGGTGGTGGGGGTTGTCAAAAAGGCTCCTATCTGCAAAACTGAATTTGGAATATTGGGACATACGGCAATAAGATATTACTCCCTCCATTTCTTTTTATCTGTCGATTAGAAAATTGTGTTAAAAACTTTAACTGTTAATATCTTAATTTATATAATTATTTATCATACAAAATTGGTATCATTAGATTCGTAATAAAAAATACTATTCAAAAAGTATAATATTATTTTTTTATAAAAATTTTATATTAAAAATTATTAATTAAAAATTGACAATGAAAACCGTAAATAACAGATAAAAAAGAACGAAGGTAGTACAATATTTGGGGGTGGGGGGGGGGGGGAATTCCTTCGTGACACAATGATTATCAGAATATACAGGCCCGGCCCTGGGGGTAGGCCCAAGGGGCGACCGCCCAAGGCCCAATGTGTTAAATAAAAGCTGGTTAAATTTTAGGGCCCCAAACTGCAATATAATATCATGAACCTATAGAAGTAGTAATAGGCCCAAATAATAAGGCCCAACTCCCTGGACAAAGCACATACACTGAAGGGCCTCAAATCCAACGGGAAAGACGATTCCGTCATTCAATCAGCATCACGTCTCTTCAGTCTTCATCCTCCTCTCGACCACCGAGCTCCCCTTCTCTCAGTTCTCTGGTCACGTCCTTTCAGCCGTCCTCCTCTCGACGACCGAGCTCGCCTTCTCTCCCTCACCCTCAGTCATGGTGTCTCAAATCAATGGGCAACGGTAAGTTTTTCTTGTTATATTAAGCAAATTCCCCTGCTGTTGAATAATAATCACATTGAGTTTGTAATCTCGACCCTAAACCCCAAATCCCAACTGCTCAAGGCTTCATCTTTTTCCCAATTTAGTTTTGGTAATTGTCATTGGGGTTTATGACGATCGCCCACGGTGTGAAGGACGGTGCGATTCTGATCTTTTGTGGCCGATCGTGGTCTCAACCAACAACCGTTCGATGGCGGCGGACTCGGGTTAGTATCGCTTCTCAAGCAGATTGTTAACTGTGATCTTTATGTCTCACAATTTCCTTGTCCTTGCTGCTTGATATTTTCGGTGGGTGGTTTCCAGTTTGTTAACTTCGTTTCTGGAATTCTGGGCATTTACCTTTTTTTCCCTATCTTTGAGGTGCATGTTAGGGCACTGGCAGTAGCATACTAGCATTAGGATTAATTAGTTATTGTTTGAGAATTGTACCATGATGATGTTAGATGATAGATGATGATGATGATTGATGACATAAAAAAAAAAGGTGAATCAATCAAACATGACACCCATTTATTGGTATTGTGTGGAATTAGAGAATCAATTTCATTTCATAATTTTCATAGTGGTATATGTTTTAAGGACATATAATATAATTATATGTATAATTTGTTACGTACTTTTTGGGTGTGGCAAGAAACCAAAAATTAATTAGTTATTGTTGATGTGATAATCATTTCTATTGAATTTGATAATATAATTTCATTGTGGTAATATATTTCATTTAGTAGAGTTTCTTGTTGATTATGTTGATTTAGTAGAGTTTGGTCAGCTTGTGTCATCTATTAAATCCACAATCATTTGAGGGAACCACAAGAAAAAGGGAAATAAAATTTTATTATATTATCCATAATTGTAGGCTAATTAGTTAATTTAATATTTGACTTTAGCTTTTTTGCTAATTAGTTAATTCAATATTGTTAAATTGGTGATAGATTTGATGTGGCGTTGAGTATTTTGATCCGCCGTTGCTGTCTGGCTACTGCTACAGCTTCTTGTGCAAAGGATTCAAGGTGCTATTGTTTCATTTTCTCTTTTTTTTTTTTTGCATTTTTCTAAACAATGTTGCCTAGAAAGTATTTATCTGGAAGTGAAAAAAGAAAAAAGAGAAAACGTGATGAAGAGCCTGTTAAATCACAACAAGGTGCTATTCACAAATTTATTGTTAGAAATGTGCCAAATGATGTGCCAAATGAATTGTCAAATGATATTTCGAATGAAGTGCCAAATGATATTCCAAATGAATTGTCAAATGATATTTCAAATGAGGTTCCAAATGAAGTGCCAAATGATATTCCAAGTGATCTACCAAATGATATTCCGAAAGAAATGCCTATTCAAATGATATGCCGGATGTTTTCATTGATGAACAAGCAACTCCTCCTTTTAGTACTTATGATCCTGTGAATTGGGTCAATCTTGATAATAGATTAAGAGATATCTTAGTTGAGAAAGGACCCATAAGAGAATTGAACCTTGAATTTCCTCTTGATGCTAACAATAGGCATTTCTCTTATGCTCATTATTCTAGAAAGCTAAGTAATGGTGAGATTAGTGATAGAAAATGGTTAGTTTATTCTAAACATGCTGATAAAGTGTTTTGTTTTTGTTGCAAATTATTCAAATCTATTAATAATAAAAGTTTGTTATCAAATGAGGGTTTACGTGATTGGAAGCATGTTAGCGATAGGCTCAAACAACATGAAAATAGTGTTGAGCACATGAATAATATGATTACTTGGAATGAAGTAAGGGTAAGGCTAAACAAAAATCAAACAATCGATAAGAATTTACAGGAAGCTATTGCAAAGGAAAAAGATCGATGGAGGCAAGTGTTGCTTAGAATTTTTTCAGCTGTAAAATGTCTTGCTACTCATAATTTAGCTTTTAGGGGATCCAATGACAAACTTTATCAAGACAGTAATGGTAATTTTTTAGGATTAATTGAAATGATTGCTGAATTTGATGTTGTAATGCAAGATCATATTAGACGGATTAAGAACCGTGAAATTCATTATCATTATCTTGGGCCTAAAATACAAAATGAATTGATTTCTCTTTTGGCTCAAAGTGTGAAAGGTTCTATAATCACAACAATCAAAGAGGCAAAATACTTTTCCATAATCCTTGATTGTACTCCTGATATTGCTCATCAAGAGCAAATGACACTGATAGTTCGTTGTGTTAACATGTCAACAAATAAAATAAGAATTGAAGAGTACTTTTTAGAGTTCTTAGAGGTGAATGATACATCAGGACTAGGACTTTTTATTGAATTGCAAAATGCTCTAGAGTCTCTTGGTCTCAAGATTGACGATGTAAGGGGTCAAGGTTATGACAATGGCTCTAATATGAAAGGGAAGCATCAAGGTGTACAAAAGCGTTTACTTGAAATAAACCCGAGAGCATTATATATGCCTTGTGCTTGTCATAGTTTGAATCTTGCTTTAAGTGATATGGCGCATTCTTGCACTAGAGCTATTTCATTCTTTGGAATTGTTCAACGCTTATATACACTGTTTTCTAGCTCTACAAAAAGATGGAACATTTTGCTTGATAATGTATCTGAACTTACTCTTAAATGTTTGTCAAATACTCGTTGGGAGAGTCGAATCAAAAGTGTTAAAGCTATTAGATTTCAAACTCCTAAATTAAGATTGGCTTTGTCAAAGTTATATGATTCTTGTGGTAATGATGCAAAGTCAAAGAGTGAAGCAGAGTCTTTGTATGATGCACTTGGAAGTTTTGAGTTTTTGCTTAGCTTGGTTATTTGGTATGAAATTTTATTTGTTGTGAATAAGGTAAGTAAGATTTTGCAATCTAAGTCTATGTCTATTGATGCCACTATAAAACAAGTGGAAGGTATGATGTCATATTTTGAAAAATTTAGAGATGAAGGTTTTACTTCTAATATGAATATTGCTAAAAGTATTGCACTTGATATGGAAGTTGACCAATCCCTTCCAACAAAGCGTCGTATTTTTAGAAAAAAACAATTTGATGAAAATAGTTATGAGGATGAACAAAATTTATCACCCGAAGAATTATTCAGAATTGAGTATTTTTTGGTTGTTGTTGATATGGCAATTGCTTCTTTGAAAAGCAGAGCAACTGAAAATCTTTGAAAGTATTTTTGGATTTTTGTTTGATTCAAACAAATTGAAGTCATTAGATGAAAAGGAACTAAGAGAGTGTTGTACTAAATTTCACTCTACTTTTTCTCATCGAGATTCATCGGATGTTAATTTAGATGATCTTTACTCGGAATTGAAAGTGTTGCAATATACTTTGCCAAATGAATTTATGACAGTAACTGAAATTCTCGAGTTTGTGAAATCTGCAGATTGTTACCCGAATACTTTAGTTGCTTATAGAATATTTTTGACGGTACCAGTGACTGTGGCATCAGCGGAAAGAAGTTTTTCAAAGTTAAAGCTCATCAAAACATACTTGAGGTCTTCGATGTCACAAGAGCGATTAAATGGTCTTGCAATTTTATCAATCGAGAAAGACTTTTTGGAAAACGTCGATGTTGATGTACTCATTAATGATTTTGCTTCTCAAAATGCTCGTAGAACACATCCCTTATGATTTTTCTTGAGTTGTTATACTAAATGATATGGTGTAAGAGTTGTCACGAGTTTATGTTTTAGAGATTCATAGTTATTGTAGTATATAATTATTCTAAGTGTGAACGTTTTGATGTTATTGTTATATCTCAATTTATCATAATGAAAAATGATGGTTTTTTTGGTAATATCATCGTACTTGTGAATATTTGCTTGTTTTCTTTTTATTTAATTGACGCTATGTGAATGTTCGAAAATACTTTTTAGATAAGATTATGACTATATTTTTATTTAAGCAGAGTTGAACGAGAAATTTTATCTTGCGATGCATTGTCGGGCATAGAAGAGCCACATTTGGTATCGTTTTATGGGAAAAAGAATTATGCTTTTGCAGGTACGCATTCTGACTAAATTTTTAGTATCGTTGTTTAGTAAAAATGGCAATATAATTTTTCAAAAAGGGCCCCACTTTAGAAATCGATAATTATGTCGCCTGGGGCCTCGAAATTGTCAGGAACGGGCCTGAGAATATACCAAAGAAATTTATTAGCCAATAACAAGTAGCCATCTCACAATATTTAAATAGCCATTTCAACAACTCTTCTGGGTCGGCTTTGTTTGAGATTAGTAGTTGATCTTACTTTCATAAAATTCCAGCAACGTTAAGGGCTACATTTTGGGTACGTTGCAATATCAACAATTTTTTGAATCACATTTATTTTAAGGGTGTGTTTGATTGGAAGGAAAATGATTTATGTGGAAATCATTTTCCAGGAGAAATGGTTTTCCAAGGAAATGGTTCTTCGAAAAATGACCATATATGTCGACATAAATAACGATATATATTACAAATGAAAATATTTGGAGCTCAAAATTCATATTTGAGGTTTTTTTTAATCATTTCTATCGTATTGCAAAGTTTCGTGACAAATTGATAAAATTGAATTTTTCTTTTAAGTTTCAGTCATATTTAATCGCAAAAAAATGTCAATAAAAGTGACGATATATGTTACAAATGAAAATGTTTGGAGCTCAAACTTTATATTTGAGCTTTTCTTAGCCCACACTATCAAATCATAAAATTTCGATCCAACACAGTTTAGTTTGAATTTTTCAAAGTTTCAGTTAGTTTTAGCGGAAAAAAATTCTGGTATATCCCGCGATGGATGTTATCAGATAATAATATTTTGAGTTAAAAATTTATATTTGAGTTTTTTTAATCAATTCTATTGTATTACAAAATTTCGAGCAAAACCTTTAATGTTGAATTTCGCCCTCAAATTTCAATTAGAGTTAGTAGTGAAAATCGATCCAACAATTAAGCGTGCAAAATATTTTTTCTAGGTTGAACAAATAAAGTCAATTTCCTTCTTTTAGGGGAAAATGATTTTCTTTGAAAATGATTTTTCAATTTTTTTTAATACCAAACATCAGAAAATTGGGAAAAGATTTTCCTAAAAAGTGTTTTCCTCTGTCAAGCACACTCTAAAACATTTCCTTGGTTACATATTTGAAAATTATGATTCACACATTAGTTGTTCTTCCTAGTTCCTACTTAAAGATAAGTATCTTTCATTAAAGAATTGTTTATAATAAAGAATAATGTTTCCTCCATAATAAAAAAAGAATACACTTATAGTAGTTGTCAACCATGACAACCACCGTAAGTAAAATAAATCTTATCCGTACATGTGTCAAGTTTTATCTTGACAGTTAGCTTTTTTATTTAATATAAATTTTGAAATATATTTTTTTCAATTTTAGTTTAATTTAAAAAAATTTAAAATAAATATTTTTCAAAATATGCTTATTTACCAGGCAAAATTTTAGATTTACGATATCTAAATTTTAAAAAATTTCAGAAAATTGTTTTTAATTAAGAAAATATATTTTATAACGACATACTAAATAAAAAAATGAATAGCGAAGATAAAAGTTGACATATATATGAATAAATATTATTTTTATTGTGATGATTGTCATGGTTGACAACCACTATAAGTTTTTCCATAAAAAATAGTAAAAAATAAACAATAAACAGTCGAGTCATTCTCATATACCTTGGAGTAATGAATTCTGTATTTCAATTTAATTTCCTTGTCCCGTTCTACTATTGTTGAGCTCATATCTCATCTATCTGCAATGGTTGACGTTTTATAAAGAAATTTAGGAACCAATATCCAACTGAAAAAGTTGATAAAACAAATGAAAAACAAATTTAATAAAACAAATAAAAGTTGGAGTAGATAGATTTATAATGCTTTATATTAGAAAAAAAATTAAAAAGGTAGAAAGAGAAAAAAAAGAGTAGTCGACTATGATAAATTGATATTGAATTTATGAAATAAAAAAATATTATGAAACAGAAAAGATTAGATAAAATGATAAATATTACGAGATAGACGGGATATTTATTTTTTTAAACCTTATAGTTAGTGGCAATCAACAGAAAGATATTTTGCACATCCACATCAAACTTTTTCTAGAACAATTCTTAATTATTTTAACAGTATATCATTAGTAATTCTCAATAAGGGTGATCTCATACAAATTGTTTTGTTAAACGACCAGTTATCTTTTCATCATATTAATTGTCTAGATGATCCAGTTGTCTAATTTTTTATATCTTGATTTTATGTTCATATAACTACATCAATTAATTACTTTTAAATATTTTATATTTTATAGAAAGGTACAAGAAAAATTATATAGATTCTTTGTAATGGAGATTATAACTACATATCCATAATCCATGACTCCTAGTTTTTGTCTTAATAAAAGAAATTCAACAACTCCTTTCCATATAACTAATGTCCCTTCTTAAAAATAAATTTATCTAAAAGAATATTAATACATTGACCATGTTCTTTGGTTATGTTATTTTTAGGTTTGGATGGATAAGTTAAGATAAATTATTATGTTTTTTTGGGAAATTGTGTTTTCAGAGTGAATGATTTTTTGGGGAATTGTGTTAGGTTTGGATAAGTTTGGATAAGTTAGGATAAGTTGGAAGAATTATATCCAACCTAACCAAAGAACAAAGCCTATATATTTTATATTAATTTTGAATAAAATAGAACTTTTATTACTAATAATAACTAAACAGACTCTATCAAAATAAAAAAAAAAAAACTGAACCGATAATAATTTGAGACTCCATAAAATATGGAGCAAAAGGAGTGTATTATCATATATAGGCCTTGTTTTTTGGTCAGGTTGGATATAACTCTCCCAACTTATCCTAATTTATCCAAATTTATCCAAGTTTATCCAAACTCATGCAAACCTAACACAATTTCTAAAAAAAATCCACTCTAAAAACATAATTCCCTAAAAAAACAACATAACTTATCCCAATTTATCCTAACTTATTCCTCCAAACCTGTAAATAACCAAATCAAAGGACAAGGTCATACTAGAGTTGATCAAATATGTATGGTCATGTGGGTCATCCCCATAACAAGAGGGTTCTTTTTATTTAGTAGTGTATAATTGGTTTAGATAAGATTGCGGTGCTGGAACAAAATATATGGCCGGATCTAGCATGAATGCATGCTCCATTATCTAAAATATTGATGTAGTTAGAATAGTAATTAAAGAAAGAAAAAAGGGGGGAGGTTAGAGAGGACATGTTGCTCCATAACTAGTGGGTTGGACCTACATTAATGGATAAGATGCTGACTCTTCTACTAAAAATAATAATACACAAGCATTTCTTTAATATATGATTTGATGATTTTGGGTTTTGTTAAAACATGACATATGTTTTCATCTGGTTTAAGTTAAAGTGTTGGATTTTACAAAATAATTGATTGGAACTTGTTGGGTTGAATGTGGAGACCAATTTTGGGTTGGTCTCTATCTCTTGGGGAGCAAGGTAGAAGAGTTTGAGTGGGAATTAGATTGTTGATTTGTTCCACTTCTTTTTTGTAATTCCTTTCTTTGTAGGAACCTATTAATCCTAAAATTGTGTCAGACTATAAATAGAGCTTAGGTGCTAGGTTTATTTATATAGCAATTGAGAGTGTTTCATCTTATACCAAGAGATTGACTGTAATCTCTGTGTTCTGAGGAGTTGTGTGAGGCTCATCTGAGTGTTGAGTTCTCGCCAGGAACTTGTGAGAGATTGTGGAGTTTGGGAATCTCTGAAACACTGTTGTAATCCTCTGATAGTGCATCGTTCGTGGTTTTTTCCCGGTTTGGGTTTTTCCACGTTAATTCCTTGTGTCGAATCTTTATTTATTTTTCGCCCTTATTATTGTTTTTCTGCTAACTACGCCCTGAGAATCCTAACAAGTGGTATCAAAGCTTTGGTTGGAGCGTGGTTGATCTGCAGACTGAGAAGCAATGGCGGGCGCTATTGTGAAGATTCCGGAGTTCGATGGGAAAGACTACGCATGGTGGAGGATGCGCGTTGAGGATGTGCTCCGCCAGCAAAGGTTGCATCTTGCGATGGGTGATAAGCCAAAAGAGATGGAACAGAAGGATTGGGAAGAGTTTGATGGTCAGGCATTCAGTACGGTCAGGCTGACGCTAGAACATTTTCACCCTTCATGGGAGGTCTATACAACATAGATCTATCTAGATTGGGTTGAGGTCATCACGACCACTTTGTGGGTTCACAGCTTGTCTGAAGAATAAAGTGATAAGCTAAATAAATTGCTAAATGTACGTTCAGTTCCTCGTGTTGAGTGAAATGCAAAGTGATGTAACCGTGAGCCCCTATCTCAGGAGCAACTACCAATGGATAAGTCCTAAAGATCCAAAGAATTCGCCCATATAGAACAAGTTTCCTCCCATGGGAGAAGATGACGTTGTGCTTACCCTCTTCAAAGATGTCGCCGCTGAGCACCATTGCAACTAGGGTTGAGGACAGTCCAGTTCGGAACGAAATTTGGACTGGACTGAGGTCTAGACCGAACTAAACTGAAAAATTTCGGTCCAGTCCTTGATCCAAAGAATTTTCATTTTCGGTTCTTGGTCCAACTCAAGGACCGAACTGAAGAGATGAGAACCGGCTGAAGGACCAAACTCTTTAATGACATTATCGATTTTTTAGGATTTATGCTACCTAACTCCCTCAATCCATTTTCCCATTCCCCAACCTCCCACACTGAGTCAGTCCTCCTTGCTTCAATCGTTGTAAATCGCCCAGAGCTCGCCTAGAACTCCAATTGACCGCCCGCTGCTTCATCGATCGCCGCCAAAGGTCGGTCCATTCGATCGGTCCTATCGAGGATTGAACCTTTTTCAGTCCAGGCCAGTCCTTCAGTTCGGTCCTCGATCCAATCCTGGACCGATACTCAGCCCTAATTGCAACAATCTTCGAGCCAACCAAGTATTCACCAAGGGGCGCCACCCTGCTCAAGTCAGCATTAGGGCAAAGTCTTGAGAAGCCCTTAAGAACCAACAACGAAGGGAACACTAGAGCACCTCACTCGGCTAAGACTTGTCGTCCCTTGCTCTTGAGAAGACCTATTAACCTCTGTGGGATTTAAGTTCGACGATGAGATGAATGCTAATATACTATTGGCTACCCTACCTAAGTAATGGGAAAATTTCGTGACTTCTGTAACTTCTTCAACTAAGAAGGATGAGAAACTGAAGTTTGGGGAAATTAGAGACTTGGTCCTGAATGAAAGTATTCGCAGGAAAGATTCCGATGTGCGAGTCTTGGGATGCTTTGTGTCAGGTAGGAGGAATAGTGGGAGTTCGGGTCGGGGTCGATCAAAATCTAGAGGTCGAAACATGGAGCAAGTGTTGTGTTGGAACTGTGGTGATAGAGGTCATTTTCGTAGGGATTGTCCCAAACCTAAGAAGAGCAGCCATAATGACCAGGACTTTGTATATTCTGTTGAGGATTTTGGTGATGCCCTAACTGTTTGTGTTGACAAGTTAGAAGGGGGTTGGGTGATAGATTCGGGTGCTTCGTTTCACTCTTCGTCTAGCAAGGAGGCCTTTAACAATTTTGTGAGTGGGAGGTTTGGCAGGGTTAGGCTTGCAAACGGTCACAACCTAAAGGTGCTAGGAAGAGGTGATGTAAACATTAAAACTTCTAAGGGTGGAACTTGGAGGTTGAACAATGTTCGGTATGTCCCGGGTCTGACCAAGAACCTTGTATCTGAGAGTCAATTGGATGAGGAGGGGTTCACGACGAGATTTGAAGATGGTCATTGGAGGGTAACGAAAGGATCTCTGATAATTGCAAATGGCAGGAAAGAGGGGAAGCTATATTCTGTCATTGATAACTCTAACATGCCGGTTCATGCTCGTCAAAGGCGTGTTAGCTTCTCTGATGAGAGAAGGGAACCAAAAACGAGGAGGTTTCAGGTCGAGGCTACGGGAATGGATGATCAGCCGAGGAACGCATCTAACCTGCATGAGAATTCGACAAGTTCAACACGAGGTAAAATCCCAATCCAAAATTCCCCTAAGTTGTTGACGATGATGCGTATGTCGAAATTGCAGGGGCGTGATCAGTTCAAGTGGGAGCCTGTTGCTAAAAGAGGAGTTGATAGGAGGTCAACTGGGACCTCTGTTGATCTTTGCTGAACAAGATCGAGATGGATGCACTAAAGGATTCAAGGAGGTGTTGAAGTGGTGATTAATGATAATCGGCCAGAGTGCGTTTACAATTGGTCTCCAAGTGGGAGATTGTTGGGTTGAATGTGGAGACCAATTTTGGGTTGGTCTCTATCTCTTGGGGAGCAAGGTAGAAGAGTTTGAATGGGAATCAGATTGTTGATTTGTTCCACTTCTTTTTTGTAATTCCTTTGCTGTAGGGACTCTATTAATCCTAAATTGTGTCAGCCTTGTACTATAAATAGAGCCTAGGTGCTAGGTTTATTTATATAGCAATTGAGAGTGTTTCATCTTATACCACAAGAGATTGACCTGTAATCTCTGTGTTCCTGAGGGAGTTGTGTGAGGCTCATCTGTGAGTGTTGAGTTCTCAGGTTGTAACTCTAGGGAGGTTGTGAGAGATTGTGGAGGTCTAGGAATCTCTGAAACACTGTTGTAATCCTCTGATAGTGCATCGTTCGTGGTTTTTTCCCGGTTTGGGTTTTTCCACGTTAATTCCTTGTGTCGAATCTTTATTTATTTTTCGCCCTTATTATTGTTTTTCTGCTAACTACGCCCTGAGAATCCTAACAGAATTAGAATCCAATATAATTGTTTAACTAGAGAATTGTTGTTGAGTTATGTTAACTTGTAAGTTTTTTTTAAAAAAAAACTTCATATGTTTTAGAAAATTGGATTCCAATCATTCCTATCACAGACTATTGGATAATAATAATCCCTACTTTAAAAATATGCATCAACAATCTCATCTATCAATCCATTGGATTTTTTTGGACTGCCATAGAGTTATGTGAGAATGATTCAATTGTTTGTTAACCAGGCATGCCGGGAAAAATTTGACCAATTTTTTAATAATTGATCTCTCACATAGTGTCATAGTCACCAAATAAGCATGTGTCCTCTATTTTCCCTCTCTTGGGTCAGTATTCCTGGGAATTCTTGGGTCGAAAATAATGGAGGCTGAAGGGCTATATTTATAGTGGTGAGGATTTAGGGTTTCTGTTAGGGTACGCCTAACTAACCGGCCGGTTAGCACCGCAACGGGATGGGTTTCGCATCATGATAACGTTGGGGCAGCCTATATGGCACCATGGGTAGATCAGCCAGTCTACTTTATGAATCATAGCCTGTTGATGGGCTGAAAAAGGAATTTGGGTTGGGCTGCCCAACGTAGAAACCCATCATACGCTAAAATGACCATATCTTCTATGTCTAATATTTGATTGACCTGATTCAACCAATCTTGGGAATTGAAGCTTATAGAGTTTACCTTAAGCTTGTGAAAAGGATTTAGCGACCGTAGGTATGTGGAAAAAATGACATTCAAAATAGTAAACCTATAAATAAATGTGGGAAGGGTGAAAAATGAAGGTTTTTGAAGTTGAAATAATGAGAAATGGGAGACCTTTTTTGAGAGGCTTAGAAATTTGGGGAAGTGAGGTATTTTTTTGGTGGTATGAGGATGTGTGTTATCACATGATTGATTGAATCGAGTTCTAATTTAATCTAAAAAATAAAAAAATGTTACAAAATAATTATGCAAAAATTGGGATAGAATTTGGTGTCTACAACATACATATATGGAGTTTCTTTGTCCATGTTTATTCTCTTCTACCAATTCCCAAGAAGTTTACCCTCCAGTTTTCAAAGAGGTTATTTTTTGATTTTTTAAAATATTGTTTTGGGTCCATCAGTATCAACCTCTTCATGCACTTTCATGCATGAAGGAAAAAATGCCTTACATTTGAATCCCTTCAAACATTGCATTAACGGGACTATAATGAGGTTTGTTGTTCTTGTTCTTGTTCTTGTTTCGACCTTACATTTTGGTTGAGTTTTCAAAAACAAGGTGTAAGTATATTAGTTGGATTTAGATGTACTAATTCAACCAAAAACCTTTTATTTCGTTCTATAGAGAGTGGCAGTGATTGGGTCATATGAATTTAGCTCCAAGCACCATCATTCTTTTCTGACATAAATGTAATTATTTTTTGTTGAATTTAGGTTAAGCATTAGTTGTGCGGAAGTTAGCTTGCATTTGTGAATTTTACTCCGATATAATGGGTTTTAGGAGCGCAATCTAGTTGGGGTGTAATCTCGTGTGCTAGACTGCAACCTTGGAACCCTTCTTTCTCACAAACGCATAGTTGGGGTTTGTTAAGGGAATTTAGGTTGGGTTTTTTAGAAAACGACTGTTCGGTCTCGTTCCGAGCTGAATTTTATCTCCTTTATAGGGTGTTTGTGTTTATTTTAGTCCTTTTGTATATATTAGATATAGTGATTTGGTGTTTTGTAGGAAAATAAGGAGTTAGAAGAAGTTTGGGCTTAATTGAAGGTTTTTAAGGAATCCCGAGCGATTTCCCGAGTCAAACCAAGTCAACCCGAGCCGAGAACTAAGTCAACCCGAGCCAAGAGCCGAGGCGAAACCGAAGCCGAAAATTCCATGTCAAGATTGGCGCAAAATAGGGGAACAGTACAGACTCAAAGGTTTGAAATATGTGTGCCTTCACTCTTTGGGTCATAACTCCTTCGTTACAACTCCGATTGGTCTGACATTTTGGGAGCTTAAAGTATACACCGAGAGCTTTCCATCGATATCTTACGGGTCTGAAACGGAGTTCGGATGAAGAAATTATGCGCGTTTGAAGTCGGCAGGGAAAAGCTGCCGAGAACAGTGACTCGCCCGAGTCATCTGCTGACTCGCCCGAGTCAGGCTTTTGGGGCAACAAAGACATAGGCCAAGGGAGCGGGACAGAACACTGACTCGCTCGAGTCACTTATTGACTCGCCCGAGTCACCCGAAATTCTGCGAAGCTGATGCGCGTTTTGCTGAGTTAGTTTTAGGGTTTTGGGTTTCGTTCTCCTTCTTCTATAAATACCAAATGTATTCAGAACTAATTATCTTAGTTTTTATCTTTTAGCTTAGCTTTTATTTAAGTTTTAGGAGTAGGATTAGATTAGATTTAATTGCTTTCTTTAATTGTTCTTCAAGTTTTCTTCATTGTTCTTCAAGCTTTCTTTAAGTCTTCTTGCAATTGTTATTAAACTCTTCTTTCAAGTAATCTCATTGAAGTTTTACAAGCTTTCTCTCTCTCTTCCTCTCTCTCTCTCTCTCTATTCTCCATTGATGTTGATTTCAAAAGCTTTCTAGGGTTAGCCAAATCAAATCCATCTGTTAGTGGGGAGGAGGGTCAAGGAATTCCAATTCTACTTCCTAGTGAGAATTTGGGGGGATCCTTGGTAATCCAATCCACAATTTCTTGTTTGTTCTGGGGAAATTGCAAAGGTAAATTGAAGATTTGAAGTTTAGATCATCAAAGGTATAATCTCTTGTGCCTAATTTCATTATTAGTTTTATTGCTTTCTAATACATTGCTTTTTTATTGCTTTCTTATTTCTTGTTCTTAATTGCTTCATCTTTAATTGCTTCCTTGATTATTATCATGTCTAAGTTAGTTTATTGCTTAATTTACATAATTTATAACTTTCCGCAATGAGAAAACCCCTTACACAAACCGATTACCTTAATCAAGCCTCACACCCATCCCTGAGATCGACAATCCTTACTTATAAAACCACAAAAATTACAACCGAACAACGATCACTTGTCTTTCATTACGGTGAGGATTGAGGAGGTCTGAGCTGATGAATTTAGCTTGAGCCACCTCTATCCTTGCCTAGATGACATGCAGGTAGGGAGCTCCTTTGCCGTCATGCAATACACAAATGCACATTTGGGTGGTTTCTAGGCAATTATATAAAGCCCTAACATATGGTCCTAAGGGATCTTTATTTGATTTTGATCCGAAAATGACTAGGGAAGCAAGATTAATCACCTAATGATCACAATTATTTTAGGGTTTGAGAAAACTCAAATTATAACTCATAAAACTACCATTAATTTTTAGGGTTTTGAGATAGAGTGTAACGCCCTGACCCCTCCTAGGCCGCGGACATTACTGATAACTGCTTCAAGGATTGCTGACTGGCCCTACAAATCACCACGAGTCTTTCCAGCGTGCTTCGTCCTCGCTCACACGCTGCTTGGGAAAACTTCCCAAGAGGTCACCCATCCTGAGACTATTCCCAGCCAAGCACGCTTAACTGGGGAGTTCCCAACGGATGAGCTACCATAAAAGAAGGTGCACCTTGGTGATATGAGTAGTCATTTCAATTCTTTTAAGCCACACTTTAACCACATATCCGGGGTGTTACAGTCACTAAAGAAATGACTTGAAACTAAAGGATAATCCACCAATAATCACTAAAGGAATGACTTGAAACACCACCAAATCACTTGGATAAAGTTAACAAGATTTTTGAGAAAGTTGGGAAAAACCCACAATGCTAAAGCATCAAATATACAATGTCCAAAAGCTACTAAACAATGCCAAGGGAGGGGGTATATATAGGAATGGGGGTGGGGGGGGGGGGACAACACGCAGTAGCAGGAGCAGGTCTGGGCAGAAAGAGGTCGCGGGCGCGACCCTAGGAGTCGCGGGCACGACATCCCTGGGCAGCAGGGTGTCGCGGGCGCGACCCTAGGCGTCGCGGGCGCGACATTCCTCTGGACAACTTTTCTCTGCCGACTTCAAACACGCATAACTTCTTCATCCGAACTCCGTTTTAAGCCCATAAGATATCGATGGAAAGCTCTCGGTGTGTACTTTAAGCTCCCTAAATTTGAGATCAATCGGAGTTATAGCAAAGGAGTTATGACCCAAAGAGTGAAGGCACATCCATTCCAACATCCCACGTTGACCCGTTTGCGCTTATTCTTGCCGAAGGACTTCGAACCCTTTTAAAGGCCCGAAGTAAGTCCCAGTGAGGACCCGTAGCTCTACTCCCATGGTCCAGGGTCCATTTGAAGTGGATACCACACCCAATGCCGATCAAACCATGCCTCTAGGGTCCCGGGTCCACCTTGAAATGCACTCCACACCCGACCTTGGAGTTGATTTCTTCGTGTTCTTTGGAGGGGGTGAGGACAGACTTGGAAACCATGAATCTCGAGGCTCGGGCCCCAGCCTGGTACGCTCCACAACCTTACTCGGATTACCTTTTTGCAAAAGTAAAGCCAAACATGCTTCCTTTCGCTCAAAGCACTCTCATCCCGTGTTTCACTCATGTAGAGGAGGCCTTTATTCTCACTTCCAATCCTGGTTTGATTTTTGTGGAGTCGGGTAGGAAAGAGGGTTGTGATCACAATCCATCGTTTCCCCATCAAGAAGGAGTAAGTGTTATCATGAGATTGGCTACACTACAGGCTTCGAGAATGGGATGTGGAAGATCGTGAAGGGTGCTATGGTAGTGGCGAATGGATTGAAGTCCGGTACGTTGTACTCCACCAGGGATAGCACTAACATAATTTCTAATGCTTCTTGTTCTAGCTTATGGCATTGCAGGAATGAGAAGAGGGTCAGTTTCGCCAAAACTGACGGGAAACTTGAGGAGGTATGGAGTGAATCAAGTGACAAGAAACCAATGGGAGTTTAGGCGGTCGAGGTTTCTGTTAGGCTTGGTGTGCCTAGAGAGAAAACAGAGGAACCACAGGAAGCTCCACATGTTGCAGATCAGGTTATTGAAGAACCTGAACCACAGGAACTAGGTTAAAGCTCTAGCGCACCATCTACTGTGAGGAGATCCAGGAGGGCTATCAGAGATGTTGGTGAGCCAGAGTCACATACTAAGGCTGTGCAGGCGGAGGCTCGGTTCAAGTGGGAGCACGCAATGGTTGATGAGATTGTGTCACTTGAGAGAACTTGGAAGCCGGTGAGATTGTCTGCAGGGAAGAAGGCCGTGAAGAAGTGGGTCTACAGGATCAAGGGTAAGCCAGTGGATGTTGGGAAATTGAGGCCCGGTGCGGTCTCAGGAGGCCTCTCAGACTGATGAAGGGGTCGGTCGATGCACTAGGGGAACTTGTGCTGAAAATGGAGGATGTTAGAGGTTTGGTCTCCAAGTGGGAGATTGTTGGGTGTGGAGACCAAATAAGGGGAAGAAGGTACGAGGCGAAGAAGCTGGCGCTACCAGTGCCTGAAGCGGCGCTCCCAGCGCCTCACCAGCGCCCTTGTCTCACGCGTTGTCAAGCTGGCGCTACCAGCGCCTTGGTTAGAGAGTTTGAGAAGCTTCGCGCTGCCAGTGCTTATTGGTGCGCTACTAGCGCCTGGTGCATGCTGGACGTTGCTCTGTTGGGCCGAAAATAAAAGCCCACGTGTGTGTTTTTCTTGTGGCGGTTATTTTCTAGGTTGCAACCTAGGGTTTCCCTTCTGTACTCCCCAGTATATATTGGGGTCAAGTTCTCCTTATGATCTATCCCTAGATATCCCAGAGTATATCCCAGAGAGAATTGGGATCAAGTGAGAGAGAGAGAAACACAACCTTTGTATTGTAATCCTCAAATTACTAGTGCATCGATTCCGTGGTTTTTTTTCCCACTTTGGGTTTTTTTCCACGTTAAAATTCCTGGTGTCAAATTTCTTATTTCTTTTCCGCTATTATTTCTTATTGTTTGTGGTTTGCTTGAGTGCTCTTCGATCCTAACATCAAATTGTGTACTTATATGCTTATATATTGATGACATGCTGATCTTTGGTATAAGTTTGCCTGTAGTCAATGAGACTAAATTGTTATTGTCTTCTTTGCTTGAAATGGAAGATATGGGTGAAGTTGATGTGATCTTAGGGATTAAATTTTAAAAAGCCATCACTGGTTATGTTGTGTGCCAGTCACACTATATTGAGAAAGTGTTCAAGAAATTTAACTATTTTGATGTGAACACCTGTTAGAATTCCCTATGATCCTAACATTTCATTAAAGAAGAACAACGGTCCTAGTGTTTGTCAATCTGAATATGCTAATGTTCTTAGTGAACTTTACTCGTCCCGATATTGCTTATGCTGTGAGTAGATTGAGATACACATAATCCTAGTCAAGAACATTGGAATGCTCTTCATCGTTTACTTAAGCATCTTACAGGTACTATTGATTGGTGTCTGAATTTTAACAAATTTCCTATTGTTGTAGAAGGATATTGTGATGCAAACTGGGTTTCTAAGAATGATGAAGTTAGTTCTGCTAGTCGATATGTGTTTACGTTGGGTGGAAGAGCTATTTCATGAAAGTCTGCAAAATAGACTTGCGTAGCCCGCTCTATCATGGAATCTAAATTTATTGCTCTTGAGTTGGCAGGTTAAGAAGTAGAGTGGCTTAGAGGTCTATTAGCAAACTTGCCATTATGGGAAATTCAAGAGACACCTATGTCTACATTGTGACTCGCAAGCAGCAATTGGAGTGATACATAATTGTGTCTATAATGGAAATAGGAGACATATTCATGTTAGACATAGTGCAGTGAGACAGTTAATGTAATATGGTGTCATATCCTTGTTGTATATGCAATCCGAGAAGAATTTGGCGGATCCTCTCACTAAGTAATTGACTAGACGAATTGTTCTCGAGGCATCGAGGGGGATATGGCTTAAGCCTATGGATTGAAGAGGTATGGTGGATACCAATTATTTGGTCAAATGAAACGATACTAATCTTTGAGGTGCACTACATTCCTATCTCTATGGTGTTAAGTAGTACTTTAAGGTTGAGATCATTTTCTTAATGAATCCACGCCCATTGTAAGGGGTGCTTGTGAGACGCACTGATGGATTCACTGATTATATATTGTGAAGTTGAGCTATTTTGCTCTTAAAACTCTACAGTCACATGTGTGATGGTCTATGTTGGTATATACTTGATGGAATTACCTACATAAATGTGAAGGTTTACCTTCTATGAGATATTAAGGATGTCTCTCTCGAGCACTTATGAGTCCCAAGGTGTGCGCATGACCATAAAGACGCAAGTGTTTTTCTATAGGGTTGATATGTGTTGTGGGGGTCTCGATCAAGGTCTTTCAAGTTCAAGACTTTGTCCACTTGTTTGATTGTTGGTTGTTTCCTCACATCACTAATGTGTCAATTCAAATCGAAAGATATTGACGCCTAAGTATTTGACTCGGTTTTTGCCCAATTTTCTTTCTTTTCGATCCCTTTATTGAATAAATTTTCGGCATTTGTATAGTTGTAAAGCTAGAAAAGGCGATAGAAAAAAAATGGGCTTTGCAATTTGAAGAAGATGATGAAACTCGGAAGATCGATTGCTCATGGAAGAGTCATGAAGATAATGAAGAAGATAATCGTGGTTCGATGGTTCTACTGGAAAGCAATAGTGGCTGGATGATTATGTTGAATAGTGTTGATGGTTTGATGGAGTGAAAGGGGAAGAAGAAGAACAATTGATTTAAAAAATGTTTTTGGGTTAATTGTTTTCTTTTTTAGTTAGGTTATGTTTTGACTGGTTATTTAAGGTTTCAACCTGTTATAGTAGGTTAGAATGACATATTTGACAATTTTATCATGTTAAATGTCATTTTTGTGATATAAATAATTTCAACGACAATTGTTGACATTTTTTTAACAAGTTTAGTGACAATTTAATCCAAGAACTCAACATATATCATAAAAGCTAAGACCCATTAGCTGCGTATAAGGTTAGATCGTAAGATTGCCGCGCATTTTATGAACTTAATACAACCGGACGTGGGATTACTCGTCCAGGCACCAGCGAAACTTATACTCTCGCGGGTAGGGATACAATGGGTCGGGTTTGGGGTGGATAGTGTTTGTATTCTTATCCTACTCATATTAGCTAGTGGCGGAGTCAAGATTCAAACCCGAAATTTTACTAAAAAAAGATAAATTATATTCAAACAAATTATGAAATTTTAACATATTCGAATAATACAAAATTTAATGGCATAGTTTCAAAAATAAATACACATACCTTAAACCTAAAGTTATTTGTGATCATTTGGATGATAATTTGAAATTGGTGTTCTTTCACCCCGATCTGACGAAAGCGTATTTATGTCAACATGAACTCTCCCAAAAGAAGTGGGATTAGCAACAGGGGTCGGTTCATTACCAAATGATGGATGAGTACTTCCTTGAGGCGATGGAGGATCTCGTGTCGCAGTACTCTCAGAGCTTGAATCATGTGATGTCTTTACTCTCGTACTGAAAATCTTCTCCGTTTGAAACTGACAAACAATTAAAAGAATGAATTAACTTTATAAATCAAAACTTCCACTAAAGCATATTCATATATGATTATTAGAAATCAACAATAACTCAATCATTACCTCGCGACAATATTTTAACTTGTAACCAATCAATCAAACAATAATCTATAATCTAGATAATTTGGATTATGAATATTTGAGCAAAATATAACCAAGAACCGTAATCATTCGATTCATAGATTATAATTTCATCACTAAATTAGCAATTTACTAATTATTCAATAAAATTTTAACCAAAGTTAATAAATTAATCATAATAACCTACAAAGCAGCATACCTCAATTTAAATATTGCTTTGATTTGGAGAATTTGGTGATTGCTGTGTTAGACTATCAATGTAGACGGTGGTTGACGGCAGTGGTGGGCGGCCAAAGAGGATGACTGGGGTTGGGGGCGTGGGGTGTGCAGTCACGATATAGTACAGTCGCCGGTCGTCGAATATTGAAGAGGCGAAATGGCAGAATTGACTCCTGACGAGGTGGAGGAAGTTAAAACGCAATAGGGAAAAAAAACACTAGGTCAAGTTACTAAGGAGGAGGATCAAACCCATGAGGCCATGACTTACGGTAACCAAGTGTGCGCTCAAATGGGGCAGCAGTTAAACTATGAAGCTACTTTACGCTTTCTTGTATATTTAAGCCACAATTTAGTATATATTTATTTTTAACTGTCAAAATAGTTCTAACTTCTAAGACCAAATGCAATAGGGGGAACACTACATTGGAACATGTGCCAAGTTCCCAAGTTTTAGTGCAATGGGGAATGAAAATTTAGGAATGTAAAATTTGGAACACTCCATAGTTGCTGGAACTTCACCATTAATTTCTTTTTCAACAAATTAAAAGGTGAAATTAATATAGGTAAAAGGAAAAAAGTAAACTAACCAAACAAATATTTTATAGTAAAGTGTAGGAATGAGTTCTTATTGTTGTAGAATAAATGGAATGAAGTTCCAAAAAATAAGAATTATGGGTGATGTGGAAGGAGGGGAACACCAATTTCATTCCAAAAACAGGATCACCATGGTATTTGCTCTAAAAGCAAGTGCTATAGCAATCAAAGTTTTTGGATTTTAAGTGGGGGTCCACTCCTTCCACATCACAAATCATTCATACTTTTTGGAACTCTATTTCATTTGTTCTGCAACAATAGGAACTCAATTCTACTTTTTTACATTATAATATTCATTTAATAAGTCCACTTTATCCTAATTATATATTTATTTATATTTATACTCTTCAAATTTAATTTTATTATTGTTACAAATAAATATTTTAAATTTTTTTGACCCGAAAAGAAATATGGCTTTGATCTGTACCCGATTGTAGCACTGACCGAATATGCGGACAAAATATTTATCTTTTTCTATTGTCTGAACCTGATTTTGAGCCGAATTTAGTTCCGTCTGAATTATCAACTCGGTCCAACTCGGATAAAAAATTGCATCGGACATTAATTTTTAATATGAATTTTAACATTGTCTAAATTTTATCACCCAAATTTACCCGAACTCAAATTTTTGTTAACATCAATACTAGTGTTCTTTTTTTTTTTTAAGGAGTGTTAAATAGAATCATTTAATACAATAAAACATATAAACAAATAAATGAAAAATGTTTGAGTGGAGGAACGGTGTGGCGTTCTGGGAACGTCGTTCCCAAAATTTCATTCTGGGCTGTGAGAAAATGCACTTTGTGTGCACAAGTTTCAAGACTAAGTTTCCACCGGTGCATGTAGTCTTAAACTAAGTTAGTTTTTCTTTCAAAAAAGCTGACCCTTCTTATCCGTTAGTGGGTAGTAAATATGAGTATCTTTATCCTTACTTGCGTAGATATTGCAAATGTAATAGGTACAATTAAGATATTATTGAAGATTAAGGCCTTATTTGTCAACCAGCTGTTAGCTGTTAGCTTGTGTCTGTTTGGATTAGCTGTTTGAATTTAGCTGTTTGGGTTAACTGATTGTAGGAAAAATGTTTGGTAAACTAGCTTTTTGTGAAAAGCTACCTCAAAACGCTTCCTCAAGTAGTTTTTTGAAAACTAGCTTATTGGGTCCAAAAAGCTAATATGAAAAGCTTGTTACCAAACACCTCAAGTAGTTTTTCCACATTGGTCAAAAAAGATAACAGTGTCCAAAAAGTTAAAAGTTACCCCAAAAATCTCACAATCAAACACCCCCTAAATTATATAATTCGTTTTATACCCATCGGACATCCATTTGATAGAAACGGGTATCCTTATCCTACCTATCCTTATCATTTAATAAGATTTTACTCTTTCCATTCCATATTAATTGTCATTTTTAGAAATCATGCAATCAAATTTTAAAAATTTTGACTGTAAATTTCTCAATATATATAATGACTTGTTGTATAAAATTACTATCATTACATTCGTAATGAAAAATCATAATTCATAAAAGTATAATATTGCAATTGTTAATAACATATTATGTGAAAAATTATCAATAAAAGAATAATATTAAAGATTGTGAAGGTTAAAATTATGATACTCCCTCCGTTCCATATTAACTGTCGTCTTTGGAAATTGTGCAGTCAAATATACAGAATTTTGACCATAAATTTTTCAATATATACGATGATTCGTTATATAAAATTACTATCATTAGATTTGTAACAAAAAATACTATCATAAAAATATAATATTACAATTGTTAATAAAATATTATGTAAGAAATTATCAACCAAAAATTAATATTGAACACCGTGATAGTTAATAAAATGATACTCCCTCCGTTCCATATTAATTGTCATAATTTTGACTTTCACGGTCTCCAATGTTACTTTTTGATTAATAATTTCTTATATAATATATTATTAACAATTGCAATATTATACTTTTATGATAACATTTTTCGTCACGAATCTAATGGTGATAATTTTATATAGCAACTCATTGTATATATTGAGAAATTTATGGTCAAAATTTTTGAACTTTGACTGCACAATTTCCAAAGACGACAGTTAATATGGAACGGAGGGAGTAATTAATATGAAACTGAGGGAGTATTTAGTATGAACCGGAGGGAATATAAGACATACCGTCGCACAATTTCCAAAGACGACAGTTAATATGGAACGGAGGGAGTAATTAATATGAAACTCATTGTAAAGTTTTTCGTTGTTTAATACGCAGTGACCGAAGAAAGCAGCACTCAACAGGTTACAGAAAGACGTTCGGTAGCTGAGCGCTTGTTTCTCACATCGACGGCACAGGCGCCATTTTCTCCGATAAGGTTAGGCTTCAAACCCCTCTTTCGCGTTCATTATCCTCCCCTCCCTCAATGGGTGTTCATCGATTAAGTTATTTAATCCCTCCTTGTTATCGGGTGCTCATTTTAGGGTTTCGTGTTAACTAGGGTTTACAGCGTGTTGAAATTCCCCCAAAACTACAGGCATTCAATTTTATGGGTTACTTCTACCGCCCTTAGGGTGTTAGTTAGGGTTTACTTCCGTTGATTATGCTGAATTTAAGTAAATGTAATCTCGGGTTGTTGTAGATGGAAGAAGAAGTTTCTGCTTCTGCACTGGCATGTTCTTGGGTTATTGAAGCCCTAGCCAGGTCTCAGGACATTGGGGTTTCTCTTTTGCGTGGTGAGACCTTGTTGCACAGTTAAATATCCATCCCTTTTAGTTGTTAATGTTTGTCTGGAGGTGGGTCTCAATTTTTAGTTTGTTTTGTGCAGATTTGGTTTCGACCCTTCCGCCGCCGTCAGGTAAATCGGGTGAAGCAGCAAGGGAAGCAGTTGCTTTGAGGTGTTTGGAGGAAGCTTTTGGTGGTTCCACTGGATCGAAAGATGATCATCCTACATTGTGCGCATCGAACGCTGGGTTTGCTGCCTTGGATAAGTGTGAAGATGTTCTTCAACGCGTGTTGTGTGAGGTGACTTTCAGTGAATCAAATGATTTGCTTGCGTTTTCTACTCAGATCATGAGTTAGCTCTAGGCTTGAATGTTAGGGAAAGCTACATCTGATTAGAGGCAAGCATTCTACTTCAATGTGACTGCTTTTATCTGAGAGCTAGAAAATGTGTATTGGGAGTAATCTGAAATTTGAGCCTTGATTACAGTAGACTATAGCAAAATCTCTCTTCACAGTGATCTCTGTTCTTGCTTCTGCGGAGTAATAAGCAAATGAATGTTTTACCTAGAATCCAAAACTATTAATCTTGCAGCAGCTTAGGGTTAACCGCTGCACTGCCCTTCTGCTCATTAGAGAGAATTTCTTGGTATGAGTTTGAAATCGGAATCGGGTACTCCTTCAATGTGACTTCTAGTAAATACCATTTATGATTTTACAGGGTTCAGGCTCTGATCTGCAAAAGGATGCATCCGATGAATTAAAAAGGGATGTTCAGACATTTCTTGCGCTTAAGAAAGCCAGCCAGCCTAAATGCACTTTAGAAATGGTATGCAAGCTTTTCTTTCTCTATTGGCTGATTTCAGAGAGAAATTGCCTGAGTGTACAGTAATTTCTGTATCTATTTTTCAATGAGCAGATTAAGAGTATGATTGTAGAAGGCACCCTTCCATCACAGAAGGAACTTGAGCTTGCACATCCATTTCGTCGTGCTGCATCTATCCCTTGCAGTGGAATTCCTTGCAGTGCAGCTGATTCAGTACCCAGCTTTCCAAGTGTGAATGAAAATTATTCTGGTGGTGATACAGTACCAGCAGAAGAGAATGAAGATACAGCGAAAATTGGATCTAGTGATCAGCTTGAACAAGCCAGTTTACCAAATGGAAATTCACCACTCCCTACGGGCGGTAGAAGTAATTATGAGGTCCAAGGGGTTGACAATACCGGATATGTTACGGACAATCATAAAACCCCGGTGAAAAAGCTTAAATTGGATAAGCAGCCTCAGAAACAGCCTCTGGTTTCTTGTGATGGCAGTGGTACTAACGCTTCCAAAGGTGCTGAGAATCATCAACTCCCAAGTGCAAGTCGAAATGGCAATGAGATATCCAACAGGTTAATTTTGGGTGATCTCAGAAACGGTAATGCTCGTTCTGATAATCAACCTCGAACATTACATGATGATGATAGGCATAAGCCCAAGGAGACTGATGTTGCCAAGAAGATGCTGACCTTCTTTAATTCTCCAAGCATCCTCCCTGATGGTTCCCCTATATTGACTGAGACTGAGATAAACCATTGTATGAAGTGTAATAAAGCTGGCGAGTTGTTAATTTGTGGAGCTACTGCATGTCCCTTAGCTTTCCATAAGGGCTGCTTGGGTGTCTCAGTCAGCTTTGATGATGAAGGCAAGTTTTACTGCCCCTTTTGTGCATATTCACGAGCCATTTCTGAGTATGTAAGAGCAAAGGAAAAAGTGTCCCTAGCAAGAAAAGATTTATCTCTATTTATTGGAGGTAAAGTTGGTTGTCAGGCAGAACCTGACTCCATGATGGCATCAAGGGATGATGTTAACATGCAAAGGCAAGGTATCAACAAAACAACTGAACAGAAAAACAATGACAAGGTTGCAACCCCAGCGGCTAATCATCATCAGCTCAGGAGTTTGAAAAATAAGCAGCCAGAAGTTCCAATCTTTCCTACCGGTGCAGCTGAAAATGCGTTCGTAGCTGCTGCGGATAATGTTTCTGTGCGTGACCAACAAGGGGCGGAAATAATGATCCAGCTTGCAAGAAACACAATCAGAATCCTAAATCCTGGACATGATCAGGAAACTGTTGGTAATCCTTCCCATGCGAATGAGAAGATCACTGAAACCAGTCAGAAAAGCGACGACCCGAAAAGGACGGGGGAGCCTGCTGGGCATCAAGCTGCTGAGTTCGATGAGGATGTCGCCTCCTCTGAGTCAATTAGCAGTGCTGATGGAACGTCAGAAAGTGAGAAGCAAAAGGCTAAGGATTCTGTATTGTCTCCGACTCCCATAAGGTAGATTTTGCTGGTGCTGATGTGCTCTGTTTTCTGTGTTGCAAGTGGTACTCATAATCCTTAACTTTGGCTATGTCAATGTAGATGTTTTTTGTCTTCTATCAGTAGTCTCTGATGTTCTTGTTGTTTCTGGGATCTTGTTTACTTTTTTGTTAGTTTTGTGAATGTAGTGGGTTAGAAAAATAGGTTATTAACTATCTGCATAATTTTGTTCCCTTTCCTTTTTTGTTCCCTGCTGCTGTTCCACTGGCTGGCTTCCTTTATGTTCCTTGCTTCGTTCAAACTGTCTGAGGGAAAATCATTTACAGGCAAATGGTGATCGTTCATGTCGTATAAAATTGACAAGATGGTTTGTATTAGCACTTAGCAACAATGCAGTCCGATTGCTTGTTTTGCTCTTGATAAATTATTTCTACTGGGTACCTGTCCTTTTCGGTTAATAATGCGTGCAGTCTGCAAGCTGTTGTTAATTGTTCAAAAAACCGTTAGATGTAGAATAAATTCCAAATAATCGTGTGGCTCTGCAGAGAAGTTCCTGTATTTAAACCACCCAGGCGAAAGTGGACACCTGAGGAGGAAGCAATATTAAAGGTACTAGCTAGCTATCACCATACTTAATTTTTTAAGGTCTTACCATCACAGATAAGAGGAGTTGTTTAGTAATATCTGATATAGTATAAAATTGTTGTATGAATATTTCTGTCTTGATCAATAGCACTCTTGCTTTGCTGCAGGAAGGGGTTGAAAAGTTCTTTCAAGGGGATAATAAACCCATTCCATGGAGAGAAATTCTGCAATATGGGAGCTCTGTGTTCCAGAAAGGCAGAACACCTGTTGATCTGAAGGACAAATGGAGGAATCTTACCAGAACTCCCAAAGTCAAATGAAGCCACAACAACCTTGGTACACTTTTGTAGAACCCCCACCTGCTGGGAACTGGGAAGTAGAATCTGACATTGTAATGTTCTTTTGGGTAGAATCTGACATAGCAATAGGGTTTTGGGTACAATGCTAGTAGATTGCCTTTTGTGAAATGACCCCAATATTGCTCTTTGTACAGGGTATCCTTTTGTAACATCACTTTGCGGGGTGTAATGTCCATGATCTAGATAGTTGAAAAAACGATTATTGTTTCAACTTGGATTGTAATGGACTAAAGTAAAATATTTCGCTAAATTTCCCCTATTTCTATGTCATATAGTAGTATGTAGCAAATGGTTTATATATCCTTAAATATTAAAAACTATAAATGCACATTTACTATTCCAATTGCATTTTGGTAATTTTGTTCAACTTTAGGGGTTATTTTCTAAGATTTTTGTTATTTTGTTTCATTTTACTTCAATCCTTAAATAAAAAATTTACATATACTTTTACTATTCAAAATACAAAGAGTACTACTATTCAAATGATATTTTAGCAAATACTCCCAAGTTGAGAGTTTATTTTATGGCTTAATTATTTTATTTATTTATCCTTCATTTTAGTTGCTTAATGTCTATGTTAGAACTTTGCACTTACTTTGCTTTAAGTATTGTTGTTGGTATTGTTCATATGACATTTAATGAATTTACCCACTTGAATGTTTATTCTATAGTTTTATTATTTTATTTACTTTGTTTTTTGGATGGTTGATTTAGGTTAGGTAAGTTTTTCGCTAATATTGGTTGGCAAAGTGTTGGGAAGAGGTGTAGAACTTTGAAAATTTTTCAAAACATATAGTAAATACTCGTATTACACATTATCAAAATTAGTTATTTTTTTCAAAAATTTACACGATTTTAAATTGAAGTTGATACAGGAATACTTTCTTTTTCTTTATGTTTGTTCTCTAATTATGCTTTGTCATATAATATACTTATCGCGCGCTTTTTTCTTACTAGTGTATATATATGCACACATTCTATGCATGCATACCTGGAGACTACAAGAAAGGTGCTAAATTGTTTCCTCAAACGAAAACAGACCTCCAACTCCGATTGTAATGAAGTTGGATAATCCTCTACTGTAGCTTTGAAATCAGAAATAACAAATCGTAACATCCTATCCATGCCTTTTCACAAATATATATTCTCGTATTCCTGTCTAGCCAAGAGTGATAAATAAAGCGAGAGTGAGATATGTTAGGATCTCTCTCTCTCTCTCTCTCTCTCTCTCTCTCTCTCTATATATATATATATATATATATATATATATACATACATATACATACATACATACATACATATATATATATATATATATATATATATATATATATATATATATATATATAGATATACAGATATGAATTTCACGATAATTTCGCTCTGTTCTCCAGGCGAAAATGGGGCGAAACAAAAGGAAAAAGCGTTCGTCAAGGAAGAAGAAGAAGCTCCTGCCGTCCGGTGAGTCTTCGATCCCGTCGATGGTGGAGCTGGATTCTTCTTCGCTAGCTGAATCTATTGATACCAATATTGTTGCTGTTCCTTCTGTTCTGGAAGAGGTATTTGTGACTCCAAATCCTGACGCAAAGCCTTCAAATGATGATGATTCACCACCGTTATCATCTGCTTCGGGTCAAGATGTGGAAATACAGAAGTCCTCGACCAAAGTTCAAGGCCCGATGAAGTTGAACTTCATCCAACCTCTTTCTGTTAATGGTGTTTCTACGCATCAATTGACAGGTGATGATACTAGGTCTGAATTGAATTTCTGGGAATCTTCTATATTGGGGTTTGTTATTGGTGCTAATCCTCCATTGAATATCATTGAAAGTTTTGCTACTCGAATGTGGGGGTCGTTGGGTTTTGATAGAGTAGTTTGGAAATCTGAAGGTACTTTCATCTTTCGTTGCCATTCTATTGAAGCTAAGGATTTGATTTTGGCCAGGAGAGTGGTATATTTTGACAAGAAACCCATGGCTTTGAAGGCTTGGTCTCTAGGTCAATCGACTAGTCCTGATGTGGTGTCGACTATCCTATTTGGGTTAAACTTCCAAACTTAGAGTGGAGGTTCTGGAGCTGTTCTGGTCTGAGCAAAATTGGAAGTTTATTGGGTGAACCTATTGAAGCTGATCTCTACGCAAAAGACAAAGTCCTAATGAATTTTGCTAGGATCTTGGTGAATATCAGACTTGATAGTTCTTTCCCTGAAATAGTTTCATTCATGGATGAAGATAATTTTGTGTGTATGCAAGCTGTTGAATATGAATGGAAGCCTGTGGTGTGCTCTGAATGTCATATGTTTGGCCATAAAATGGAGAATTGCAGGAAGAAAAAGGGAAAGTAGAAATGGGTTCAGAAGAAGTCTAATAAGGGTGTGTTAGATGAAGAAATTATCTGAAAAAGCATCTAAAAGTGGTCCTTCTAATGTTCCTTCCTCTGGGTGTGTGATGGTTGGAGATCACTGTCTTGTTATTTCCCCCATCGAGAAAGGTAACAATGGTAGGACTAATGCTTTAGCAACTGATAATGGATAGTTTCTTCTGCTGGAATGTTCGGGGTCTGAATGACCCTAGGAAACAGGAAGGTATAAAAGCTTTTTTGTTTCAGAATAAAGTCTCTCTTGTGGGTTTGTTGGAGACCAAAGTTTTGCTGGAGAATTGCGAGGAAATCAAAAGGAATTTGGGTCACCATTGGCATCTACTACATAATGCATCGAGCACTCAAAGGAGCAAAATTTGGATCTTATGGAGGCATCCAGTGGAGGTTTAATGTGAATATTCTCATAGACAATTCATTCATTGTCGAATTACTCATGGTAATACTTCTTTTCTGGTTACTTTTGTCTATGGTGATAATGATATGTCCGCAAGATTGCAACTATGGTCTTCTCTGTCCAATATTGCTTCTTCTGTCTGTGAATCGTGGTTACTTGCTGGTGATTTCAATCATCTCCTGTATATTGATGAAAGAATTGGTGGGAATGTTGTGACAGTTCAGGATGTTCAAGATTTTCAGGATTTTTTGAATGGTAATCAATTGAATGTGGTTAAGTCCACTGGTCATCGGTTTACTTGGCATAATAGTAGGATCTTTTCTTGCATTGACATAGTTCTGATTAACTCTGAAGGTCTCACTATCTTCTCTGACATCTTTTATCATGTAATGGATGAAGGTTGCTCTGATCATTGTCCTTTACACATTATGCTTTGTAAGTTTCCCAAGAAGATTTGCAAGAGATTTTTATTTTGTGATATGTAGGCCGATGATAAAGATTTATAAAGATTGTCTCCGAGAATTGGTCTACTGATGTCAAGGGCCATCCTATGTTCTCTCTTGTCTTTAAACTGAAAGGACTGAAATCTCCATTGAAGAAACTGCATAAATCGAAGTATGGTGATATTTTTGCAAAAACTCAAAATGAGTATGTTGCCTTGACTACCATTCAAAAGGATTTACACTTGAATCCTACTGCTGAATTATTTGCTGCCGAATCAGAAGCTAAGAAGGCATAGTTGACTTCTCTGTCTAATGCTGCTAAACTGTTGAAGCAAAAAAACCAAGTTTGATTGGTTGCATCATGGTGATCAGAACTCTGCTTTCTTCTATTCTGTTTTGAAGGCCAAATCTTATCAAAATAAGGTGGTAAGCATTAAAGATGGTAATGGTTCTGTTTTACTTGAACCTGATGATATTGGAAATTATTTGGCATCTCATTCTGATAGTTTTTTTTTTGCTGAAAAGAAGTGTATTAGCAGAGTCAAGTGGAGTACTATCCAACATGGTAATATGGTCACTGCAGAACATCAATCGATTTTATGTGCTCCTATTACTGCAAAGGAAATCAGAGATGTATTTTTTGCAATGAATGGGAAGAAAAGTCCAGGTTCTGATGGGTTCAATGTTACTTTTTTCAAGAAGTCTTGGTCTATTATTGGCCATGATGTCTGTAAAGCTATTCTGGATTTCTTCTCTACTGGGAAGCTATTGAAGGAGGTTAATACTAGGGGTGGAAACGATGCGGTGCGGTTTCGGTCTTGGCAAGCGGATGAAACGTGTCTGGATGAAACGGAGCGGAACCGAATCACCTGGTTTTTAAAAACCGGTGCACCGGCTTTAACGATGCGGTTTCATCGGTGAATCGGAACCGCATAAATTTCTATTAAACATCAAAAAATCTCTATTTAATAAAAAAAAACACATTAACACCTAATTTACTAGCCAAAGAGCCAAATTTAATAGCTTGCTGGAATGTTGGGCTGCTGTGCTCACTAGAGTCACTGCTCAATTCCCCTTTGGCCATTACTCGACAGTCAGTGTAGTGAGACTGTGAGGACCGAGTGTGAGCCAAAGAGCCAAATTTACTAGCCCATACATAAGCCCAATAACACATTAACACCTAATGTTCTTTATTTTTTTTAACTAGTTAATTTATATTATTTTTGTATTAATTTTTGGGTAGAATTTTTTTTAAACAATATATATATATATATATATATATATATATATATATATATATATATATATATGTATTTAATTATATTAACGGTGCGGTGTCGGTTCCCTGTCAGTGTGAATATCCCAAACCGGAACCGCCCCGTTTAGTATCCGGTTTTTCCGGTGCGGTGCACCGGATTTTTAAACCGGTTCGGTGTTGCCCGTTCCCGGTTTTTTTATCCGGTTTCCGGTTCGGTGTGTCGATTCCGGATTTTTCTTCCACCCCTAGTTAATACTACTTTGCTTGCTCTCATTCCTAAGGTTAATAATCCAAAAGTGGTAGGGGATTTGAGGCCTATTTCATGTTGCAATGTTCTATATAAGGCTATTACTAAAATCCTTTGCAATAGATTGAAGTTGGTTCTTCCAGATATAGTGGATATCTCTCAATCCGCTTTTGTTCATGAAAGATCTATTTTGCACAACATTCTAATAGCGGAGGACATTGTAAAGTTGTATAATCGGAAAGGAGTAAAGCCCAGTTGTTTAATCAAAATTGATATCCAGAAAGCCTATGACACTGTGGACTGGAAGTTTCTTGAACAACTTCTATTGGCTCTGAATTTTCCTTTGCAGTTTATCAAATGGACTATGGCTTGCATTTCTTCTGCCACTTTCTCTGTTGGTGTGAATGGAAGCTCCTATGGTTTCTTTCAAAGTGGTAGGGGTTTGAGACAAGGCGACCCTATCTCCCCCTTACTTTTCGTGCTGATTATGGACTACTTGGGAAAAGCTATAAAGGAGGCTACTTCTAGTGATCTTTTCAAATTCCACTAACATTGTAAGTCTTCCAAGTTGGCCCACTTATGTTTTGCTGATAATCTTCTTGTATTCTGCAATGGTGATCCTTATAGTTTGCAACTTCTTGTTTCTGCCTTATCGCATTTCTCTGATTGTACTGGCCTGTTTCCTAACAAGGCTAAATCTAGTATCATTTTTGCTGGTGTTGATGACAACACAAAGGTTGAAATTTTGGGGATTACTGGTTTTGTTGAAGAGAATCTCCCTATTAGATATCTTGGTGTTCCTGTTAAACCTACAAGGTTGAATAGGAATGACTGTGCAATACTATTGGAGAAAATGACTAAGAGGATTCAAGGTTGGGCTGTGCGTAGGTTGACTGATGTTGGCAGATTGGAGCTAGTGAATAGTATGTTGATGGCTATCCATACTTATTGGTCTCAAATCTTTATTTTACTTAAATCCATCTTGGATAGTATGATTCAGATTTATAGATCATTTCTATGGGGTAATAATCAGAGGAAAGCTCCCCCTATTGCTTGGTCTATTTGTTGTTTGTCAAAGCCGGAAGGTGGTCTAAATATCAGATATCCTCATGCTTGGAATTCAGCAGCTTTGGGGAACTTATTATAGCAATTGATAATTGACAAGGAATCTCTTTGGGTCAAATGGATACATCATCATTACCTTAAGAGACAATCTATTTGGGATTGTTCAATCAAGCAAAACAATAGTTGGTACTGGAGGAAATTAGTTCATGTGAGAGATGAATTGATTGGTCTATTTCATGATCTCGTTGCTCAGAATAGATCTTATACTATCCAGGAGGATTACCGTTACTTAAAAGATCATGGTGATAGAGTAGATTGGTTCCAATTTATTTGGAATGGCCTCAAAGTACACAAATTTTCTTTTATTGCTTGTTGTTTTCTATGCAAGATGGAGGAGGAATCAGTTTCTCACCTGTTCTATGGGTGTTATGTCTCTAGACAGGTTGGGGTAATTGTTTTGAGCTCTGTTTTCGATGCTACTTTAGATTGGGAGAACTGGCTGGAGGCTTGTGTGAATATGCCCAGGAAGATTTGCCATAAGATGGGTTTGGGTATTTCAACTACAGTCTACTACCTTTGGCTTGAAAGAAATCTTCGTGCGTTCCATAACCAGGAGCGTAGCTTGGAGTGTATTGTGGGCTTCATTGTGAATGACATTAGATATCGTCTTTCTTGATTTTTTGATGTAATTATGGTTTTGTTTGGGGTGGTGTTTGGTCTTTTGTCTTGGGTTGTTAAACCCCTCTAGGTATGCCTAGAGTAGCTTTGTACAAATCAGTTTCAGTAATGGAAAGTTCTTATAAATTTTCCAAAAAAAATATATATATATACATACAGAGCTGATTTCTCCAGGTTTCCCGCTTTCAAAGCTTAAGGAGAAGAGTTTAATTGATGTGGGAATGGAAGACGACGGTGACATATTCCTTTTAGCCGTGGGTGCTATTATATCATCTTGTTTGATTGAGATTTGTGGGTTATGGAAGGTTAATTGTTCATGCTTAATGTATCCAGCTAATTATTTTATGTGGGTATGTGCGGTTCAGGATCTTGCGCTTAAGTGTGCAAGGTTTATGTTTTATTCGAAATATTGTATTACTTCCATTTCTATTTAGGCCATGTTTGGCAGAAAAAACAGATTAGGTAGCGGATAGTTGTTGCAGTAGCGTATAGTTGTTAAAGCAGTTGTTTGCAAAAAAATATTTGTTCGGGAAAATTAGAGTTTAGAGTAAATAGTGAATGTAAAATGGCCTAAAAAGGCATAACTGTTATTGTTGTTGTTGTTGTTGTGGTAGTAGTTGTTGTTGTTGTTGTTGTTGTTCACTATCGTATATTTTTTTGTCATATTAGGATCAACTTTCTAGTATCGAATTGGAACGTATTTGCTTCGGATTTAGATATGAATGTCATGCCTAAGAGTCTGTTTGGATAGAGGTTATAGGAGGGGAAGGGAGGGGAATAATATCAAATAACCCCCTCTACCCTTGTTTGGAAAAATAAATAGGAGGGGAGGGGAGGGGAACCATTTGCCTCAATTCCCCTTCATTAACCCCCTTTTTATTAACCTCCGATATGAGGGTTAACGGAGGGGAGGGGAACCATTTACCTCCATTCCCCTCCATTAACCCCCCCCTTTTTATTAACCTCTGATATGAGGGTTAACGGAGGGGAGGAAAACTCATTATGCATTTAAAAAAAATAACTTTATTAATATAGTAACTACATTTTTCTCCCGTCCCCTCCTTCCCTCCTTTTTCTAATCCAAACACAATAATTAACTCCTCTTACCTTTCGTTCCCCCACTTATAATCCAAACAAAATAGAAATAGATCCTCTCTCATTCCCTCCCCTCTCATTCCCTCCTCTCCCCTTCCCTCCCCCTCTAATAACCAAACAGACTGTAAGTACAATATATAAGTGGTGTGCAAATACCCAAGTTAAATAGTTGATACATATTATTTTAAATTATTGACAAAGGATATAAATGAAATTTCACCCAATATCATTTTTGAAAACAGTTAGTCTCACCAAACATTTGTTTTTTCCAAATAGCTAATTCAAACAATTAAAATAACAAACACCCAATGTAAACAACCAACTGCAACAAGAACAATCCGTAGTAATGCAAGGTTTGTGGTGATCTAAACATAGGCAGCCTTCCCACACACATAATTGCATGAAGAGAAGGATTCCAATGGATAAACAACCAGGAGCTAATGTCGTCTAACAATTATTTGCCAAATAGAGGCTAAAATCAAATTGTTATGATCCCAATTTGTGATGGGGTGGATGAGGTGTGTGGAAGGGGGGATTTGTAGAGTGTTTTCAAGTGTAAATAAAATGATTAGTGAGGTGATAGAGGAATTGGTATTAAATGGGGTGTTCAAGGGAAGCGGTGGTACATGCGTTTGTGGAGCAACATGAGCCCTGTGATCCTGTCCGTAACTTGTCATGCACACATCCATAATCCTTGTTGTTCCATAGTAACAGTAACTCCAAATTCTCCCCAACTCCACTATTCTATGACCATAACACCTTTGAACAATGTGGCTCATTTCTTGCCTTTTGATTTTAGGTTTTCTAGTTGAGTCTATCACACATGTTCATTGTCACACTAGCCCATAAGCATTTACGGCCCGTTTAGTATCTAATGGGAATGAGAATGGGAATTGGAATTAACAATAGGAATGAGAATAAGAATGAATTTATGAACTCCCAAACTCTTCGTTTGTTACATGGTAATTCAAAGTAGAGGTGGAATTGGAAATAAATACACATTTACTAAAATATCCTTGATTAATTTGAATAGAGTGAGGTAGTATTGGTAATATTAATTAAGTACGAGGATAATATTGGTATTTAAGATGATTTATGAATTCCCAGTATCAATTACCACCCCTCCCCCGGGTAATAGAGTGGTGGGAGTTGAGAGTCTCTATTCCCATTCCCAATTCCTCATTTTTTTTCATTCCATAAAACAAACATGGGAGTTGTATTACCTATTTATGTATTCTCATTCCCACTTCCCAACTCCCACATACCAAACGCCCCCTTAGGTTCTATGGCCTCGTAAAACTAACCCGAGACTTTAAGTCCGAATGGAACCACAACCTGACCCAAGCATTAAATTTTTTAAAATAATCATCAATATTAATTATAAAATTTATTAATACTATTACAAAATTTATCAATATTTGTTAAAGTTATCAAATTTTTTACAAAGATTCATCGCATGAAAAATTGATACATTTCAATACATTTGGTGTACCTAGATAGATACACCAAGGTGGACGGGATAAACTATGATGAAGGACAAGTTACGTTGATTATAATTAATAGAAGAGAATAATAGTGATACAAAAATGGCTTGTCTAAGCTTAGTAACAAGGGGTTCAACATCTGAATAGAGATTCCAGCAGAATCCTTTGCATGCTGTTCTTCTAAATTTCTAATAGGGTTCGAGCATTTCAACTCAAGCACACATTGATCGAAAGGTGACTATCGTTTGGTCGTCTTTGGATCGATATTATTAGTTCAAATAATAAACACTCGTATACAGCTACAATACTGTGTGAAATAATGGACTTGAGCCCAATTCAACCCCAAAAGCTAGCTTAGGAGGTTGAGGTACCCAAGCCATTATAAATACCACAATATGGGTGTCAAAGGCCGATGTGGGACAACTCAACACGCTCCCCTCACCACGAGGGGCAGACAACTGCGGACGCGGCCCCAACATCAATGACCCTGGCTCTGATACCGTGTGAAATAATGGACTTGAGCCCAATTCAACCCTAAAAGCTAGCTTAGGAGGTTGAGACACCCAAACCATTATAAACACCACAATATGGTTGTCAAAGGCCGATGTGGGACAACTCAACATACTCCATACATATATGTAGATTATTATACAGTTTTTGGTAGAATTCTCGGATTCTATCCGTACCTGTGGAAAGGAGTAATAACGCTCATATGATGGAAATTTCAGTACTTAACTTTTTGACCCATGGTCAGAGAGAGAGAGTGATAGAGATGGAGAAAAGGTGAAGAGGGCATCGAGAATCAGGAGGAGAATGGGATGAAACAAGGCATGTGACATTACAAATTGCAACTCGTGAGAGTTAAAATGCTCGATCATTCTTGCTGGATCTTACTACTACTTGTAGTGACTGATCCAGCTTCAATTGCTACAGTACTTGAGTTATTTAGATCAGAATCCTAGGAAACTACTACTCCATCTAATTACATTTCCCAATTTTACAATGGATCTTCTCACAGTCATCCTCCCTCATTTACATTTTATCTGTTAATTCTTGAATATTTTATAGTATTCAGTGTCATTCTCTAAGTGGTTATTTGTCACCTAATATTTTAACAAAAATTACAATGTAATATTCTCATGATAATATTTTCATAATAACATAATGATAGTAGTTTTACATATTAAAACATTATCTATGTTAAAAAGTTAATGGTTGAAATTTTTAATATTTAACTGGCATGAGGAGCCAGTATGCAATATTTGAAAAAAAAAAATTTATTATGAGATTTTTTTTAGTATTTTAGTTGGTAGGAAGAGAGTGATTTACTTTTACTTCCTAGGTTGTTGGTATGCGCTATCATTTATCAAGGTGATCAAGGTTTCAAACTAATATTAGTCTGAGAAATATTGTATTGGGCGTCAATGTTAATCAAACTGGATCTTTATTTAAAGTTGTGATTTCCAAAGATATAACAAGAGCGAGGTATTATATTGGCATTTTGGTGGACTTTCATGTTTGAGGTTATAAGATCACTTTCTATAATTTAAAAAAGGGTTTTTGGCCAAAAATAATCCGTACTGAGGGGCTTGTGATTGGGAATAATCCAAAGTGACTTTTCGGCCACTAGCAGTTTGTACTTTTTCACTATTTTCTCATAGCAGTCCATAATCAATTTCCGACACCGGAAAGATGACGTGGCGACCAAAAACTTCCTTTTTGAAGTATGAATAAACATACTTTCCAGTCGCCACGTCAGCTTTCCGGTGTTGAAAATCGACTTTGGACTGCTATGAGAAAATAGTTAAAAAGTATAGACTGTCAGTAGCCAAAAAGTTACTTTGGATTATTCCCAGTCACAAATCCCTCAGTACGGATTATTTGTGGTCAAAACCCCTTTAAAAAACTCTTTGTTTTGAGATGAATAAGGTTATAAACCAAGTCTCTTTAGATTTGAGTTTATGCTTCCCCGCGGCCCTCTTGAAGGCTTCACAATTCATAATGTACCAATTAGAAGTTGATCTTCTCCAATGTCTTTAACCATACCACCAAGTGTAATTGTCACATAAATACAGAATAAATGTTTACAAAATCCTAAATAAAAAGATTATCTCTCAAAGGAATAGCAAGTTTTGGGTTGTAGGTGTGAGGTAAATGATGTGTGATGTACTAGGGAGCTTTAGACGTACAGGGCTTCCTCTGATGTTAGGAGTTGTGATATTGTGCTGTTTTTTTTTTTTTTGTTGCTGCTGTTTCTTCATGCTAAACTTTATAGAATATATTTGTACATTAAACATCCTTTTTCACTTTTGATTGATCAAAAGAAAAAAAAAAACTAAATCAAATTGTCAATCAATAACAAAAATCATTCAAATTAAATTTAAGACGAAAATATCAATTGCAACTCGTCTACAAGGAGAGACAATTAAATACACCTATACGATTAAATATGAAAAGAATTCAATTATAGCAAAGTTCATATTCGCACTACGTACTATGATTGTCTTCACTAATTCTCTTATCACCCTCACTCCCAAAAAAAGAAAAGAAAAACAATATAACTCCAAAAAATGAAATAAAAAAGGCTTGAAGGAATTGGAAATCATTTTGAATATTTGTTGCCAATAGGGCAAGGCAAATCCCAAAAAGTCACAGATGGATTTTGTAAATGGATATACAACAAAGTAGACTAGTAGAGCTAAAATTACCAACGGTCACATGGGCTTCAAATAAAACCCAATTCTTCAAAACGTGATTGCATTTAAACTCCCACTCCCTCTTTTCTCTACTTAACCCGCGCCTTTGAACCTCCACCCATACACCCATCCATCCATCCATCACCATCTTCCTCTCTTCATCATCTGTTGATCCCAATGGAGCCCAATACCTCGAGAAAGTCCCCGTCAAAGCCATGGAAGAAGGGTCCCGCGAGGGGCAAGGGCGGACCCCAGAATGCCAGCTGTACATACCGGGGTGTCAGGCAGCGTACGTGGGGCAAGTGGGTGGCTGAGATCCGGGAGCCCAAGAAGAGGACCCGCCTCTGGCTTGGCTCCTTTGCCACTGCCGAAGAGGCAGCCATGGCTTATGACGAAGCTGCTAGGCGGCTGTATGGGCCGGACGCGTACCTTAACCTACCACACATGAGGTGCAACTTCAACCCTCTCAACAAGTCCCACAGGATGCGCCCCTGGTTGTCTTCTAGAACCTTCTACTCCTCCAAGGGGCTCGGTGGGTACTGGTTGAACCTCAATGTGCAGCCTAGTGTTGACGTTATTCACCGCAGGCTGCAGGAGTTTCAGAGCACCGGGGTCGTACGATCAGGATCGAGAGTTTCTCAGACCGGTAAGGAAAAGGTGGGCCGGGAGGAGAAGCCGCAGATTGATCTGCACGAGTTTCTGCAGCAAATGGGGGTGCTCGAGAATAAAAATGATCGGTTGGGTCGTGCTGACGTATTGGACAGGACTGGCAATCGTGAGCTGGGAAGTTGTGAAGATAAGGGCGATGTAACACCTGGTGAAGTTACGGAGAATTCATTGGGTGAGACAGGCTCTTCGGATTGGGATGAACTGGTTGAGATTCTCAGAGACGGTCATCAACAGGTGGAATCAAACAGCAACTGGTTGTCTCAAGATTACAGCTTTGAGGATGATCTGCTGTCTTTCCAGATGCCACCAGTTTGGGATTGTTGAAAGTTTAATGTGTAAGAGTTATACTGATAGCTTTAGACTAGTTAGTGTTAGGATGTACTTGAAATGCTGATGTTAGAGCTTGGAGGGATTAGTGTACCAGTTGTATTCAATAAAAGCATGCAGTTGCAATATGGGGTCTTTTTCTTTCAGCCCCTTTGTGGGATAAAGTCAAAGATAGATGTCATTAGGCATACAAACTCATTCCCCGTCACAAGCGACGAACAATCACCAAAAGAGTTGAGTAAATACACACAAAACGCAACAAAATCGACACCAAGTCATTAGCATCTCAAGACAGATCACTTCGTTTGTCTTTGTTTGACAAGGTAACTATTTAAGAGTTTTGCTATAACTAATAAGTTACACTAAAACTAAAAATTAACTTCATTAAATTCTCCCCAAATAATTATCATTCACTTATATCCATAAAAAGTAACCACAAAAAAAGATACAACTCACAATAAATTTATCCCAACAGAGGATGAGAGATGACAATTGACAAGAGAGCGAGAGTGAGAGCGAATAGTTGATACAGCACTGTAAACAGGTTCTGCGATGTAAAGTAGTACAAAATGCATGTTAGCAAATTATGAATTTGTTTTGCATCCCAGCCATATTCTGGGCACACTGGCAAAGGTAGTACGTCGCACTTATAGTTGAAGCCAAACAATCCTACTATCCCTTTTTCCAGGGATCAAAGGTGAAGAATACCTGCTCTGCTCTGGTCTACATCATTGTTTTTTCTTTATCACCCAAACTCGGTGTCTAATTCTAATACAAGAGCTACTTGTAAATGAGGGCATCCCGGCCAGGACCAACCCCAATGTAATGGATTGGTACGCCCCCCAACTCCTCTATTCTCTCCACGTACCGACGTGCAGCGAGAGGGAGGTCCTCGTACTTTCTGATAGATGATATGTCCGTCTTCCACCCTGGAAGTACTTCATATTCCACCTGAAAAAGTACACCCCAAAGTATGGACAGATTCAATGTCAGACAAATGCCATTGTTTTCTGCAGTTAAACAGGTACAACACCACCATGGTTAATGAGCTCAATAAACCCCCCACCCCAAAAAAAAAAAAGGTAAAACAGGACCTTCTTGAGAAAATATAGTGTAATTAGATTGGTTAATACTCCCTTAGTATTTGTCACTGCGGGCTATATGCAGTCAAATATTATGAACTTTGACTATTAATTATTCAATATATATATAATGATTTCAAACATAAAATTGACATCATCAGATTAGTCGGGACAAATACTTTCCTATGTAGATATTTATATAATATTTTTAAATATATTATGTTCAAAATTAAAGGCTAAAGCAGTGTATTGGACACCGTAATGAGCCAATTATGGCAGAAATAAGGTACAGAGGGAGAATTTTCAAAACCTTGGGTCATGAACAATTTCTAAATCCTACGTCAATTGGAGCTGGTCTCTCTAAATTGCAAAATTTAGTGCCAACACTACAACATCCAACACCTTCATACCTCGCCTGGGCTGGATTTCAAAGTATTGGTTTCTGTTCTGGTTTTGGTAATAAGGGACGAAGGGAGACATATTTAGCGATAAACACTTGTTTCAAAAGCATACCACTAAGTCTAAGTATCAACACCAAAGAGCTCCCACCTATGAGTCAATGATAAAGTTGGAGGCAGGAAGAGTAATTTTTAGGAATACCACCACTGTACTGCTGGTGTTGTTGTTAACCAAGTTACCACCATTTCAACGATCTCACATGATAACATCTTGAGAGGATAAAAACACCAGATAACATTTGTACTCCAAGGCAAAAGAGGGTGCAGATATTAGAAATAGGTGATTTGGCTAACTACTCACCTTTAACTGCTCAAGAACACAAAGATCGGCCGGGAAAGACTTGATTGGCGTACCATCAACATCCTTGTAAGCAACACCCAACTGGATTTCAGAGAGATCAGAGAGGACATCAAGCTTGGTAAGATTTAAAGAACTGAAACCATTGATCTGGCAACAGAATTTCAGCGCCACTATGTCAAGCCAGCCACATCGACGAGGACGGCCGGTAGTTGTCCCAAACTCCTGACCTGCAGACCTGAGGAGGTCACCACTCTGGCCCAGTATCTCTGTTGGGAAGGGCCCTGAGCCAACACGTGTGGTATATGCTTTTACCTGAAATCAACAACTGTGTCACTATGCTGGCGCATTCAGGCTTTCTGAAAAAACAGATGCAAACAGCCCCCCCCCCCCCCAAAAAAAAAGAAAATTCCCAAAATAATGCCCACAGTTAAGAGATGTATAATACCAAAAGAAAATCAAAGGAATGCTACATTACCAATTGTTGGAAAAGATATCAATCATCTATGGAAAGATGATTGATATCTTTCCCCACATCTTTTCTCAGAAAACCCAAAAAAAAAAAAAAAGAACATACACACACCCCAAACAGAAGGTAATTTCCATAATGGTAATTAAGGAGAAAAAAAATAATCTTGGAGAACACACTACTTACCACTCCAATGAGGTCACCGACAACTTTGGGAGGGATACCAAGACCAGTGCAAATCCCACCAGCTGATGGGCTGGAGGAAGTCACAAACGGATAAGTTCCAAAGTCGATGTCCAACATAGTAGCTTGACCACCCTCCACCAAAACTTTCTTCTTCTGAGAGATTGCATCGTGCATGACATGCACAGTATTGGCAATGTACGGCTCCAATCTTTCAGCAAACCTTTTGTACTTCTCAACTTCCTCTTTCAGCATATCTGGTGTATACTTAAAATCTTTGAATCTAGCCGCCGCATCCAACAATAGATCTTCAAGTTTCTGAGGAAAGGTATCCATGTGCCTCAGGTCACAGACTCTTATCCCATTCCGGGTCACCTTGCTTGAATAACACGGGCCAATCCCTCTCTTTGTGGTGCCAATGAATGATTTCGATAGCTCAGCTTCTCTAAGTCCATCTACTTCCTGATGGAAGTCAAACAACAAGTGAGCACGATCAGATACCACTATGCGACCCTTGCAGGAAACTCCACTGGACTCAAGACCATCGATTTCCTTGAAAAGTCCAGGCAGATGCACAACAACTCCATTTCCGATGACACACAGAGTTTCCTCGTTAAGAATACCAGAAGGTACTAGATGAAGGGCAAACTTTTTCCCCTCGGCATTATAGATTGTATGCCCAGCATTTGCTCCACCCTGACATCAAGTTTAAACAATCTCCTCAGCTTGTTGCCAAATAAACAATAAAGACATACACTTATCTAAAGAAAACATTCCTAGCAAAAGCAAAACAACAACATTCATCCATGTTGTCAATATTTCCCTCTGGGTCGCTGCTTTAGATAAGTCATCAGTCATGAAAATGATGGTAGTTAGACAAAGCAAATTCACTAAAGCCAGAAATCATGTAAATCCAACGACACATCCTCCGGAAAGAACACATATTGACGTATCTATTCTGCTATTCTTACAAGTATATGTCTTCATATATACTCCCATAAGACTCAAAGTAAACTTCCAACACAATACAATACAAATTCTCCACCTAGCTCAACCCAGATAACCGCATTAGTTCCGTGATTAATAAGATTGCAAAGCAAACATATACCGCAATATCGATGTTACTTAAGAAACATGAACCCAATCTCCCATTCACCATAATCCTGCATCTCTATATACATCCATAACAAATTGGATCACTTGTGCTCTTCACACTACCTCCCAAATTCCCCAGCTTTCTGCTCTCATTATTTTGGGGAACAAACCACCAATGATGTAATAACCCATCCTAACACAACAACTTCCTCCTAATATCTGTACTTATATTCACTTATATTCATAGAAAACTAGAAGGTAAATTCCCCCCCCCCCCCCCCCGAAATTTTCATTTATATCGAATTATTTGCAATGTCTCATTTAATTACCAAATATTACCATGTTGCCGAAATAAGTAACCCTTTTTCCTGTTTGCTTTTTGGTGGTTTTTTTTAAAAAAAAGAAAAATCATCATTTCTGAATTCCAACAGCTAGTTCCTTAGTAAAGTTTTCAGAGTAACGAATCAACGTGATGAAAAAAGAGAAGAGAGCACATATATATTTGTTTCTCATTTAAAGCAGTATTTTTCAACTGGAATTAAGCATGCATGAAAAAACAAGAAGATCAACAAAGTACGCATCCATCAATTAGAGAGGGAGGTTAAAAAAAAAAAAAGGACCTGGCAACGAGCGACAACATCGAAATGCTGTGCTAAAACATCAACGAGCTTCCCTTTACCCTCATCACCCCACTGACAACCCAACACACCAGAAACTTGAGTCAACTCATCGATTCGACTCGGCACACTCCGAGTGGACTCGGAAACAGCCACCGACGAACACTGGACGGAGGCTCGCCGGAATGTTCCGCAAGGGCGGCACAAGGAGAAAGTAGACCTCCCGAGTTGGGGGCGAGTCAACCCGGAGAAGCAGACCGAGTTAGGGTCGACCCGTATCGCCATGGAGTTCATGGTGGTCTGGTCGGCTAGCGCGCAGGAGAGAGAGAAAGAGGGAAAAGGAATCAGGGATGCAGCAACAGCAAATAGGGGTTTTAGAGAGGGTTTGGAGAAATAGAATATTTCAAAGTGATGGGATGGTGGACTTGGAAAAGTTTGCAAGAATAAATACAAATGTCTACTCCCTCCTGATCATTTAAGGGCTTGTTTGGAGAGAAAAGTGGAATGAGTTGGGTATGGAATTAGAATTTTAGAGGGTTGGGTATGGAATTAAAATCCTAAAATGAAAGTGTTTGGTGACCAGTGGAATGGAATCAAAGCTAGAGTTATAGTATTTGTTATAATAATTATTATTATTATTATTAGGGTTTTTGGCCTCAAATAATACGTACTTAGGGGCTTGTGATCGAGAATAATCCAAAGTGACTTTTAAACCACTGACAGTCTGTACTTTTTCAATATTTTCTCCTAGTAGTCCAGATTAGCTTTCCGACGCCGGAAATCTGACATGACCACCGGAGCACGTGGTCTTTTAATGAAAAGCATGCCGAGTCAGATTTTAGTATTTGTTTCTGATTTTTTTAAAAAGTCAGTGAAGGTTTTTTTAATTAAAAAAAATTTCAACACCAATTACCTCCTTGTCTCATTTCTCTTACTCTTCCCTCAACCCTAACCTACATCCCACACCACCGCCCAACGACGTCATCGCTCAGCCCTCCATCCGCCCAGAAAACTCCCTCACTCTCACCACCATAGCCGCCGCATCGCAGCCTCCACCGCCCCACTCCAGCGCAATTCTCGACGGCTAGCCACCGCGACCATTCGCACGCCTTTCGCACCGCAGCCACAGTGCTGATTGCATCGACGTCCCAGCCTTGTGCGCCGCCGCCCACCACCGTAGGCTCAGTCCAGATCCATTGTTGTTGTTTGCCATAACCGCCCTCACTGTCTCTCCCTCACATGGACCACGGTCGGCGACGTTGCCCTAAACCGACATCTGCCACCTCCTCACACCTCTACCCCTCGTCGTTGCGCCTTCCATCTGTTGCCCGTGTTGCGTCGCCGACCACTGCACGTCAGCCTAAACAAAACAACGGTTATGACATGGAATTAAAAAAACCTTCACTGGCTTTTAAAAAATCAGAAACAAATACTAAAATCTGACTTGACATGCTTTTCATTAAAGGACCACGTGCTACGGTGGCCACGTCAGATTTCCGGCGCCGGAAACTAATCTGGACTACTAGGAGAAAATATTGAAAAAGTACAAACTGTCAGTGGTCTAAAAGTCACTTTAGATTATTCTCGGTCACAAGCCCCTCAGTACGTATTATTTGAGGCAAAAAACCCTTATTATTATTACTATTATTATTATGACAATAATAAAATTTTAATAATTAATAATTATCAATTATTAATTAGTTATTATTACATATTAATTAATAATATTATTGTAACGCCCCCAAACCTTAATCACGTCATTACCCCAAATACAATAGTAATCACCTGATTAGCGAATGATAACGTCGGGCGTTACGCGTCCCCTAAAGGACAAGGCAACCTACGTCATCCATCCCTTAACTATACACAAAGTAACCCAATAAAACATTTAATATCACATAACCAGAGAACTCCCATACATCATGACATCCCAAAAACCAAGGTTACACGTCGAGCATATAATCCACATACAAATCCCACATTACTAATGACATTACTCCTAGGATTATCATAACTCCTGTACTTAAGCATATTTCTACCTTTCACTTTGCTGAACTGGACGCTGAGTGAAGTCCCTTGCCTTTATCTCGTGATCTCGGACTGCCTAAAACAAAGCAGTGAAAACAACGCAAAGATGAGTGGAAACACTCGAGACACAAACCTCAACATAAAACCGTTTCAAAACGGTTTTCATGCCGACCTTTAAAAGCGTTTGAAAGCGGGAAGGGTTCAAAATCATGCTAAGACAATGCAATCTTTTACGATAAACTGGTATATGCTTATGATATGTACCCTTTATAGACTTTACTATATAATAGATTTGGGCTCCCTGATTGATCGATGTAGAACATCTCGCAGACGCATGGCGATCCTAAGTTTGGATGGTGATCATAGGCGATCGACATCGCAGTGCAGGTTACTCGGAAGGAGCTGTAGAATGCTAGACTAAATTCTAGCTCATGTAAATGAGGATCGGGGCCACTTAACAAAACATTAAAAACCATTAGAATGAACTTATGCAATAAAAGCATCGTAAGTTAAGTAAGAGTATTTGTTGGACAATTTGCGTGCACTGGCGAGTGAGCCGTCCGGTCGCGATCTCGGTGGGAATGGCTTGGGTCGAGCGGGACTTTGAGCTATAATAATAGAGTTCGGTATTAAAATAGGAGCTATGAAAAGGTAAGGGCGTAGAACCTCGCAATAAAGTTTCGGCAATAAAACGTATAGGAATTTCAGGTTTTAAAGACAATAGTATTTTGATCGTAACTCGGGCTATAGAACTCGGATTTCGCTGTGCGAGTACTTTTCGGAAAGGGAAAAATACGTTCTACAAGTTTGATGGTCGGGGCAGAGGTTAAAAAGAATGAAAAAGGCTCAAAAAGAGCCCCGGACAGTAGCAGCAAATTACCGACAATAGTAATAACGGGGTTTTTCGGCCGTTTGAGATAAAATCAAGAGGCTTCGATAAATGCTTCAGTTTATGAGGGCTTTATGAATCAAGGAATACTTGTAAAATATAAACTTTCAAGTTACCAAAGAGGCTTTAAAACTCCCAAGAACAATAAAAGCTTCTAAATAGAGTTACGAAATTCGGTAAATTAAAACGGTAAAATAGTTTCAAGGTCTCGGGGTCTTTCAACTTTGAGCTCTAAGGTTCTTACCAAAACCATATCACAAATAATAATATATTCCTTAGCTTGGCCACTCTTAAACCCACTTACAAGACCTTAATAATCACATTTAACTCCTTAATGTACTTATACAAATTACCCAGAAAATTCTAGTTTTTGTGACTCTGATTCTCGACCTTATAACTTACATTTATAATAATAACTATTATAATTATTATTAATAATTATAATTATAATTATTATAACTATTATTATAATTATTATTATAATTATAATTATTATTATTATTATTAATTTTTATAATTATTATATTAATTATTAATGTAAAACCCCGAAAAATCCAACGATGTTGACCGTGACGTCGTTAAAAGAATAGGTTTGACTTCGTTATTTACTGTTGTTCGTAATGTGTTTATTTATGCTAACGCTTGAGCTCGTAGGACCGTTGAGGGACTAACAAGGGTAGAATAGTAATTTCCGCTGGTTAATATTATTATGTGAATAATTACGTGAATATTATTTGTTATGTGATTATATGATTATTAAAATTAATATTATTATTACTATTATTAGAATTATTAGGTTTTTAGAAAAATCAGTTTTTATTTGTTATTTGGGTTGGATTAGGATTAGTTTTGGGCCTAAATTGGGTATTAATATAAAAACCCCCCCTAAACCCCTCTCAAACCCTAATCCCTCTCATTACCAAACCCTAAACCTACCACCTCTCTCTCCCTCCCTGCTCTCCCCTCGGCCAGCAGCCACCGGCAACCACCGGCCACCACGCCCGGTAGTGGTGTCGCAGCCCACCATGACCAACCCTCCCTCTCTTTCTCTTTTCTTCTTCTCCTCTCTCTTCCTCCTCTCTCCTCTCTCGCCCACAGCCCACCACTGCCGCCACGCCGACAACCACCCCGGCCCCCACCATCGCAGACATCGCCGCAACCTCTCCCTCTCGTCCTTTCTCTTTCTTTTCCTCTCTTTCACCCTCTCGATTCCCCTGCCTCGCCAGCCGCCACCACCGACGACCACTGCGTCGTCGGCCTTGCCGCCGCCTCCAACCTCGATCGGCCAGTCGCCGTCCGCACGAAGGGAATCCGCCACGACCCCCTTGTCTGTCATCGTCCGCGCCCAGCAGCCACCCTTGCGCTCCAACCACCACCGCTCTCACCGTCGCCTGACGTCGTCGCCGCCCCCAGCACCTCCGACCGTCGCACACCGCCACCGCAGCCAGACCACCGAGCCCTAATACCTACGTAAACCCTAACTCTAACCCTAACCCTAACTGTTATATTTTGTTCTTTTCTTTTCTTTTTCCTTTTCCTTTTCTTGTGTTATTATTATTAATCTGATTTATATAATTGTAATTTTTATTGTTATTAATATTCTGTTTTTATAATTATTGTATTGTTAGTGTTGTAATTAGGAAAATTAATTGTAATTATTTTCTTGATGTAATTATGTGTAAATTTTTCTAGTTGTTATGTGTAATTTTATGTTATAAATTGTAATTAGATTTAGGTTGTAATAGTTGATTATTAGGGTTGAAAGTGATTCTTTAATATTCGTTATATTCTTTACATGAATCGTTAGACCACAATATTATTGTATGTACGAATTTGGAAATTTATTACTTAGGTTAAATTCTTGAATGTTAGTTGTTTAATCGTTAAGTCCATTATTGTTTCCTAGGGATTAAATCTTGTTAAGTTGGTTACATGAATGAGGTTGATTCTTGTTATTTAAAACCTTAGGTTCTTGATTAGTAGTTTAATGTTACTAAGTTCTTTATGGTTCTTGTACATGAAAACCTAAGTCTTCTTGATTCTTGTAAATAAGTTGGGTTTCTTGTTTCATTAAGTTAAATATTATGTTCTTTTATTTTCATAGGGTTCTTTCTTGTTTAATTCATGTTAATTTTGCCTAAATAAGTTAGGTTGAGTTTATGTTTATTAGTTCTTGGTTCTTGAGTTAATCTTGTTTAAAAGAAATTAGTTTGTTTAGGATTCTTGATTAGAAGTTTAAATGTTTATATGTTCTTTATAGTTTATTCACATGTTCTTAAAGTTTTCTTGTTTATTGGTTAAGAAATTCATGTTTAGGATAGCGTTAATATTTCATGCATGATTAGTATAAGGTTAGTATTAGAATTTATGTACATAAGGTATGCCATGTTAGTGTATGATATTTTATGCATGTTTTAGGATTAGAGTAAATTATTAAAGTTGATTTCATGTGTTGTAATTTGATTCTTATGATGGGAAGGTTGATTGTTGGACCTAAGCTAAGTTGGACTTTATATCTTAGACCCTAGTTACCGTTTTGAGCCCAAATTAGGACCCCGGGATCGAATGGTGGAAGTTAGAACCGAAAGTATTAATTAATTGATAACCGTTAACGGGACAGTTTTGTTAGTGTCTAAAGATCGGGTTGCCACGGCTAGTGTAGTTACCTTTTGATCAAACCCTTTGAAATGGAGGTTCCCTTAGATGTTAGGAACCATAGGAATTTTACGGATCGAACGTTTGATTTGTATAGCCCGAGTTATAACCGTTTTACCGGAACCTGTCAGATCTGGACCAATGGGAAAGACGGGTGTTTTTGAGGTCCTTCGGGACTGAGTTGGGCTTAACCATCAACATAGAAGTTTTAGTAGACATCCTGAAGTTTCCGAAAAGTCCAGAACCATTCCCATAGGATGTCGGGAAGTCGAGTTGTGACCCGTTTTATGTGAACGTTATAATCTGTCCTTTGCTTGCTTCTTTTTATAATAATTGTTGAGTGAAAATAATATGTGATCTTGTTATGTGTTTTCTTGGAGGTGTTAAGTGTAATTTCATAAATGATAGGAACCTAAGTGTTCCTAGGGGATGGGTTAGGTAGTTAATAGTTAATTCTAACTTCGTTAGAACGCGTTTTGATTAGATAATTACTTTTATTCTAGGCCCGAGTTAGTGCGAGACGTTAGTGAGCTCAAGTGTGTTCTTCTTTTGCTGTGCTGTGAAGTATACCAGGTAATTGTCTATGCTCTAATCCCCACCGGGATGCTCTTTAAATGTGTTTTGATGTTTTATAATCTATTTTGAGAATTGCATCCCGAAAAGGGACTTTTGTGGAAATACGACCATCTGTTTTGATAATCTTCTTTTTGATTCGATTGTGATCTTGGTTTATTTGAGTTGAGAAATTGGATGGTCTTTTATTCAAAGTTTTGTTAATGGTTTTGATAACTTGGGGTGGTTTGACTTGAGAGTCGTGAGTTGAGTTTGAATATTATTAATTCAAGTGGAAACGTTAAGCGGGTTTCGGGGGATAACCTGTTGTGCAGGTGTAACAACCTGCAGGGTTATGGACCAGGAGATCAGGGCTTCCTTCCCTGATATAGGATAGTATTTTGATGCCTTTGGTAGGCGATGTTCTTGATGCCTTTGGTAGGCGATGTTTATGCCTTTGGTAGGCGATGTTCTTGATGCCTTTGGTAGGCGATGTTACTTTAAGGGATTTGGTATCCCGCAAATTAAAATATGGATTGGATGGGTTGAAGAAAACAGTTAAGGGTTAAAGGTTTGTAAAATGTTTGATTTGATCCCTCCCCCAAAATGAATTGAAATGAACTTAAACTGTTTTAAACGTTAGGGGTAGACATTATTGAGATTTCCCCCTCATTTTCTGAAATGTTTTGATTTCAGGTGAAGATCTAAATGCTGGGGACGGGAGTTAGAAGTGAGGACGACGAGTCTAGAAGTCCTTGAACCTTTTATATTGTTTTCGTTATGAATTCTTAAAGTTGTTTTGAGTTGTTAGTAGTTACCGTTAGCAGACAGTTGTGTTTTCCTTTCTCGCCTTGTATTCCTTCGGGGATACGGCAGTGACGCCCAAACTAAATTTGAAGTCTTCCGCTAAGTTTTGTCTGTTAACGTTAGTTTGACTTTGACTTTCTATAATTGAATTTTCGGGGCGTTACAGAATGGTATCAGAGCTCTGGGTTGCGACCTAGTAGCTCCTCAGAGTCCTTTAGGTTTAGATGGACCCTAGGAAGCTAAGTTCGGAGTGATGAGCGTAGGATGGGGGAAAATGGTTTCATGCTTTCCCTAAATATTTTATTTTGATTATATCATCAGTATTTTATGAGTAATGCGTTCTAACCTTGTAGGATGGCACAACGCACACACTGTCACCAGCACCCCACGCCGTGCTTTCACCGTTACACACCCATTCCTCCTGGTGGGTATTTGGGAACCCACATGCTGAATTTTTACGATGAGATCGAACGATACACCAAGGATGTCCCGAACTCCTGTTTGCGTGACAACGAGGAAGCCCAGGCTAACGCTTTCCTGCTCACCTTACGAGATGATCCCTGGTGGGGCCATACCGTGCCGTCGTTGCTGCCACCCCTGCTTCCGGAGGAGAGGTATCCACACCGTCTTTGTTGGTGTCGAGTGCAGGGTGGAGTCGAGCATCGATTCCGGGTCTTTCTAAGATCGCCGGATTGAGATCGCCAGTAGAGAGGGTCAGTGAACCCGGCACTGCACCAGCTGAGGATCATGAGGATGACCCTGAAGAAGATCCGGAGGAGGACCCCGCCGAGGATAGCGCCCAGGATCCCGAGCCCGAGGTAACCTCTAGGGTCACGGCTGCACCCGCCGTTGAGCCCGAGCATGATATTCCACCTGAGGAGGAGGATGAGGTGGACCGGGAAACAGGAGAAGACCCCGAGGAGGGCTCGGGGGATGAGACGAGTGATCCTGAGTGGACTCGGTCCCTGAGGAAGAACCCTCGATGCAGGAGAATCATCTGAGTGGGATGGCTACTATGTGTTGAGTGTTGGTGTATAGTTGTTATGTTGATATTTTGTTAAACTGTGATATAATCTGAATATTGGCTTGTTGTTTCTTCTGGAAATATTGTACATGATTACATTGGTGTATAGAAATACTATTGTGTGACCTTTCAATATGTGATGAGAATTCATGAAATAGACTGTTGACATAAGAAATTACTTGGTGAAATAGAATTACGATTTCGTATTGTTTAGCACCCTATGAGAAGACCGGACCAAGTAGTTACCTTTAGTATAATGTTGAGACTATGGATTGGAAACCCTTTAAATAGACTAAATCAACCCTTTGAATCAGGATGTCGGACGTGAACGGTACTCAACCTAACCATGGTACTCGGAAACGTACACACTGTGGCCGACAGCGCCCTCAACCGCAATCGAATCTGCGCAACGCCTGGCTCACTTGATACTGTGGTCGAGTACAAAGAACACCGGACCTTGCTAGCATGCTAATGATTGAGATGCTCGGCAAGCACGAGGACCTGCGAGGAAAGTGGTGGATCGACAAGGAGGAGGAGGAAGATGACCCCTCGCTCTTCTCCAAAGGTTCAACGGCTTCAACCGCCCACTTACAGGGTGGTGACCCCAAAGTCTTTGAAGATTGGGTTAGAGAAATTGAGAAGATTTTCGACACCACACACCGTCCGAGGAGTTAAGGGTGGACTTTCTTGCTTACCACCAAGGAAGAGGCCGATTTGTGGTGGGCCAGTATGAAGGAGATCAGGACTGAACCGGGTTTCGACTGGAACCGCTTCAAGATTGTGCTAAAGGATCGATTTTACCCAATTTCCCTCCAGAAGGCAAAAGAAAAGGAATTTATGAATCTGCGCCAAGGGGAAACTAGCGTGCTTGCCTACTCGCAAAGTTCATCGAACTATCTCGTTTGCATCTGCTGGTAGCCACCGAGCGGCTAAGGATGGACCGCTTCGATGGATCAATTGTAAGATCCAGGATCGCATGTCGTCACGGAGTTCACGTCTTACTAGAATATCTTTGAACGTTGCCCTCCGTAGAGAGGGTGATGCATGATATGGAGCAGCGATTAGGCATACAAGGGCAAAAGAGGAAAGAACCACCCGCTTTAACCACCTCAACATTTTCAGAGAAGAGGTTCCGCCCAGCAATGGCGGAAATCGGTCTTGGCGTAGGCGTCGAATACTCCAATCTGCAAGGTTTGTGGTCGACCAGGCCATTATCCACGGGATTGTAGAGTAAGGAACGTGCGAGGAGGATGTTTCAACTGCGGGAGTTTCCAACATCAGGTACGTCAGTGCCCTCAGCAGCCGACAGGGGGCCAAAGTGGAGGGAACAATGGAAGCAACGGAAATAATGGGAACAATGGGAATTGGAGAGCCACGCAGACGACATATCAAAATCGGGGAGGCTACAATGGGAACCAAAGGCCACAACAGCAAAACCAAGGTGGATCTGGTGGAAGTCAGGATAACCAAGGGAGGCCAGCAAACCCGCCTCGTCCGCAACAGCAACCGCCGCGCAACGGAGGAGGACGAGTATACGTAATGAGGAAAGAAGAGGCTGAGAATGAGGCAGACGTTGTGACGGGTACCTTCTCTCTCCACCTCTACACTATATCTGTTTTGTTTGATTCTGGTGCTAGTCATTCTTTTGTTGGACGAGCTATAGTAGAGAAGGCTAAGATGAAACCCTTGGAGAATAGTAAGCCTATGTCGGTAGCCCTACCTACCGGGGATACCATTAGTTGTGGAGAGTTATATGGTGGATGCCCTATAGTGATAGCAGGACAGAGTTTGGTGACCTTTATATGTTTGACCTAATGGAGTTCGACGTTATTTTGGGGATGGACTAGTTAGCAAAATATAGAGCCCGGATAGATATTATAAGCAAAGGTGACCTTAATGGGACCAAAGCGGAAAGAAGGTAGTGCATTGGAGTGATAGGCACCTTCATAGTGTACGGATCATCTCGCTCTCAAGGCTCAAAAGTTGTTAGGCCAAGGTTGTGAAGGGTTTCTATGCAACGTGTCGACACCAAGGCGGAGGAGCTTACGATTGAGAATATCCGGTAGTGCGGGAGTATCCTAATGTGTTTCGGAGGAGATTCGGGTTTGCCTCCAATCGGCGGTAGATTTGCATCGATTTGGAGCCGGCCGCACTGTTTCAAAAGCCCCATATCGCATGGCGCCCGCAGAGCTTAAGGAGTTGAAGACTCAGCTGGATGAGCTGCTAGAAAAGGGGTATATACGACCCAGCACGTCACCATGGGGAGCACTGCATCGCGTGAAGAAGAAGGATGGTAGCATGAGGTTGTGCATCGATTACCGGGAGTTGAACAAGATTACTGTCAAAAATCGCTACCCTCTACCTCGTATTGATGATCTTTTCGACCAGTTGCGAGGAGCAACAACGTTTTCTAAGATAGACCTGAGGTCAGGTTATCACCAGTTGAGAATTCGCGAAGAAGATATCTCTAAAACCGCATTCCGAACTCGGTATGGTCATTATGAGTTTGTGGTAATGCCTTTTGGGCTTACAAATGCCCCAGCCGCCTTCATGGATTTGATGAACAGAGTGTTCGAGCCGTTCCTAGATAAGTTTGTAGTGGTGTTCATCGACGATATATTGGTATACTCAGGAACACGGGAGGAGCATGCGAATCATCTGAGAGAAGTATTGACGACTCTACGGAGCAACAAGCTGTATGCGAAGTTTAAGAAGTGTGAGTTTTGGTTGGAACAAGTAGCGTTCTTAGGACATGTGGTGTCTAAGGAAGGAGTGGCAGTAGACCCCCAAAAGGTAGAGGCCATCACCAAGTGGCCGACACCGAAGAATGCCACGGAGGTTAGGAGTTTTCTGGGTTTGGCAGGGTATTATAGGAAGTTCGTGCAAGATTTCTCGAAAATCGCCACCCCGTTAACCAATTTGACTCGGAAGTCAATAAAGTTCGCATGGTCGGAAAAATGTGAGCAAGCATTCCAGGAGCTGAAGAAGAGGCTTACCTCGGCCCCTATTCTTGCTTTACCTCAAGGGAACGAAGGTTTTGTCATCTACAGTGACGCATCGCATGGTGGATTGGGTTGTGTGCTCATGCAGGGAGGGAAGGTGATCGCATATGCATCCAGGCAATTGAAGACGCATGAAAAGAATTACCCCACTCATGATCTAGAGCTGGCAGCAGTGGTGTTCGCGCTTAAGATTTGGAGGCATTATCTTTATGGAGTACACTGCGAGATATTCACAGACCATCAGAGTTTGAAGTATCTTTTCACGTAAAAGGAGCTGAACCTTAGGCAGACAAGATGGTTAGAGTTCCTAAAGGATTACGATGTGAATTTCCAATATCATCCCGGGAAGGCAAATGTAGTGGCTGATGCCCCGAGTAGAAGACCGTATCCTGCTATAAACCACTTGATAACGATGCCGCACGAGTTGTGCGAGGAGTTTAGGAGGTTGGAGATTAATGTGGTAACACCTGGGAGGAAAGCTGTATTGAATGCCATGGAATTACAACCTACTCTAATGGAGGAGATCAAGAGAACCCAAGAACTGGACTTACAGCTTGTCAAGATACGGGAAGAAGTGTTGCAAGGGAAAGCCCCTGGCTTTGTGATCCACGAAGACGGTACATTACGGTTTCATAACCGCATCTGTGTACCCAATATGGAAGAAGCGAAAGGAGGATTCTAGAAGAGGGACACAATACGCCATATTCGGTGCATCCAGGGGAAATAAGTTGTACAAGGATCTTAAGCGGATGTTACGGTGGAGTAATATGAAACGAAGTGGCGGACTTTGTGGCCAAGTGTCTTACTTGCCCGGTAGTCAAGGCAGAGCATCAACGACCACCGACTTCCAGCCGTTAGACGTCCCTAAGTGGAAATGGGATTCGATATCAATGGATTTTTTGATAGGTCTACCAAGGACCAGGCGGAAACACAATGCAATATGGGTGATTGTAGATCGTTTGACCAAGTCAGCTCATTTCCTAGCCATCGCCAACAATTGGTCCCTAGATCAGCTAGCTCAAGCCTATGTAAGAGAGATTGTAAGGTTACATGGAGTACCCAGTTCTATAGTCTCAGACAGAGACACCAGATTTCAGTCGGGTTTTTGGAAAAAGTTACAAGAGGCGTTTGGCACAAAGCTCAAGTTCAGCACCGCTTTCACCCAAACTACGGATGGGCGGCAGAGGACCATCCAAACCCTCGAAGATATGCTGCGAGCATGCGCTTTAGATTTCAAGGACTCGTGGGATGACGAGTTGACTCTCATTGAGTTCTCATACAACAACAGTTACCATGCTAGTATAGGGATGTCACCCTTCGAAGCCTTGTATGGAAGGAGATGTAGAACTCCCCTATGTTGGCAGGACATCGATGAAGCTCTAACGATCGGACCGGACCTAATACAGGCCACTACTCAGAAGGTTCGAATCATTCAAGACAAGATGAAGGCAGCACAAAGTCGACAAAAGAGTTATGCTGACAAAAGGAGAAGACCTCTAGAGTTTGAAGTAGGGGAATATGTGTTTTTGCGAGTCTCACCTACAAAGGGAGTCATGAGATTCGGCCAGTCGGGGAAGTTGACACCAAGGTTTATCGGGCCATACCCAATTTTGGAACGCATCGGAGAAGTCGCCTACAAGTTACAGCTGCCAGGAGAACTCCCCAGAGTGCACAATGTTTTCCACGTATCACAACTCAGGAAATATGTTCCGGACCCGACCCATGTGATTGATCCCGAGCCGCTTCAGCTGCAAGAAGATCTGATCTATGAAGAACAGCCGCTAGAGATACTAGACCGTAGGGAAAAACAACTTAGGAGGAAAGTAGTTCCCTTGGTAAAAGTACGATGGGCAAACCATACTACAACAGAAGCAACCTGGGAAACAGAAGACGAAAGGAGGAAGAAGTACCCTCACTTGTTCCAAGCCTAAGGCGCGTCAAGTTTCGGGGACGAAACTTCTTTTAAGAAGGTAATGATGTAAAACCTCGAGTTTTAGGAGGAATGAAACCGTTAGTTTCCTTACCGGACCGTTAGGGTTAAGTTTAAAGTTTAAGTTTCGAGGACGAAACTTCTTTTAAGAAGGTAATGATGTAAAACCCCGAAAAATCCAACGATGTTGACCGTGACGTCGTTAAAAGAATAGGTTTGACTTCGTTATTTACTGTTGTTCGTAATGTGTTTATTTATGCTAACGCTTGAGCTCGTAGGACCGTTGAGGGACTAACAAGGGTAGAATAGTAATTTCCGCTGGTTAATATTATTATGTGAATAATTACGTGAATATTATTTGTTATGTGATTATATGATTATTAAAATTAATATTATTATTACTATTATTAGAATTATTAGGTTTTTAGAAAAATCAGTTTTTATTTGTTATTTGGGTTGGATTAGGATTAGTTTTGGGCCTAAATTGGGTATTAATATAAAAACCCCCCCTAAACCCCTCTCAAACCCTAATCCCTCTCATTACCAAACCCTAAACCTACCACCTCTCTCTCCCTCCCTGCTCTCCCCTCGGCCACCACCGCAACCACCAAGACCACCGCTAGTGGAGTCGCCGGCAGCCACCGCAACCAACCCCCCCTCTCTTTCTCTTTTCTTCTTCTCCTCTCTCTTCCTCCCTCTCTCCCTCTCTCGCCCAGCAGCCCCGACCACCAGCGCCGCCGCCCTAGCCGCCGCCGACAACCACCCCGGCCCCCACCATCGCAGACACCGCCGCAACATCTCCCTCTCTTCCTTTCTCTTTCTTTTCCTCTCTTTCACCCTCTCGATTCCCCTGCCTCGCCAGCCGCCACCACCGACGACCCTGCCGTCGTCGACGCCAGCGCCGCCGCCTCTCCAACCTCAGTCGACCGGAGTCGCCGTCCGCACGAAGGGAATCCGCCACGACCCCCTTGTCTGTCATCGTCCGCGCCCAGCAGCCACCCTTGTGCTCCAACCACCACCGCTCTCACCGTCGCCTGACGTCGTCGCCGCCCCCAGCACCTCCGACCGTCGCACACCGCCACCGCAGCCAGACCACCGAGCCCTAATACCTACGTAAACCCTAACTCTAACCCTAACCCTAACTGTTATATTTTGTTCTTTTCTTTTCTTTTTCCTTTTCCTTTTCTTGTGTTATTATTATTAATCTGATTTATATAATTGTAATTTTTATTGTTATTAATATTCTGTTTTTATAATTATTGTATTGTTAGTGTTGTAATTAGAAAAATTAATTGTAATTATTTTCTTGATGTAATTATGTGTAAATTTTTCTAGTTGTTATGTGTAATTTTATGTTATAAATTGTAATTAGATTTAGGTTGTAATAGTTGATTATTAGGGTTGAAAGTGATTCTTTAATATTCGTTATATTCTTTACATGAATCGTTAGACCACAATATTATTGTGTATGTGCAATTTGGAAATTTATTACTTAGGTTAAATTCTTGAATGTTAGTTGTTTAATCGTTAAGTCCATTATTGTTTCCTAGGGATTAAATCTTGTTAAGTTGGTTACATGAATGAGGTTGATTCTTGTTATTTAAAACCTTAGGTTCTTGATTAGTAGTTTAATGTTACTAAGTTCTTTATGGTTCTTGTACATGAAAACCTAAGTCTTCTTGATTCTTGTAAATAAGTTGGGTTTCTTGTTTCATTAAGTTAAATATTATGTTCTTTTATTTTCATAGGGTTCTTTCTTGTTTAATTCATGTTAATTTTGCCTAAATAAGTTAGGTTGAGTTTATGTTTATTAGTTCTTGGTTCTTGAGTTAATCTTGTTTAAAAGAAATTAGTTTGTTTAGGATTCTTGATTAGAAGTTTAAATGTTTATATGTTCTTTATAGTTTATTCACATGTTCTTAAAGTTTTCTTGTTTATTGGTTAAGAAATTCATGTTTAGGATAGCGTTAATATTTCATGCATGATTAGTATAAGGTTAGTATTAGAATTTATGTACATAAGGTATGCCATGTTAGTGTATGATATTTTATGCATGTTTTAGGATTAGAGTAAATTATTAAAGTTGATTTCATGTGTTGTAATTTGATTCTTATGATGGGAAGGTTGATTGTTGGACCTAAGCTAAGTTGGACTTTATATCTTAGACCCTAGTTACCGTTTTGAGCCCAAATTAGGACCCCGGGATCGAATGGTGGAAGTTAGAACCGAAAGTATTAATTAATTGATAACCGTTAACGGGACAGTTTTGTTAGTGTCTAAAGATCGGGTTGCCACGGCTAGTGTAGTTACCTTTTGATCAAACCCTTTGAAATGGAGGTTCCCTTAGATGTTAGGAACCATAGGAATTTTACGGATCGAACGTTTGATTTGTATAGCCCGAGTTATAACCGTTTTACCGGAACCTGTCAGATCTGGACCAATGGGAAAGACGGGTGTTTTTGAGGTCCTTCGGGACTGAGTTGGGCTTAACCATCAACATAGAAGTTTTAGTAGACATCCTGAAGTTTCCGAAAAGTCCAGAACCATTCCCATAGGATGTCGGGAAGTCGAGTTGTGACCCGTTTTATGTGAACGTTATAATCTGTCCTTTGCTTGCTTCTTTTTATAATAATTGTTGAGTGAAAATAATATGTGATCTTGTTATGTGTTTTCTTGGAGGTGTTAAGTGTAATTTCATAAATGATAGGAACCTAAGTGTTCCTAGGGGATGGGTTAGGTAGTTAATAGTTAATTCTAACTTCGTTAGAACGCGTTTTGATTAGATAATTACTTTTATTCTAGGCCCGAGTTAGTGCGAGACGTTAGTGAGCTCAAGTGTGTTCTTCTTTTCTTTGTCTTTGTGAAGTATACCAGGTAATTGTCTATGCTCTAATCCCCACCGGGATGCTCTTTAAATGTGTTTTGATGTTTTATAATCTATTTTGAGAATTGCATCCCGAAAAGGGACTTTTGTGGAAATACGACCATCTGTTTTGATAATCTTCTTTTTGATTCGATTGTGATCTTGGTTTATTTGAGTTGAGAAATTGGATGGTCTTTTATTCAAAGTTTTGTTAATGGTTTTGATAACTTGGGGTGGTTTGACTTGAGAGTCGTGAGTTGAGTTTGAATATTATTAATTAATTCAAGTGGAAACGTTAAGCGGGTTTCGGGGGATAACCTGTTGTGCAGGTGTAACAACCTGCAGGGTTATGGACCAGGAGATCAGGGCTTCCTTCCCTGATATAGGATAGTATTTTGATGCCTTTGGTAGGCGATGTTCTTGATGCCTTTGGTAGGCGATGTTTATGCCTTTGGTAGGCGATGTTCTTGATGCCTTTGGTAGGCGATGTTACTTTAAAGGATTTGGTATCCCGCCCGCAAATTAAAATATGGATTGGATGGGTTGAGGAAAACAGTTAAGGGTTAAAGGTTTGTAAAATGTTTGATTTGATCCCTCTCCCCAAAATGAATTGAAATGAACTTAAACTGTTTTAAACGTTAGGGGTAGACATTATTGAGATTTCCCCCTCATTTTCTGAAATGTTTTGATTTCAGGTGAAGATCTAAATGTTGGGGACGGGAGTTAGAAGTGAGGGCAGCAGTCTAGAAGTCCTTGAACCTTTTATATTGTTTTCGTTATGAATTCTTAAAGTTGTTTTGAGTTGTTAGTAGTTACCGTTAGCAGACAGTTGTGTTTTCCTTTCTCGCCTTGTATTCCTTCGGGGATACGGCAGTGACGCCCAAACTAAATTTGAAGTCTTCCGCTAAGTTTTGTCTGTTAACGTTAGTTTGACTTTGACTTTCTATAATTGAATTTTCGGGGCGTTACTATTAATTATAATAATTATTATTATTATTATTATTATTATTATAATTATTATAATTATTATTATTAATAATTGTAATTATAATTATTATTAAAAATTAAAAATTATAATTATTAATTATTAATTATTAATTATTAATTATTATTATTAATTATTACAATTATTATTAATTATTTATTATTATTATTGATTATTACAACTATTATTATTAATTATTATTAATAATTATTAATAATTATTATTGTTATTGTTATTATTATTATTATTATTATTATTATTGGTTTTTTGTTGTTTTGAAAGAAAAGGGATAGCTTATTCCCCCCACATTTGGGAGGTTTCTAATCCCCCTATTTAGGAGGGATAGCAAATCCCTAAGGATTGCAATTCCATTCCAGAAACTGCTCTCCAAATAGAAAAAAACAAGAACTAGAACCTATTCCTACTCAATTTCATTCCTGTTTTGTTCATCAAATAGGCCCTAATTGTGATATATTTGAGTATTTCATGATCTTCGATGTTATTTTTTTATTAATAATTTTTATATAATATTATATTTTTATAGTAGTATTTTTCGTTGTGAATTTAATGATAGCAATCATATGTAACAAGATATCTTTTGAGAAATTTATGGTAAAATCTTTTAATATTTAATTATATAGTTTTCAAAGATGACAATTAATATAGAAATGATAGAGTAATATTTATAAGAATTAATGTGAAGATGATTAAATTATGAATTTTAGGGAGTTCTTTATAACAATATTTAAGGGGAGGGGGGAACAAAAGACTTTGTTTTATTGGTTGATTTTGAGTTTGATATTTTACTATTTTAGAGATATTTTAGAATTTATATAAAAGAAGTTAACAATTGATAATGCCAACAATAGTGAAAAGGATCAAAATTAAGGGGTGTTTGGGAATCAGCTTTTTGTTGTTGGCCGTTTTTAGGCATTGGCGATTTAGTTGACTGTTTGACTTTTGGCTGTTTTGCTGACTGTTTTTCTTAGGAGTTTATATTAGTTGTTATGTAAGGAGTGTTTGGTAGAATTAGTTGTTTGTAATAGGACTTTTTTATTTGATTTCCAATTGTGCCCTTAGTTTTATTTTTACTATTTTATTGAACATTATTTTTCTTATTTATTACTAGGTTCCCTATATTTTAGTGTTTTTTTATATTTATATTTATATTTATTCTTAGGCTTTTTTTTCTATATATATTTGTGTGACCAACAAACAATTACTAAAAATTAATAATACTTGTATTGATAGGCTAATAACTAAATTGTTCATCGATTACCGAATATTCTTGATCAAAACTAAAGGTTTTATGTCAGTTTACCTTTATAATATAATGGGGATATTTTATAAATTAGTACTAAAAATACAACATTGCTAACAAACTTTGCATGCATAATCAACAATTAATACATTCTAAATAGAAATTAAAAAATTCTCCACTACATATATTTAAGACAGTGTTTATATGGTAATTGATTGTAAATTTGGTGTCAATGGTTATAATTATATCAATAAATAACTTTTCATTACTAGTACAACGTATGGTACGATTTTTATTAATTTACCTAAAATTATTTTTGGGATTAAGTTATATATCTATCTATCAATATACATTTATTGGAAAAAGTTTTACTATCATTACTCATACACAAAAACGTGTACGTGCACACGTCTCTCTCTCTCTCTCTCTCTCTCTCTCTCTCTCTCTCTCTCTCTCTCTCTCTCTCTCTCTCTCTCTCTCTCTCTCTCTCTCTAAAAAACTAAACTTCAAAAAGCCAATTTAAAAAAGCTACTCCAAGTAGCATTTCAGAAAATGACTTTTTGAGGATAAAAAGTTAGTCCAAAAAGCTATGCACCAAATACCTCATAATAGTTTTTTGATTAGTCAAAATGTCAAAACCCATCAAAAAGCCATTGAAAAAGTCAGTTCTCACACGCCCTCTAAATTGGATCAAAATATCCAATAATTATTATACTTAGATACCAAATTTAATATTAGTCTGTCCTTTTTTTTTATGATTGTACATATTGATAATTGGTATATACTCTTATTTTAAAAAATATTCAATGAATCAGTAAAATTAAAATAATGGGAATAAGTTAAGTAAAAATTTAACGAACCAATATTCTAAGATAATAGAAATAAGTTAATCACGACCAAATTAAACCATCACCATTAACTTTCTCAAATGGTACTTCTTTGGCTTTTTCCCCCTAAATATTATTAGAGATAAACCCAATATTATCATGACAAAAAGAAATAACTATTACTAAAATGAATATATAATTATCAAAAATGCTTCAACAACCAGCTCTCAGGGGTAACACGCTTATGCACGGTTTGAGGAATCCAAATATAGACAGTCTTCCCCCATTGACACGGTATTGGAGGAGATGAGCTTCGACCTAATATGGAGGGGATGGATTTCTGCTTGTGTCGGATTAGCTTCCATCTCATTGTTGATTAATGGGAGCCTAGCTAGCCTTTCAAGTTAGGGAGGGGCCAGAGACAGGGTGATCCACTGTCTCCTTTTCTATTTGTTTTGGTCGCTGAAGTTTACAAGATGATGGAACATCAAGAGGTTGCTGAGAATCTTCCATGTTTATTCTGAACTTAAAGTGAATTTTGAAAAGTCAGGCCTATTGGGCTAGGGATGAATGAGGAATGGACCAGAAAGATGTCGACCATCTTAAAATGCCAGGTAGTGCAACTACCAATGGTTTACTTGGGGGTCCTCTTGGATTTAGAATCATGAAGAAAACTTCATGGCAAGGAGTTATAGATCGAGTAAAGAGTAGACTAAAAAGATGAAGGCTAAGTGTTTACCACGAACATGAAGATTGGTGCTAATTAAAGTTGTACTTAACGACCTCCCAACTTATTATCTATCTCTTTTCAAAATGCTAAAACCAATGGTTGAGAAGATTATTAAATTTCAAAGGTGTTTCCTTTGGGGAGGTGAGGAGGGAAAATGATCTGGAGCCCTTGTGGGGTGGGAAGTTTGTACATAAAGGCCAAAGAAGAAGGGGGCACTTGGTGCTGAAAAACATAACATTGTTTTTCAAATGGTGGTGGAGGTACTCATGTGAGGAAGGTCAATTGTGGAGAAGAATAATACAATTAATTCATGAAACAGATTGGGGTCTGATACCATCGTAGACACTTCAACAAGTTTCAGGACCGTGGAAGGAGGTGAAGCGAATTATGCTAAAAGAAGGGACAACTCAACAAGCTGTGAGGCAAAATCTGAAGATAAAACTGGACAGTGGAGGCCAAATCCGCTTTTGGAAGGATCTGTGGATTAGAAATGAGTCATTATTGAAAACTTTCCCAAGATTATACAAGATTTCAACACAAAAGAAAGCAATGGTCAAAGACTTGGGGTGGTTGATGGAGATACTTGAAGATGGGGACTGACTTGGAAAAGCGAGTTGATTAGTGAAAAAGTTAGAGAAGAATTGCAACGAATCACTGTTGCGACAGATGAAACTATTGGAGGGGAGAAAGGATGAATCGATTTGGGGAAAAATGAGCGGGTTCTCATTGAAGGATCTGACTGCAAAAGCTTCTGAGCTGGATAGTTTGCCTTGCACGATCTGGAGAGGGATTGCACCACCGAGGGTGGAAATGTTCATGTGGATTGTAATGTTACGCAAGCTACGGACCAAAGAGAGATTGATGAGATGGGGATGTAGTAAGGTTGAAGATGATTTGTGTGTTCTCTATGAAATAGAGATGGAAACAGTGGATCATGTACTGCTAAATTGCTCATGTGTGTGGCAGTTGTAGCTGGAAGTGGGAGTTGCGCATGGTTTTAGTGTGCAATATTCAGAGACTTTTAGAGATTTATATGGATAGTGGATGGCTAGAAGGTTTACGAACAAGATTAGAAGAAAATCGTGGGTGGCAATTGTGTTTGCCACTACTTGGAGTGTATAGATGCGTAGAAACGCAGTAGCTATTGAAGGCAAAGGAGTGGATATGCCGGAGGTGTTGGTTAATATTGAGTGAAGAGTGGGATTGGAGCGTATCAGGATGGGGCCCGAACCTCGAGATTCATAATCGCTAAACCGACCTGCACCCCCTCCACGAAACACGATGAAAATAACTCCAATGACGGGTGTGGAGTCCATTTTAAGGTGGACCCGGGACCTTGGAGTCATGGTTTGATTGGCACCGGATGTGGGATCCACTTCAAGTGGGACCCGGGACCGTCCCGAGAACGAAGGTCGAGGTAGAATCGAGGATTGGAAGTGACCAGAGCAATGGCTTGCAAGGTGGGAGGCTTTGAAGCGAAAGGACTTGCACATGCTAGCGTAGTACCCGCTACGGCGACCGTAGCACCCGCTACGCATGACAGCGAGCACCGGAGGAGTGGACAGCAGGGCATGGTAACACCCGCTACGATCAGCGTAGCACCCGCTACCTTGGCTGGACAGACGGAGATAGCAGCCGCGGTCTCCCGAACAGCACCTACGGTCTTACGAAGCGAAGAATCGCCTGTAGATTTCGCCAGAGTCGCACCCGCTGCTAACGTTGTGCTGCTGCCGATGATTGCCGCCTCGCTGTAGGTCGCACCCACGACGGGTGACGTCGCGCCCGCGACAGGCCTTTTTCCTGCCAAGTTTTTGTAATCAAAACTACGTAGTTTTGGTTAATTTTTATGTTTGGTATAAATACTTTGTTTTAGCCTCTTTTTCGAAAAAGCTTATGTTTATGAATGATTTGCTAATGCAATGTTAGGGTTTCTCCCTTTTCTCTCCTAAAATCTTGTTCTTACTTTATCCATTTGTTAATGGTGGTGTTAGCAAGTCATTCCTTTAGTGATTATCTAGTGGATTACCTATGATAGTCACAGTGGGGTATAAGGCCTAGAGTTGTGGATTACCTAGCTCAAGGTCATATCCTTCCTTTATTATTCAAGTTTTGTTCGATTGAATCATCAAAAGTAAAAACTCAAGCGAGAATCATCAAATCTTCCACCGCGCCATGCTCCATTTGGTATCAGAGCTCAAGGTTTTTCATCTAGCTTGAGTTTTTTCCATTGTTCTTGCTAGTTTGTTCACTATTGTTGGATTTTGGTATTTTGTTTGAAATATTGGTGTTCCCCATCCCTTGTGCCTCCAAGTGTGTTGGAGAATTTGTTATTGCTATTGTTTGTGTTTGTTGATTTTGGTGCATATTGGAGCTTTGAGGAAAAGTTGGAAAAATAGTGCACGCAAGGTGTTCGATGAAATGTCTGAGTGAAAAAAACATAAGGAACCCTTAGCCTCCACACTATCCAACTACAAGAAAACCCCAAACTCCACAAAATATTCCCAAGCACATACCGTCCTTCACCCTTCCCTCGATATGGACGACGAAGCTATTTCCGATCGAGAGGAACCAAGCCACCGGAGTAGTCCTCTAATTCGGACTCTCGAGAATCGATTCTCCACCATCGACGATCGATTCACTTCTCTTGACAATCGGTTCTCTACCTCCGAGCGCAACATGGAAGCACATATTGGCGGATGGACATCTCATCCAAGAACGTCGAGGTCCACCACGAGACGAACGAAGGAGGTCCACTCGTATCCCTATCCGTCCTCCTTCCTCCTACGAGTCGAGTAATGATGATAGAGGTTCGCCTCGACGCCATCGTCGACGGGAAACGATTGAGAAACCATTCTACTATTCCCCGCTAACGATCGTCACGTCCCGGAAGTGTGTCAAATGTCAGCGTGTGGGACACAATGCTTTGCAATGTCCGAGAATGGCTATGGTTGAAGCTTGGATTGAGGAATCTTTTGGTATGGAGGAGTATAAAAGTGACATGGTAGAAGGTGTTTATGAGCAAAACCTCCCTTCCACACTTGAAAATTTTGAAAAGGTTGAAAAAAATGAAAGTTCAATAAACGGGGTTATTGTCATTAAGGCCGTTGAAGAGAAACCTCTTGAGCTACTTGAAGTACATAGTTAGCTTGATAAAGTTCCAAGCCAAGAGAAGGATGCTAACGTCGACCTCGCCCTTCCTCTTACTCTTACTCTTGTTGAAGAAGCCCACGAAGTAGCTCCTTTGGTTTTATCATTGCCACCAATCGAGGAATTGAACATCAATGGAGACGACTCCCATTTCCTTCCACCCATGGGCACTCAAATTCTTCTCCATAGGAAGAACAAGGTAACCGAAGATTCTCCTTTGACATTTATTGAATCATGCTTGAAAGATGGGCGTTGTAGTGTAGAATCTTTGGGTGAGTCGTGCATGATTTTTGGGAGGCATTGGTTGTTTGATGATGTTTGTTGGCGTGACAAGTTGTATGGTGAATCTTATGTAAATGTTGGGTGTTGTGGTACGAACTCTTTGAACGAGTCATACAAGTTGTTTGGTCGACATTGGTTATTTGAGGAATTGTCGTTGAATGAGTGCTATTGGAAGCTTGGTATGCAATGTTTATGGAAGAGCATGTTGACTGAAAAACATTTGTTTGGTTGTGATTACGTGAAACCCTTAGCCCCACAGCAAATCAAACTTTGGGTGGGAAGTGAGTTGAGGAACCTCCTTTTGAGCGAAACACGGGTTGAGTGCGCTCTTGGCAAAGAAAAGCGACCTCTTGCTTTGTCTTTACCTTGTAGCGAGCTTCGTGAGGTTGAGCGTTCCCTAACTCCACAAAATGATCCTCTTTCCGTCCTTTTTCCTTCACCCCCAAGCCTCTTCAAGAATTCCTATCTCTTCAAGCAGGGTGGAGTTCATAGCGTGATAGTGATCAGTGTGTTGGAGGGTTCAAGCAATAGGTGGACGAGCGCTGGGATGTACCTTCCTTTTAACTCCCAAGAGTTGAGGGCAACTCTTTTTCAAGATGGGGAGTATGGAGCGTATCAGGATGGGGCCCGAGCCTCGAGATTCATAATCGCTAAACCGATCCGCACTCCCTCCACGAAACACGATGAAAATAACTCCAATGACGGGTGTGGAGTCCATTTTAAGGTGGACCCAGGACCTTTGAGTCATGGGATCCACTTCAAGTGGGACCCGAGACCATCCCTGGAACGAAGATCGAGGTGGAATCGAGGATCGGAAGTGACCAGAGAAATGGCTTGCAAGGTGGGAGGCTTTGAAGCGAAAGGACTTGCACATGCTAGCGTAGCACCCGCTACGGCGGCCGTAGCACCCGCTACGCATGACAGTGAGCACCGGAGGAGTGGACAGCAGGGCATGGTAACACCCGCTACGATCAGCGTAGCACCCGCTACCTCGGCTAGACAGACGGAGACAACAGCCGCGGTCTCCCGGACAACACCTGCGGTCTTACGAAGCGAAGAATCGCCTGTAGATTTCGCCGGGGTCGCGCCCGCTACCCCATAGGTCGCGCCCACGACCCATGGCGTCGCGCCCGCGATGCCCGCTGCTAACACTGTGCTGCTGCCGATGATTGCCGCCTCGCTGCAGGCCGCATCCGCGACAGGTGACGTCGCACCCGCGATGGGCCTTTTTCCTGCCGAGTTTTGGTAATCAAAACTACGTAGTTTTGGTTAATTTTTATGTTTAGTATAAATACTTTGTTTTAGCCTCTTTTTCGAAAAATCTTATGTTTAAGAATGATTTGCTAATGCAATGTTAGGGTTTCTCTCTTTTTTCTCCTAAAATCTTGTTCTTACTTTATCCATTTGTTAATGATGGTGTTAGCAAGTCATTCCTTTAGTGATTATCTAGTGGATTACCTATGATAGTCATGGTTGGGTGTGAGGCCTAGAGTTGTGGATTACCTAGCTCAAGGTCATATCCTTCCTTTATTATTCAAGTTTTGTTCGATTGAATCATCAAAAGTAAAAACTCAAGTGAGAATCATCAAATCTCCCACCGCGCCACACTCCAGGGATTTTGGGCAAAAAGTTGGATAGAGAAGATGGTGTATTCTGCTGAGAGTATGACTCATAATTTTAGCAGTATACCAATTTTATACCCGTGAATGGAGGTGTAAGGTTGATAAATGTGATGGATGATGTAATGAGTTGGAGTAAAGTAGAAAGTGATGTGATGTAAGAGGAGTCAAGACAAGACAAGGAGCATGCAAGTGGGTTCTAACAAGCAAAAGAAAGCATAAGTCTACGCATAGAAGGGCATCACCGAGAAGGTTGATGAAAATCTTTTAGAGAGTGTTATTGTCCATGATTTTGTTTGGTAGTTTGTGTTTGTTAGCCTTGGTTGGAGTTTATCTTTGCTTCTGATGTTGTACTTGGTGTTTGTGTGCCTTTTTTTCCAAGCAGGGCCGCAAAATATGGGTGTGTCTTTTGGCACTTTAGCCTTTTCGGTAAATAAAATTTGGGCCTCCACCCTACTTATAATAAAAAAAGTAAAAAATTTATAATCCTCGAACCTATACTCTATAGTGCATCATTCATTTGTTTTTGTTTTTCCAAATTTAGCAATTTTCCATGTTAAGCCTGAATGCCTTGTGTTTCAATCTTATTTAGGGATGGCAATGGGTAGGGTCTGGGGCAGGTCCTGCTGGACCCGGACCCGGACCCGTCAATTTTTTTGGGACCCGGACCCGCCCCAATACCCGATGGGTCCCAAAAATTCAGACCCGGACCCGGACTCAATGGGTCCACGGGTCCATGGGTCCTTAGCGGGTCCTTAATGGGTCCAATAATATTATGCATTTTTTTACTAAATTTATTAACTTTTGGGGTTAATTTTATATTTGTATACATGTATAATAATAACTATTCTATTTAAAAACACCTATTTTTAACAATAAAAACATCAATATACTATGATACGAGCGAATTCTAAGTTTCCAATGCCAAAGCATCACAAAAGTCATCAAAACATCAACAAAATATTACAAAAGTCTCTCAAAATACAACACAACTTAAAATGCCAAAAAAAAAGGTTCATGACTATATATATATATATATATATATATATATATATTATAGTGGAGAATGGGATGGGCACTAAACCAGTAGTGCGGCTGTGGTGGTCTGCGTGAATCAGTGAGTGTGACTATGTGAGATTGAGGGTTTTAGTCTTTTAGATTTAGTATTTTAGTGTAGTACACACTAATTGAGTTTTTATTTTTTTAGAAAAATTATAAATGTTTATATTGTAACGAGTCCATGGGTAGGGTCCACGGGTCCGTGCTTGGACCCATACCCAAACCCGTTATTTTTTTTCTAGACCCGGACTCGCCTCGAGACCCGATGGGTCCAAAATTTTCGGACCCAGACCCGTCTTAATGGGTCGGGTCCAGCCGGGTCCGAGCCGGGTCCAGGACCCACTGCCATCTCTAATCTTATTTGATGTCTCCTTCCTTGTCATTGTTTGTAAGAATGGAACTAATCCTAATAATTGGTTTTTTGATTGCTTCATGAATCAATTTAACTTTTTCTTAATTATTATTTGTTGGGAAAAGTCCGACTAAATTGTTGGACATAGTATATTAAAACAATCATTGAAATTTGACGTTATTGAACAACATTAGAACTAGAACAATCACCACAATGCTCAAATCTAAACTTTATGTTGCCTTCAAGTTTGCAAATCGTTTTAACTCATATAGTAATTTGTACGGTTTATATTATTTCTAAGAATTTTTGTTGAAGTTTGGTTGGGTTTCTAGTATTTGTAATCTCTTTGGTTAACCTAATGGCTAATAATATTTGAAAAAATATGTTGCCAATATTTAAAGCTTTTAAGTCATAATAACTACTCTCCACTCTAAACAAGGGAAATGAATAACTTTACCAGAAAGTGGTTCGTATTATTTATCTCAATATTACTTCTTCCGTTCCATGTTAACTGTCACTTTGTTTACTATCACAATCTTCAATGTTACTCATTGGTTGATAATTTCTTATATAATATTTTATTAACAATTATAATATTATATTTTAAAGATAGTATTTTTCATAATGAATCTAATAATAATATGGAATTGAGATTAGTTTGTAAGAATTGAGATAGGGAGTATTATGAGTTTTTAACCAACAAGGGTCGATTTAGTTTGTAAGAATTGAGACTTATGATTCAAAGAGGTGTGAGTACAAATCTTAATATTTTAATGTGACAAGAGTTGGTCCAGTTTATTAGGGAGTTACTCCTAACAAATAGTTAGCTAAAACAATATAGAAACGTAGAAATAGAGAAAATTTCAATATTCTTCACAACTAAAATGCTTTGAAACCCAATAAATATTCATAAAGTTGTAAAATAATTGCTTCCAGGTTACATCTCAAATGGGCACACACTAAGACAAACTATATCTGTACAGTTGTTGTTCCCTTCATCTACAAATTTAAGAGCCCATGGGTTTTCCCCTTTCTTTACTTTATTCTTTCATTCTTTCTTTCTTGATACCTATAATGAATTGGTGTGTGCTTTGGAGTTGGGGGAGGTGTTCTACTTCTTCTGTGCTACATATTCCTGTACTAGATATGCAGAAATTGCATAATTACTAAACAATATTCACTGTTGCTTTCTAATGCATGTCTTTGAGTATAGGGAGTAAAAACAATGAGAGATGGTCAGCTTGCTTTTCTTAAGCATTCTTGTGGCAGACCAGAGTCCCTCCTTGAAGGAGCAGCTCCTTTTCTCCAAGGATCATTGTGTAACTTGTAATGCAACACCTAACACAACAACACAATAAATTTGTCAGCCACATCTTCTGACATTAAACTGTACACAAGGCAACAGCTTTAATTCATGGAGTGCAGTTAGTGGGTGCAAGAGTGCAGGATAGACCTGGCAATCTGGTGAATCGATTCGCGTTCCGGTCAGTTGAAGATCAGTTCGGATTGGCATCGGGTCACTCAAATTTGGTTCGGTTCGGGTCCAGTTTTTGGGTTCAAGTGTACTCGGGTGAAGCTCTTTCCGATTAGGTTTTGCTTTGATTTGGGGTTAATTAGGTGTAGATCTTAATCAGGTCACTTTTCGGGTTGCAGTTTGGATTGGTTTCGGGCTTCTTCGGGTTTGGATCAAGATTGTATCATGCATTCGAGTCTCGGGTTAGCTTTGCCAGGTCTGGTGCAGGATAACAACATTTGGTACCAGGGAAAGGTCGACGAATTTTCTTTTCGAAATTATGCTAAAAGAGATTTTCAGGTATGACAAATTTAGTGACAACTCTAGCTCCATTAGAAAATTTGGTCTGTCTTGCAGTTAGTGAAGGTACATAAAACAATCCCTATTGTACTTATAGTGGAAGCCAATGCAAACAATGCAATTCAAAGCGTCAAAACAAATAATGATACCTGTATTAATGTGGCAAACACGTCATCTTCACTTAAATTTGAGAGCAGGGCAGCCCATTCTGCTGTATGACCGAAACCAGATTTCTGGCGCTCAGCTTCAAGTAACATAGAATCTCGATAAAAGAAACGCTGCCAGATTTTCTGCACATTGGCCAACTTGAACTCGATCTCTGTTTCATTGATTCCCTGCAGTTAACAAATAGGACCCACCCGTCAGTCAGACAATAGCACCATGTATTCTGCAATGCAGGCTCAAAATTCAGATGCAGAAGATTACCCTGAGAATGTTTATCATGTTTGGAATTTCATCCTCGCTGATCCGAACAGCAAAACTTTCATAGTTGAGCACGTTCTCGTATGGGAGGAAGATGCCATCCTGAGCATGAGGAACTAAAATAATTAAACACTCCATACATATGTGAATGAAAATTAAATTTGTATTAAAAACAGTAGAAAAAGCAATAAAATACCTGGATAATAACAGGGATACATCCTTGAAGAATGCTGTCTTCCATTCTACCGCTCCAACCATCCCCTGGAAAAACCCCACAGAAGATTGAACTGGCCAGTTCTTCACGGTAATTGTTGGAGCGTATTGGGGTCACAGTCACATCGGGCTGGTGCTGCCTACCCAGCTTCCCATCCTTGTTGGGACTTGAACCGAATTCTTCAGCTACCTTTTGTCTAATACCCATGCTATATCTGAATGAAAATTAAATTTGTATTAAAAGGAAAACCCGAAAGTGAAGAAACCTTTGACACTAAGAGTAAGTGAAATGACCTAGTATTATTTCCACACAAAGAACTTACGTAGCTTCAGGTCTGCCATTTTCATATGCTGGCCCCAGGTTCCCATTGAAGTAAAACAGTGTCTTCCGCTTATCACGAGGCCTGCAGCAGAAAGTAGACCCAATCCAGTGCATCGTAAAGTCAAACCAAAGCATACTCAAGGGGCTCAAGAGAAGCAATATTTGTACAAGACAAATTGTCCTGTAGATACGCACCTGGCCCAAAGTTTAGCCCTAAAGGAGTTTTCATCGGGCCGTTTCCAAGCAGGAAGAACAATATCTTTTTCAGGATCAAAGCACGGGTGGCTGCCTCTTAGAGAAGGGGAAATCCAATCCCAGTTGTCAGGCCGGTAGGCAGTTGTTGAGTGGTTATGCTTTGAATTTGTGTTACCCCAGTGAACCAGCATCATGCTGTTCCATATCTCCTTTGGGGCATAGCAGGCACTTTCATCCCATGAGAAAAACTGCCTTCAGGAATTATTTAAAAAAGAAAAAAGGTCACTACAGATGATTTGTCGTTACACAAGCAAGTTGCAGTAGTTCGTTTTGATATGTTTACATGGAATACTTATGCACAGCATACCCAGATATGGTCTTTTCCTGATGACTGGTTCCAGTAAGGATACTGTTGCATGATGTGATAATATGCTTGCTTATAGAATTCCAATGCTAGGGAGCTCCTCAAGCCCCCATGAACCTGAGAATTCAAAGATCGGAGTTGAGAGTATAAAACTATCATTGAGCCTTCAACCATCAGCTTAAACTTTTGGTTGATACGGTTTCACAATAAGAAAGTAAGTATAAAATTCAGTAAAGTGAGGACAATCATTAAGCCACAGCGCAATTAACAATCTATGCACAACATTCTAATGATATAAGTCATTCTCATATTCAGTTTCTCTTGGATCAACAGATTTTGTTTATTTTTCTCTCATGTTGTTGCAACTTTCTTTCTCGTCCACATGGTTTGAGCATGTATGAATGTGGGTTGGAGGCTTTGATAGTTCCTGTCCATTTCTATGCTCTCTACCTGATGTGGGTGCCCCAGATACATATTTCAGTTTGCCCGTATGTATCCTCCATGGATCCCAAGAATAAAACTAGCTGGATTTTGGTGATACAAAGGTAATGTTTGAAAAAGATAATCATCAATGACAATGAGTTACCAAAGTGCAATGGAGTAAATACTAGATGTTACAGTTCCAACCTCAAGAAATCACTAATGAAAATGGGCAATCACATGTATCAATTATCATTATCCCAGCAAAGAGTTACCTCCAAACCCAGGTGGGGAGAGTCATCCGCACGAGTAATGATGCATGAATCGAGAACAGGAACAAAGAAAAAGTCTGCTTCTTCACCATTTAGTGTTCTATGTGGACTAGCCAACATGCTTTCGTAGATTGCTATCTGCAGACAAAAAACAACAAAGAAATGTACATGGCATTAGAAACCAAATTTGGTCACCCAAAAGGTCATAATCTTCTCATCCTGTGAAATCAGATAACTCTTCCCTTTCTTAACTTCCCAAATTGTTGTAAAATTTTGCTATTATTGTAGAAAAGCAATATTCCTTTTTAGAACTGTACAGAGAATTATTTTACTCGCCAAAGTTTGTTATGTTATATGAAAAAAGACAGTAAAAATAGAGCTCTATATTACTCCATACCTGAGCGCCATACAGCTGTTCTGTCCAGAAAGTAGCATTATTGTCATCATAGAGTCTGTTTACGCAATGAAACTTGAAATGACGTCCCTACATCACCGCATAATGGTAAAGCTATTAAGCAAAACTTATATCTCCAAAATTACAGCACATCACAGAGCATGCTCACCCACCTCTAGGAGCAAGCTGTTAAATTGCGGGGGCAAATCATAAACATATATAAGGGGCCTTCTCTTCATAACTGAAGCGCTTAGGGTGACAACACTTTCAGCAAGATCTGCATTTCCTGGCATATCAACTTGAGCTGGACTTAGCCATCGAGGCCAATCCTTGATGGACGAGAAAACTGATGGAATACTGCAATCAACTCCATACCAGCCGTTGTGACACTGATGTAATTGAACTATATGAGTTGTAATATACCGTTGCAAGTTACGTCATGTTTTAATAATTAGTACTATCGATTTCACACAATCTCTCCCTAGGCAATGTTCATACCTGACAAAAACCATCACGGCAATGGCCATGACCAGAGCACTGATTGATGCAGGTGGATAAAACAGGTACTTCACAAAATTTTCCGACACGTCCATCATATTTACAATGGCATTCCTCTTTAAATTTCACCTTTCCAGCATAGCCTTCTGCTGGGTCCACATTACACCAACCTACCACACTGCTATTTGTGGTAAATACATCTAGGTCAGGTTTGTTCCAGTCAGTCGATGTTGGAATCCCAGGTCCGAGTCTTGAACTGGAAAGAAAAAAGAAAAGCAAATATATTGCGAATGAGGTCATGTTCACAAAATAAAGCACAAATGCAAGATAGCTAAATACATTGTTAGGCGTTGAACGATTGACAATTTATTACCTTGAAGTATGGTCACCTAACAAATTAATCCAGTACTCTGCGAAAATAGTAATTTACCATCCAAAGTTTTAAGAACCGAACTATGAATAACATGGTTTTTCTTGCCTCCAAAATTACAGTATCTTTTTCTTGAGTGGTTTTCCTTGTCACAAAAAAAAAAAAAAGACTGAACTTTTTAAAAATATGTATTTTGACTTCTCTATGACTCTAACACAAGCAGTTGCCACTGTCGAATATGCCATAGATACCACAACCATGACAACAAGCCCTAGCACCAATGAGCTCTTAGCTCAATTGGTATCTGCTGCATTGTGGTATTCGACAGGTCACGGGATCGATTCCTGGGAGCAGCAACAGGCGTGCATGCCTGGTTTCCCCAGGCCCAGCTTTCCCTCCATGCATTGGAGTGCATGGAGATGTTGATTCCGGCATAGATACCACAGCCCAATTGCCCAATTCATTAATTAATGCAAAATTACAAAACTATCCTATTTTGGGGGACCAAAATTTCTAAAGGATTGGCTAAGAAAAGGTCTAAGATAACCGTCCTTTAAACCAATCTTTTAGATGGGCAAATCTCAAGATACTCAAGGGTCATGTGTTCTTTGCTTACTTGATCGTAAACCCACATGCCTCTGCCACAGGGCGGTCTGGGTATTTTGTGCCTTCCCCACACAAGCACCTTGTTCTTTTCGTGTCACAACTAGCCGAGCAAATAGAGACAACCCACGGACCATAGGGTTGATTCGGAGAGCTAGGGTAGTTGCATGCCAAATTCAGTTCTTCAGAGCACACATCACCTGTGCCACGAACAAACAATATTGTTTATAGCTTACTAGCTCACGTGATATATGATAGTTGACAAAAAAGTGAGAGCATGATTTCCACAGGAACATCTCACGTTCATATTTAGTAAGATAGTTCCAGGAACAAATGGTTCATCATGGAAACATAGGATTCAAGAACTTGACTGATCGTTAGCCAGGGCGTAAGACGGATCCATATAAAAGCAGGACTTTGCGCCACATTAAAAAAATTCACATATTACACATCATCCACAATTCCGCATACAGAACTAGCCTAAAAAGGTGGTTTTGAATTTTGATACAGTAGTAAACTCTTCAGTATTTAGCCAATTCTTCGATAATTCCTATGTGTAACCTTTACTGATATAAGCTTCAAAGTAAAAGCTGAACTGGTTAATTAACAAAAGAAAGACCAAAGTACAATCCATATATCACCCCGTGCCATATAAACCTAAACCTTGATATTACCAAATGAATCGATTGACCAAAACCCAAATTGGACACATTCCATGATTCAATCTCTTAAAAAGAAGAGAACTAACCACTAAATCCATGAAAGCAACGACACTTCCCCAATTCATAATTGCAGACTCCTTGCCCACTGCAATCATTCCCGCATGCTTTCCCGGTAATTTTCTGCCAGCAAAACCAACAGAAAAGCACAATCAACAAAAATTGTTCATTGCAAGAGACCAATATGATCAATGTCATGGACCGGAGATGAACCTCACCTCAGTGATGTGTATTTCTTTAACAACCGAGTCACAACCAGAAAGCCAACGACCAATTTCCGCCTTCCAGGGAGCACCACGATAAACGACTGCATTGTGCAGATCAGCACGGAACCGACGATCTAAGTCGAGCTCCACATCCTGATGAAAGCCTCCTATTCCTTTGGTTGATCCATTTGTAAGAAGACATGATGTTTGAGCTTGTCTTACACCAAAATAATCCAATGTAGATCCCAAAGGGGACAAGAAGAGGTGAACTACAGAGAGCAGAACTAAAAATGACCCAACAGCTGCCAAAAGTGACCATGAGCAATGCCCTTTTTGCATTGACAGCACCATCTTTGTTCCAAAAAAACCCTCCTCCTCTGCAATAAACCCTCTTAACTAACTCCTGACAATCTCATAGATATGCAAACTTCTCACCCACTGTGAAAAATGAAAGTTTTTGTTACAAGGAAGGAGGGTAAATCGCAACTCACACCCAGAAAGCATGTACCAAACCCACATCACAACTACTCCCAAAATAGTCAAATTCCCCAAATGGGCATCTAAATATGTCCTCAATTACAGAAAAGCAGCATGAAATTTGCTGGAAAAAGGGGCGCCAGATCACAAATGCAGCAACAGGGAAAGTATGCACAAGAATTACAAGTCAAGGTGAAATGAACAGGAAACTGACCTGAAGATCTGCAGTTGGTCAAATTACAGCAGAATTTTCAAATAATGACAGAAAATTTTATGAAATTGAGAATGACCCAGTTGGTAATCTGTAGAGTAAAGCATTCATACTCGAATCATGCTGTCAAGAAAGTGAGAGAGAAGCCGCCAAGGTGAGGTCCAAAATGGGCATTTGAAGTGGAGAGCTGGCTTAGGCTTAGCTGAGTTGTAAATTTGTAATGAATCATGATTAGACGAATTGGTCAGTGTCAAAGGTAAACACCTTTTTCTTCACTATTTCTTCACTGAACAATGCATACTTGGCTCCTTATGAAATTAATATTTATTATTATTTTAAATTTTAAATTTTTTGACAATTATTATTAATTATTAATTAAAAAAATTTGGAATATATTGGTTACATTAACAATTAAAATTAATATCCTAACAAATGAACCCCTTCTGTTAGGTATATTTTAAATATTTTTTTATAAATTTTAAAAAATATAGATAAAAGTGTGATATTATACCATTTATATGCATTATTATAATTATAGAAATTAATTATGTAATATTTTTCAATTTAATTTATAAATAAATATATTTTATACAAAAACAAAACACTTGAAATATGTCCTGCCCCAATATATTTATCATTTTCGTTCTTCTAATCATCTTTTTTTTTGATAAACCTTCTAATCATCTTAATGAACCAACGTTCACATTTCACAAGGGAAAAAAATCGCTAATTTATCATTGTTACTATTACTTTCTTTTTTAGATACACTATTTACTATTTCCAAAATCATATTTTTTTTATGGAATTATTTGCAAAATCATTGATAATGTTTAATCATTTGATTTTATTGGATTTCTTAGCAATTAAGAGCTTGATATAGTCTATCAAAAAAAAAAAAAGTGCTTGATATAGAGAAATTCCATGCCAATTTGGATTTTGATGCCATATTTGCTCCCAATTACACGCGCACAAGTATATATATACTAGTATTTAGCACGGGGCGTAAATAAATCATTGTTGAAATCATTGTCGATGTTATATTTACAGAGAAAACAATGAAAATAAAACAAATAGTGCGCGCCTGGGGAAAAAAAAGAAAGAATGGAAAAAATAGTGCTGAAAATATAGAAGTATTTTGTATTTTCTTCCTTTTTGTCAAGTATTTATAAATTATAATTGATGGTTAATAGATAATTTGCTCTCATATTCTATAATTGTTATTTTTGCTCGCTAGTGAGTATGATGAAAAAAAATATTATGTAACCCCTTTTTCTGGTAGTTAAATTTTTATTTACAACCATATTAATACAATGTTATTCTTTTAATATTTTGTGTAATATGTATTATTAGTCAATTTATACAATTATAATGTTGGATGGAAAAATCTGTTTTAATATATTATAAATATATGATGGAACTAAAAGTCATTTTAATGGTGTTTATTGTTTAGTAATTGATATTTTAAATTAATTGATAATTATTATGTAATTTTCATTAAAAAAATATCATGTCCTAGTTTAATAGTGGCGCCGAAATGCAATCTTGTATAGAATAAATATTTGTAAATGTGCAATGTAAATTGTAAACTAACATGATATTATATTCTAGTAACTGAAATTTTGAATTAATTGAACGTTATTGATTGAAATTAAAAAAGAAGATAATCACTATTAATTTTTATTTTTAAAAAGAAATTTCACATCATAGCCATCAAATTTTGTACCCATATATCATATGTACATAATCAAGGATAAATGAGTAATAAATTAAAATATTAAAAATTAATTTTATAACATTATTATATGCATAATGTGCAATAAATTAATATGATATTTTATTAAATATTTAGCCAATTTTTCATTAAAGTGATAATATCACTTTAATAAGACACACACTCATACCCCAATTTATAAAATTAATTTCATCTCTTATTTTATTTATATTGAAAATATCGTGTTAAAAAAAATTTCTCTTATTTTTTAAAAGTATAAATATTTCTCTTATTGATAAACTACCTTAGATACATTCCAAAAGAAACTATCGGATAAAAGGAAATTATTTTAGATGGAATGTAAATGGTGGTTTTATTTTATTTATATTGTTGTATTTTAATAATTAGCTAATATGATTTATTTAATTGTCAATTTAGTACTAAGACTTGTGTGTTGTACGGAACGTAATTAAATAACATTTTCTATAATGTTTTCCCCTAAAAATAATATATTCATTTATTATTTCATAATTGAAATAACTATAAAATTTAAAAATTATATATCAATGCTCTACAATTATTTTTAATTTTTAATTTTTTTATTGTGTTTTAATTAAGGTTTAAATCATATCAATATTTGGAAACTACGATGTACATATATATTTGGACATGTACGTTTTACGTGCTATGTATAGATATGTCTACAATATTTTCACATTTAATTCACATCTAAATTATTTTTTTATATATGTGTGTGTTTAGATTATTCATGAAGAAACAATCGATAATTTGCATTATCAAAGATCACTAAGGAAGTAAGGAAAATTGAAAACAAATGAATACTCATGTTTGTTGTGGAATACAATTATTCAAATACCAAATATATGAGAGATCAATGGAAAAGAAATACACGAAAGAGTAAAATAAAATGACTTTATCGAAACTTGTCATATATACTGCATACATTCTTATTTTCTATTTAAAAATTTTCAACTATAAACACATTAAAAAAATAATAATAACAACAAAAAATTGATTTATATTCTAAAGTACAACCTAATAAACAGTATTCCATTGTAGTAGTTCTACATTAAGAAGAAAGGATTAGAAAAACAAAGAGAGAATAATGATTATCACATGTAGGTGGTGTAGCCCACTGAACACTGTATTATCTCTAACTTGAAAGAGAAGTAACAATCACAAATACAAATAAGCAACGATCATGTGTTATTCTACAAATGATAATATCATATTTAGTATAAGTAAAGGTAGGTAGAAAATTTGACAATATCTATTGCCTACATATTGTAATGATTCATAATTTGATTTAAACAGAAATTGACGTTCAGACAATATCAAAATTGCTGGAGTACAACTAATGTGTGCAAGTATAGTATATTGTTTCGTTAATACCCTATTCAATTAAAATAAAAATGTCTCTATTCAAAACATTTATTATTTTCTTAATACTCCCTTAACTACCTTTCTAGGTAGTCTCTCACATATTATATTATATTATATTATATTATATTATATTATATTATATTATATTATATTATATTATATTATATTATATTATATTATATTATATTATATTATATTATATTATATTATATTATATTATATAAAAGGTTTGGAAATAATGAAATAGGAAAAAAAGTTATAATTATAGGGACTAGCTACCTTATTAATTAGACCATAAACTACCTAATATTTTACCCAACTGAACCAATGTAACTTGTATTCTATTTTCCTAATAAATGTTCATGAGATGTACATTACATCGCTTGTGATATCCATATGCTAATTATTAAGACATGTGTTTTTCATCTTAATTATTCATTTTATGACAAGTTCATAGGATTATTATTTAACTGTGATCCTTGTATGCCTATAAAGATTGGTCTTTATGGTCTTATGAAGTCCCAACTCCCAATGATCTCGATCAAATTAACTCAAGAAGCCAAAATAAATGATAAACCACCAACAAACAGTCCAAATACTCAATCAGAATCAGGTTAAAAATCGTGATTAAACCTTGAATCAAATCTACCCGCTCAATATATCTCATATGATTTGATTATTTATAGTATGCATCCCTACTTCAACCAATTAGCATTTTATGAATAAAATTATCTAAGAAGTTAGCTAAAACCCACATTAAAATGATAAAAATAATGGAATGAACTGGAGCTTGCAAAATTACATAATGAAAATAAAAGATATGACTACCTCTAAAGAGAACGAGCTCGTCAAGGTAGACTAAGGCTTTGAAGCTTGGTAGCCTAAAAGAGAATCATCGGCCACTATATTCAGATGCTGCAAAAACAATCTACCAAGAATAACTTATAGGATGCACCACCTGTTCTATAAAGAGTTGAATAAAAACATCACCATTTAAAAATAAATTTTTGAGATGATCTCAAAAATACCATTTCTTTCATTACAATAAGTTGCCTCAAGACCTTACCTAGCTCGAGTATTTATAGAAGAAACTTAGACCAAGTTAAAGAAAAACAATCCTAGCTAATGAGGAGCTAAATCAAGGGTTACAAATGATCCTGGAACATTAGCATCCAAGGATTAAAATTAATAGTTAAAGTCAACCCCTAAGTCACATATATACTAGTTATACCCGACAAATCGGTTTTTGGGTTGAATTCAATTTGGGCAATTTGTCTTTTTATTCAATGAGCATGATAACCTTCTTGATTCAAGATGGTTCTTAACCATCTTGAATTGTTCATATTTCATATTTTTGTAACTTTTATTAATAGTTTTTTTAATAATTATATATATTTATCAATTATAATGATATAATACTTATTAGCTAGGTCAAAAAATATAATAATACCCTAATTTTATCAATCATAGTAGAAAATGTACATTTTATACATAGTTTTATATTTATGAAATAAATATAAATAAATAATTATTTTTAAATTGTTTATAAGTTGTAGTAACCCTAAAAATAATGAAACATACCTTTAGAATGATTTAAATACACTTACATTTAACTTTATTAGTGATTTAGAAAAAAATGTAAGATGGTTAAGAATCATCTTGAGTCAAGATGTTTATCATTTTCGTTATTCAATTGGGTGTACTTGAGTGAATCATATAAAGGGTATTGTCATTTAATTATCATGCTTTGAATTTGCTCATCTCACAAAGTCTTCTTCAACAAAGTTTTAGTCCTCTCACCATTATATTAAATGTTTGTAACAATCGCATTGATTATTTTTACTATTGTCGTATTTCTAATGTGTAAACTATTCACTTGCATTAGATATTAGATACAATATGATGAATTTATGTTATTATAATATGAGATTACAGAATACTTATAAAAGTTAAATAAGGAATTAATATTGTTTATCCTTTATTTGTCGAATATGTTATTTATGATTCATTTAAATCTCGATTGAGTTCAAACCAAATCGAAAATTCAAGTGTATTTTTCTAATAAATTTATCTGATTTTTTTATTAAATTAATTGCAGATTGATGAACATGGGAAGGTGAATGTACTAAATATAAATATCTAGATTTCTTAGAATTTAACATATTTATTCTGAAACTTTTTGTTGTTAAATTATAAGATCTTACAAAATCACAAACTTTTTGTGTAGTATAACAACTTAATTCTGGTAAATCAAATATTTGTCCAACAACATATTCTCCATATTTATTGATTTTTGAACTAGATTGTAGGTGGTTTATGTTGAGAGTGTGATGTAGATTTGGTTCCAAAACTACATCATGGAAGCCAAGTACTTAGCTACATTGACAAAGAGCTTGAAACTATCACATTTGGTCTACATTCGAATGGTCTCAATCATGAAGGAGTGATGATTTGCTCTCTAACTCAAGAACCATGAAGCTACCAAAGAAAGTGTCCTAGAGTGAAATGATCTACATTCCAAGAGCTTTCCAATGGTTCAAGAATCTTTAAATTTGGTTAAGTATAGAGCAAGTTATCATCATTTGTAATCTAGCTTAGTTCATTAATTTCTTTATGATGTAATCATTTGTGTAGGATGATGTAAGCTAGATGGTTGTAGTTTCTTGCATATAACACGCCTAAGGGGGGCCTCTACTAGTATAAATAGACCCCTTAGGGTGCCTTGTAATTCATTCAATCATAAATCAAATACAAGTAAACACATGATGTTTTCTCTCTAGTTTTGTGCTAGTCCTCTCGTTTCTCTTGAGGGAGAACGAAACTATCTCCCTTCTTCTATCCAAGGTTGGCATCCTTGGTGGTGATAGGAAGGAATTGAAGATCTCTTGAAGGTGGTGTTCCTTTATCCTTCCAAGAAGCTTCAAGTCGCCATTATTGTTCATTCATCCAAGCGTTTGTTCGTTCATCCATTTCGTCCATCATCAACATTTTGGTAACCCTTTTTCGTAGTTCTTTTCCATCTTTTCCATCCATTTCAATCCCATTTTCGAACATTAAGAACTTTGAGAAGCAAAATTCTTATCTTGGTTTTTAAAGATCCTTAGCTTTTGTATAATTTGATCATCCTTGGTCTCATTATACATCAAAATTGGTATCAAAGCTTAGGAGATTGATTCTCTTAGTTCTTGATCAATCTTGTCACCATCTTTCCATCAAAAATCCATCCCCATCATCCCACCATCATCACGCCACCAAAGTTCTTCCAAGAACTCATCAAGAACTCAACAAGAACCCATCAAGAACTCATAAAGAACCATAAACTCCACAAAAAAACCTATAGCCCAAACACAATCCGCCCAAACACAAACCTCTCTCGTCCTTTACCCATCCAAAGCCCCTAAACCGTGAATCTTGTAATCTTTTTGCACCAAGATTGATCAAGATGGACGATTCTAGCACGTCCACACCTACACCAACGGAACCCCAAGAAGATGTTGAAGCTTTGAAGAAAAGAATCACCTATCTCAACGATCAACTCAAGAGATACATGCATCTACAACATAGGGTGAACCGTGGAGATAGTGAGATTAATGAAAGTGATGAAGAAGTGCCTCAAAGACGTCCCCCAAGGGAGGAACGTTTCGACTTCAAAGTAGAGATCCCCGAATTTGACGGTAATCTTGATCCTGAAAACTTTTTAGATTGGATGCAAACCGTTGAACGTGTATTTGATCTTAAGGAGGTCCAAGATGAAAAGAAGGTCAAATATGTGGCTCTTAAATTGCGAAAACATGCGTCCATTTGGTGGACTAATTTGCAAAAGAAGAGGCAACTACAAGGGAAGGACAAGATCAAAGCATGGATCAAAATGAAGAAGAAGTTGCAACAAAAGTTCCTACCACCAAGTTATCTCCAAGATAACTATTACAAATTGCAATGTTTGGTCCAAGGGAGAAAAAGTGTTGAGGAGTACACAAAGGAATTCGAGCATATTCTTTGGCGTTGTGATCTCCAAGAGGATGAACCTCAAATTTTGGTACGTTTTCTATATGGTCTAAATGATTGGATTCGTAACATTGTTGAGTTACATCCTTACCAATCTTTGGACGAATTGAGTTCTTTGGCCTTAAAAGTAGAAAGGCAAAGAAAGGAAAGAGGAAAAGAAAATGTGACCAAGTACCAAACCACATACAAACCCCCACAAAACACACACCCTTACAATCCACCACAAAAACCCACATTCCTCACAAAACAACCAAACACAAGAGCACCACAAAATCAACCCCCATCCATTCCCAAACCCCACGTCCAAGAACCAAAACCCCTAGCCCCAAGAAGGTGTTTTCGTTGTCAAGGTTTAGGACATTATGCTTCGGAGTGTCCTAACAAAAGGGTAGTATCTTTGGTGGAATATCAAAGTGCTTTGTATGTAGAACCGGAGTATCATGAGGATGAACATGAGAAAGAAGAAGAAAATGACGTGAATGAGGAAGAAGAGGTAGAAGAGGCCGATGAAGGAGAAATGCTAGTAGTAAGAAGGGCCTTAAGTGTTGCTAGTGTCCCAAACGAGCTAGAACAAAGGGAAAACATCTTTCACACTGTAGACACAAATTTCGAGCCTGAAATAAATAAAGACAAGAAATATGAGAAACAAATTAATTTGTATTAATATTTGAATGTAAACGGGTACAATCTCTGTATTAAATACAATAAAGTAATCCTCTGATTCGATCTCCTGAAATTTGGGTGAGCCGAGGGCGCGGACGCTTGATCTCGATCTCAAATGCAGGTCTAGCTGAAGAACTTTTGTAGCTGTTTTTGAGCTGAAGGTCTTGACCGTTGATCCTTGCTTGATAGCTGAAGGTTTTGAGCAATAGTTCTTCAGGTTCTTGGATGCGAGGGCTTGAGTGCTTGATCTCGATCGTTGAACCAGACGAAGAAGATGACTGTAGTCTTTGACGGGAAGAATAGAAGTTGTCGAACTTGCAGGCGTTGGTCCTTGGCGCTTGATAGCTGGAGGTCGCTTGTAGTTCGATCTTCTGAAGGCTTTGCAGGTCTTGCTAAAGAACTCTGAAGCAGTTCTTGATCTTGACGTGGTAGAGGCTTGAAGACTCGATCTTGAACTTTTGCAGACTTCGATCCTTGGCGCTTGGTAGCTGGAGAATACTAGCAGTTTGATCTTCTGGAGCCTTTGGAGTGCAGAATGCCGAATGCCACCGGGGGTAGACTGCAGTGTGTGTTGAAAATGAGGGAGATGACCCATATTTATAGGTTCTGAAGGCCTAGGGTTGCCTAAGGTTTGAGTCGGGCTTTGGGCTTGGGCCCAAATTAATTAATTATCCCTTTATTTGAAATAAAGAAATAATTATTATTTTCTGCATCATAATTGACACGTGTCATGATATTGTTGGCAAGGATGCATTTCCATTTAAAATTCAATTAAATGGACCGCCGTAATTAATTTAACACGTGGCAGATAATAATTAGCCGAATAAATTTAATTTATTTTCCACGTGTAATTTTTTAATTGGTCGACAAATTTTTGCCTCCTACAGATGCCCCCTTCGAGAGTCGGTCGCGGACACGAATTTGAGTGTTTGTAGCGATTGGGTCTTGAATACTTACTGAATTGACTTGAACTTAACATAATAATTTTTTTTTTCCGTGGGCCAAAACATCGCATTGCTGAAACAAGATGGCGTTTAATTTGCTTTGAGCATACCTCCAATCTGAATTTATCTTTATCATCAATACTTAGTCAACGTCTAGGCCATTAAGAATTGTCAAGCATATCAATCTCCATTGCCCTCATTTTCTGTTTTTTTTTTTTTTTTTTTTTGTTTACAATACCAATTCTTCAAAGAAGCATCATGTTGGATACAAATTTATCAAGAAATTAATAAAGATAAAATTCTTGATATCCCAATTGTAGTTGAAGTAGAGTCATAACTAAGTCAGTTTCTATCCAGATCTTATTGGATAGACTTCTTAGCAGTAGAATTAGAGTAGGGTTCCAACAGTTCTGTTGCTGGATCTCAATATAAATACATCCTCGAGGCTTCCGATACCTTGCTCCTCCTTTTTTTTTGGTTCTGCCAAGTCTATTGATCATCACCGTGATCTTGATTTTGATAAAAGGAAAATTATGGTCTTGATCATCATGATTTTGCCTTGATGTATCCCCTTTTTTTTCGTTTTCTTTTTTCGTCTCTATTTTTTTTAGTCTCAATTTTGCCTCTGATCATCATCATCATCATCATGCTTGCGGGGATGATGATGATCGTGTTTTTTTTTTGCCATCTCGATGTTCATAATGCCGATGATTTGTGGCAGTAGAGAGCCCCGATGATAACGATCATGCGCCTCATCATACACCTACCTTTCTTTCCTCTGTTTTCATCATCATCATCATCAAGCTTTTTATGTTCTCCCATGATGATTAAGATTTCCTGGAAAAGCCCATGGATTATTTTTTTTAGTATCGCACATCATCTTCATCTTCACGATTTTTGATTTTGGTGATGATCATGAGGATGATCTTGAGCCCAGATATTACCCTCATCTTGATCATGATGTGATGAAAATTTTTTTTGTCTCTGTTCTCCATGCTGGTTAAAAAGTTGTTGATCATACTTTATTTTATTTTATTTTTGATGATCTTGGTTTTTTTTTCTCTGTCTCTTACAATCTTGACGATCATCATAATTATGGTTTTGATCGTGCTATGACCTTTGGTTTTTTAGTCCTTGTTTTTGGTCACCACCATGATCTTGATGGTGATGTGGTCTTGATCTTAATCATGGGAGATGAATTTCGATCATGCTCTTGATTCTTTTTCTTTTTTTTTGGGTACCCTTGTTGATCATATTGTTCAACAACACGAGCAGAGGATGCATGGTGGCTCGAAACAACACTCTGCAACTTTACTTTTTATGGCTCTACCTTCCTTCCCCACTGTATTTCAGCATATACGAGCCTTTTTTCCATTTCCAAGCACCGTTTTAATAAATAAGATTAGTTGATAGAGTAGGTTGCCCATTCTGATATCAATACCCAGTAGAATAACAGAGAGAGAAAGAGAGACAGGGGGCGAAGGAAAATAGACCGAGGCTTTGTTTTTGTAGCGTTGTACAAGTGGAGATATTTGCCTTTTGTGCCAATTAATAACCAAAGTAAAATAAAGCCTCAAGTCCTTGTCATCAGATGAAGATGAATCTGACTCCATCTTTTTTCTTTTTCTTTTTTTTTGTTCTCTTTTCTCTTTTTCTTTTTTTTTTGCTTGTACATCACGTGGAAGTTGATGTATTTTGATATATTTTTTTTCATATAATTTGACCTTTTTTTTCATGTTTGATTTTTTTTTTGCCATCTTTTTGGTACAGGGAGCTGAGATTAATTGTCATCGTGTGCTTGAAGTTGTCCTTCGTCATCATCACAGTCTTGCTTACTCCTCAGCGTGCTGACGTATCTTCAGGACTGTCTGGGTCGACAGTGTCGCCATCTCGCTTCCTTGGGCTATTCCTTAGCGTACTGACGTAGAGTAGTCCTAAACTACTCTCTTCAGGACTGTCTGGGTCGACAGTGTCGCCATCTTTGCTTTCGTGGACTACTCCTCAGCGTACTGACGTAGAGTAGTCCTAGACTACTCTCTTCAGGACTGTCTGGGTCGACTGTGTCGTCTTCTCCGCTTTTGTGGGTATTCCTCAGGGACGTTCTGATGTATTAGACATCTTTGAGGTGTCTCTTTTCATAATTGACCTGGGTCGACAGAGTCGTCATCGTGTTTACTCCTCGGGGATGTTTTGATGTATTAGACATCTTTGAGGTGTCTCTTTTCAGAATTGACCTGGGTCGACGGAAGTCATCATCTGGTTTACTCCTCAGGGATGTTCTGATGTATTAGACATCTTTGAGGTGTCTCTTTTCAGAACTAACCTGGGTCGACGGAAGTCATCATCGGGTTTACTCCTCAGGGACGTTCTGATGTATTAGACAACTTTGAGGTGTCTCTTTTTCAGAACTGACCTGAGTCGACGGAAGTCATCATCGGGTTTACTCATCGGGGACGTTCTGATGTATTAGACATCATTGAGGTATCTCTTTTCAGAACTGATCTGGGTCGACGAAGTCATGGTCTCATCGCAAGTGGAGTACTCCTCAGTTTACTGACGTAGAGTAGTCATAGACAACTCTCTCAAAAACGTTAGTACAGTTTGGTTCGACGGAATCAGCGCCTCGCCGCGAGTGGAACACTCCTCAGCTTACTGACGTAGAGTTGTCATAGACAACTCTCTCAAAAACGTCAATACAGTTTGGTTCGACGGAGTCAGCACCTCGCTGCAATTGGAACACTCCTCCTGGACTTTTTGCCGTCTACGTTATGTGAAGAGCGAACTTGAATTCTGTGTTGAGGCATGATGAGCCAATCGGAATTTCTTCTAAAGATCGACAATAAGCCACCTAATTTGTCTTCGGCTACAAGCGTCATCGATTGACAGAAAGGACACTGCCATCTAGCATGCCCCCAATATTGATCTGAATGAGACGTCAATGTCGCCAGCTTGAAAGAGTCTACTACTTAGCCAAAGGAGTGCGCCGCTGATTTGAAGGATGATGACATTGTCTTGGAGCGGAAGTCGATCGACACGATTACGATGCCCCTCGCTGCATGCTTGAAGGAAGTTCTCGACTAGCCTGAGTATTCTATTGATGGTGTTGTCTTTAAGCAAACCACCGACATGGGGATCTTGGTAAGCTAGAGTGCGGCTTGAAAGCCTTCAATCATAATGACTTGGAAGTCGGTCTATTTCTTGTACTTTTTGACTTGAGAGTCTTTATTGTGATGACATAAAAGTCTTCAAAATTTGATTTTGACGACTTGAAAGTCTTGAATTTGGCTAACTTGGAAGTCTTCAATTTTTTATGACTTTGAAGTCGGTGGGTTTGATGACTTAAGAGTCGTATGCGTTGTTGACATGGGAACCTCGAATTTTATTGACTTGGAAGTCGTGATCTTGACTTGTGAGTCCTTTTATTTTGTTGATTTTGTCGACTTGGGAGTCATGAGGCTTGGTGATGAGGGAGTTTGACTGACTTGGAAGTCTTTGTCTTGTTGTTGACTTGGAAATCAAGGGACTTGGTGACTTAAAAGTCTTGAAATTTATTGATTAGAAAGTCTTGAATTTTTGCTGGCTTGGAAGTCTTTAATTTTTGTTGACTTGGAAGTCGGTGAATCTAGTGACTTGAGAGTTTTTTATTTGATTGACTTGGGAGTCATTGACTTGAAAGTCTTCAATTTCGACTTGGGAGTCTTTAATTTGCTAACTTGTAAGTCCTTGAAGTTTGTTGACTTGAAAGTCTTGGAGTTTGTTGACCAGGAAAGTCTGCAAAATTTGGTGACCAGGGATGAGGTTTTTTTTTTTTTTGGGTATGACTGTATTTGGGTCTCAACCCAAACTGCCTACGTACCTTAAGGGATATGATATCCATAAGGATCAAGCCAAACGTAGTTCCAATAAAAGGAGAAATGGAGAATTTTATTTATTAATTTAGCCGTACACAGTTTATACTCTTGTGGGTCAGGAGTATTACAATGATGAAAATGAAAGGAACTGAAACTGAAATCTTTTGTTTTTTTTTTTTTGATGAACAGTTTAGGCTCTTGTTCAGGAGCTACATCTTCACTGTCCTAGATTTTGACTTGGGAAGAAGAACATGTCTCCTCTTGCTCAAGTTCTTCGTCGTCATTGTTTTTGCTTTGATGACCGGTGAAAATCACAGTGCATCTCTTCACTCTCGAGATCCTTGATCTTGACCTCAATGTTGAACAACGCTTCATGCGAGATGGGATGGAGCTTTGAACTTCGTTGATGACCCCAAGGCGGTGAATGCGAGCTCATTCTTGGCGGGTGTTGAGCTTGACACATCTTGACTTGTTTGATCCTTGATAATCTGAAGACTTTGGTCTTGAACCATCCTTGATCCTGCGGAAGACCGAGGCTTTGCGCTCTCCTGGAAACCTTATTCGCTCAAAGGCAGATGCTTGTTTGCGGGAAGCTGGTTGTCCCAACCTATCAAACACGGAGAGCTTTGACTTAGGCTGATACTCCATTCCTTCATTATCATCTTCTTTGATCTCGAAGCAGGAGACCATGTTCACAACTGCAACATTATTATCTTCTCCAAAGAAGTACTTCGGAAAGTATTCCTCTAGCATGACAGGAGCACTAGGGCCTCGCTCAAGCGACTCAGTTGAACCAACTTCTTGTTTCTTGATGACTTCAAGCGTCTTCCTTTCTATCGAAGGTTGCGAGTTGTTTCTTCTCCTTTGATGCTTTCGGGGTGGTGGTGTTTGGACTTCCCTTTGCCCCCTAGTTTTCCTTCGAGTGCAGGAGATCCATTTTCCACTGTCACCAGAAGCTTCTACTTCTTGCTCATGTGCATCTTGAGGGGCCTGGACTAGTCTGAGAAGAGGAACTGGTTTTGACATCAAGCTGGATCATCAAGAATTCATTTCTCTTGGTGGAATCGATTGTCTTTGAAACATAATTGGCTTCGACATTGTCATCTAAGTCCAATATTATCTGTCCTTCCTCAGCTAGCTTCATGATCCGCTCCTTAAGTGTGACACACTTCTCAAGAGGGTGACTGAGTACCCTATGATAGCGACAATATCTTGGGTCTGTGGTTCTTCCCGCTTCTTCCGGCGTCTTTGGTTGTGGAAGTTCGATAACTCCCGTCTCTAACAGGTTGTCGAGCATTCCTAACAAATCGGAGTCTGGAAATGGGTACTTCTTTTCTTGAAGCTCCTTCAGTGTAGGGCGCTTCCTTTCAGCATCTTTTGAAGAAGTGACTTTCTCCCTTTTGGGTTTAGGTTTAGCAGAGATTCGCACTGGTTCGCTTGTTGAAATAGCCATTGACTCTTCTTTTGAAGTCTTTGGCCATTTGTCGTTCTTTTTATACCTATCGTCGTTCCTTGCATCATATGAAGATGAAGACCTTCCCAGTCGACTTGCTATGGTGATCTCCATATCATGTGCCTTAGTTGCCAACTCCTGAAAGGTTTTCGGCTTGACCATCTTGAGGACGTGGAGCAAATCCTAGTGCATACCTTGAGCGCACATATCGACAGCTGAAGCTTCGGTGAGGCGATCCTTGCATTCAAGACTAAGACCCCTCCAACGATGGATATAGTCAAGTACTGGCTCGCCCTCCCACTGCTTGGTGTTTGTCAACTCTGTCATCTTGGCGACCGTTGGCGTGATAGAACCTGTTGAGAAACTCTTGCTCCATTTGTTCCCAACTGTTGATAGATTCAGGTTCTAACTCCGTATACCAATCAAACTCGATTCCTCTCAAAGAGCGAACGAACTGCTTGACTAGTCGATCTCCTTCTGTGCCGGCGTTGCTACATGTTTCGATGAAGTGCGCGATGTGCTGCTTAGGATTACCCTTCCCATCAAATTGATTGAACTTTGGGGGTTGATATCCTTGCGGCATTCGAAGGGCGTCGATCCTCTTTGTGTATGGCTTTGTGTAAAAGTGGGTCTTGTTTGATCCCTCTCCGAGTTGAGCTCGCACTGCATTGGCCACCAAGTTTTGAATCTGCTCCACAGTCAGTGATTTTGAAGATGAGTTGCTCTTCTTGTCTTCCTCATCGCCATCACCTTTGGAAGACTCTTTGTCAGAATCTTCATCGGAGTCTTGATGCGGGCGTTTTTCTATCTTCTTCGCCAATTTTGCGATTTGTTCACTTTGTTCGCTCATCTTCTTGTCTTTCTCTTCACTTTCCCTAGCGAGCATGTTTAACATAGCCTCAAATTCAGCTATCTTTGCTTCCATGTTGACATCCATCATGTCGCTTGGATCGAAGGTCGAATTTGACTTCTTGGAGAAAGAGATGAGAGGCAGAGATGTCCCACCGAGCGTGCCAAATTTGTAGACACAAATTTCGAGCCTGAAATAAATAAAGACAAGAAATATGAGAAACAAATTAATTTGTATTAATATTTGAATGTAAGCGGGTACAATCTCTGTATTAAATACAATAAAGTAATCCTCTGATTCGATCTCCTGAAATTTGGGTGGTAGAAGCGCGACGCTGATCTCGATCTCAAATGCAGGTCTAGCTGAAGAACTTTTGTAGCTGTTCTTGAGCTGAAGGTCTTGACCGTTGATCCTTGCTTGATAGCTGAAGGTTTTGAGCAATAGTTCTTCAGGTTCTTGGATGCGAGGGCTTGAGTGCTTGATCTCGATCGTTGAACCAGACGAAGAAGATGACTGTAGTCTTTGACGGGAAGAATAGAAGTTGTCGAACTAGCAGGCGTTGGTCCTTGGCGCTTGATAGTTGGAGGTCGCTTGTAGTTCGATATTCTGAAGGCTTTGCAGGTCTTGCTGAAGAACTCTGAAGCAGTTCTTGATCTTGACGTGGTAGAGGCTTGAAGACTCGATCTTGAACTTTTGCAGACTTCGATCCTTGGCGCTTGGTAGCTGGAGAATACTGGCAGTTTGATCTTCTGGAGCCTCTGGAGTGCAGAATGCCGAATGCCACCGGGGGTAGACTGCAGTGTGTGTTGAAAATGAGGGAGAGGACCCATATTTATAGGTTCTGAAGGCCTAGGGTTGCCTAAGGTTTGAGTCGGGCTTTGGGCTTGGGCCCAAATTAATTAATTATCCTTTTATTTGAAATAAAGAAATAATTATTATTTTCTGCATCATAATTGACACGTGTCATGATATTGTTGGCAAGGATGCATTTCCATTTAAAATTCAATTAAATGGACCGCCGTAATTAATTTAACACATGGCAGATAATAATTAGCCGAATAAATTTAATTTATTTTCCACGTGTAATTTTTTAATTGGTCGACAAATTTTTGCCTCCTACACACACAAGATGTACTATTCAAGGCAAAGTGTGTTCTCTAATCATTGATGGAGGAAGTTGCACTAATGCCGCTTCTACAACCATGGTGAACAAACTACAATTAGAGGTTAGTCCACATCCATCCCCTTACACCATTCAATGGCTAAGTCATGGGAAGGGAATTCGAGTGGTTCATCGTGTTCTTGTAAGTCTTTCTATTGGTAGAAACTACAAAGACTCTATTTGGTGTGATGTAATTCCAATGGATGCTTATCATATTTTGCTTGGGAGACCTTGGCTTTTTGATAGGCATGTCACGCATGATGGGAGAATGAACACCTACTCGTTTATTCTCAACAAAAAGAAGATCACTTTGGCTCCTCTCTCACCATCATCGATCATACGTCCCCAACAACAACCACAAAAGGAGGAGACTAACATTGTGACATTCATAAAGGCCGAACATCATGAATTTCAAGAGCATAAAGATCTTATTCTAGCAAACTTGGAGGAGGAAGAAGCGACCCCAACTATTGAGAATGCACGACTTCACCCTCTTTTGGAACGTTTCAAACATTTGTTCCCAAAAGAGATGCCCAAAGGATTACCTCCAAGAAGAGAAATTGAGCACAAGATTGATCTAGTTCCGGGTTCTATGCTCCCCAACAAACCGGCCTATCGAATGAACCCAAAGGAAGCTCAAGAAGTACAAAGGCAAGTAGATGAACTTTTATCCAAAGGCTTGGTGCGTGAAAGCATGAGTTCATGTGCCGTTCCGGTCTTACTTGTGCCCAAGAAAGATGGCTCTCAAAGAATGTGTATGGATTGTCGAGCCATAAACAAAATCACAATCAAGTATAGATTCCCAATCCCACGCCTTGAGGATCTACTTGATGAGCTACATGGAAGTGTTGTGTTCTCTAAAGTTGATTTGAGGAGTGGATATCATCAAATAAGGATTCATGAAGGAGATGAGTGGAAAACAGCATTCAAGACCAAGGAAGGTTTATATGAGTGGCTTGTGATGCCATTTGGTCTTACAAATGCACCATCTACCTTTATGCGCTTAATGAATCATGTATTGAAGCCTCTTATTGGTAAATGTGTTGTAGTTTACTTTGATGATATTCTTGTATATAGTAGAAGTGAAAGAGAACATGTGAAGCATCTAGAGTTGGTCATGTACATCTTGGAGAAGGAGAAGCTATACGCCAATTTGGAGAAATGCCATTTCTTCTCATCCAAGATTGTGTTCCTTGGATATGTTCTGTCACAGGAAGGTATACAAGTCGACAAAGAGAAGGTGAAAGCTATTTAAGAGTGGCCTACACCAAAGTCCATTCATGAGGTACGAAGCTTTCATGGTTTAGCATCTTTCTATAGAAGGTTTATAAAGAACTTTAGCTCCATTCTTGCACCTATGACCGAATTATTGAAAGGAAAGGAGTTTACATGGACTAGAGGTGCTAATGAAGCGTTTGAAGTGATTAAGGAGAAATTGTGTCATGCACCTATTCTTGCTTTACCATGTTTTGACAAAGTGTTTGAAGTTGAAGTGGATGCAAGTGGAGTAGGAATTGGAGCCGTCCTAACCCAAGAAGGCCGCCCCATCTCTTACTTTAGTGAGAATTTGAATGAAGCTAAGAGGAAGTATAGCACCTATGATAAAGAGTTCTATGCCATCATAAGAGCTCTTGAACATTGGAGACATTATCTTCTAAGTGGTGAATTCATCTTACATAGTGATCATGAGGCTCTTAAGTTCATCCAAGGGCAACACAAGTTAAACCCAAGGCATGCTAAATGGGTGGAGTATATGCAAGCATTCCACTTTGTGATCAAACATAAGGCGGGACATCTTAACAAAGGAGCAGATGCTTTGTCAAGAAGGTACTTACTTACTCATGTTTTAGATTCAAGAGTCCTTGGTTTTGAGCATATTAAAGAGTTGTATGAAAATGATGAGGATTTCAAGGAGGTTTATGAGCTTTGTAAGAAGCACCCTCATCAACTTTTTCATATTGAGAATGGGTTTCTCTTCAAAGGGAATCAACTTTGTATTCCTAGAAGTAGCATTCGAGAGTTGTTAATCATGGAGGTCCATGGAGGATCCTTGGCGGGTCACTTTGGAATTGAAAAGACCTACTTTATGATGAAGGAGCATTATTTTTGGCCAAGCATGATTAAAGATGTTGAGCATATGGTAAAGAGATGTAATACTTGCAATATCGCCAAGGCACATGCTTTGCCACAAGGGTTGTATACTCCTTTGCCCATCCCACATCATCCATGGGAAGACGTGAGTTTAGACTTCGTTGTTGGTCTACCACGAACACAAAGAGGCAAGGATTCTATTATGGTGGTCGTTGATAGATTTTCCAAGATGGCTCATTTTATTCCATGCCACACTACTTATGATGCTACTAAGGTTGCAAATCTATATTTTGAAGAAATAGTGAAGCTACATGGCATTCCAAAGACCATGGTAAGTGATCGAGATTCCAAGTTCCTTAGTCATTTTTGGCTTACTTTATGGAAGAAGCTAGGTACAACCTTGAAGTTTAGCACCGCATGTCATCTACAAACGGATGGACAAACCGAAGTGACTAATCGAACTTTGGGAGCTCTTCTTCGGATATTGGTGAGTAAAGACAAGAAGGGTTGGGATACTCTTCTATGTCATGCTGAATTTGCCTTTAATCGAAATCCAAGTAAAGTCACAGGGTTGTCACCTTTTCAAGTTGTTTATGGAAGGAACCCTCTCCAACCTATGGATCTCACGCCCATCTCTACATCAACAAAGTTTAGTTTTGAAGCTAACAAAAGGGTGGAAGAGATTAAGAAGCTACATGAGGAGGTACGAGCCAAAATTAAGAAGTATACCTCAAATGTATCAAGTAGGGTGAATAAATCAAGGAAGAAGGTTGTATTTGAGCCGGGAGACCTTGTTTGGATTCACTTGAAGAAAGAAAGATTTCCTTCTAAAAGGAAAGGTAAGCTTGCACCAAGAGAAGATGATCCTTATAAAGTTTTGGAGAAGATTGGTGATAACGCTTATAAATTGCAACTTGGAGAAGACTATGACGGGAGTTGCACTTTTAATGTGAGTGATCTCAAGCCCTTTTATGGAGATATTGGAGAACTTCCTAGTTTGAGGACAAACTCTTTTCAACTAGGGGGGGAATGATGTAGATTTGGTTCCAAAACTACATCATGGAAGCCAAGTACTTAGCTACATTGACAAAGAGCTTGAAACTTTCACATTTGGTCTACATTCGAATGGTCTCAATCATGAAGGAGTGATGATTTTCTCTCTAACTCAAGAACCATGAAGCTACCAAAGAAAGTGTCCTAGAGTGAAATGATCTACATTCCAAGAGCTTTCCAATGGTTCAAGAATCTTTAAATTTGGTTAAGTATAGAGCAAGTTATCATCATTTGTAATTTAGCTTAGTTCATTAGTTTCTTTATGATGTAATCATTTGTGTAGGATGATGTAAGCTAGATGGTTGTAGTTTCTTGCATATAACACGCCTAAGGGGGGCCTCTACTAGTATAAATAGACCCCTTAGGGTGCCTTGTAATTCATTCAATCATAAATCAAATACAAGTAAACACATGATGTTTTCTCTCTAGTTTTGTGCTAGTCCTCTCGTTTCTCTTGAGGGAGAACGAAACTATCTCCCTTCTTCTATCCAAGGTTGGAATCCTTGGTGGTGATAGGAAGGAATTGAAGATCTCTTGAAGGTGGTGTGCCTTTATCCTTCCAAGAAGCTTCAAGTCGCCATTATTGTTCATTCATCCAAGCGTTTGTTCGTTTATCCATTTCGTCCATCATCAACATTTTAGTAACCCTTTTTCGTAGTTCTTTTCCATCCATTTCAATCCCATTTTCGAACATTAAGAACTTTGAGAAGCAAGATTCTTATCTTGGTTTTTAAAGATCCTTAGCTTTTGTATAATTTGATCATCCTTGGTCTCATTATACATCAGAGTGCCCTGACAATGTTCAAATACAACAAAGTACTCAAGCCAACGTGGCACGGTGGTTGATGTCTTTGCTAGAAGATCTTTTAACCGGTGATTGAATAGTTCAATCACAACCGTGCTAGTTGGTCCCACAGGGTCACACAAGCCAGTACCTAAGGCAAGAATATGTGAGAAAAAGGATCGGATCAATAAGGTATTGAACCAGGGATGCCAAAAAACCCCTTGGGGGTGAAGGAGGAGCACCACGGAGGGTGGCAAGGGCCACCATGGTCTGTGGTGCCCTCCTGGGTTGCAGAGTCTGTTCTGGACCTCACCACGGTCCATGGACCATGATGGGGTACCACGGTCCATGGTGATTCCCAGGCGCGTGTCCGACATCGAAAATGAAATGCTCATTTCCTTCCCCTCTCCCCTATATAAAGGGGTTCCCTCTTTGATGGAAAATTGTATTTCCATCCCAAGTGGTCATTTATAAAGCTAGTCTCTATAATTGAGATTTAAGGGATACCGGGAAAATCTTTCTTCTGAGAGTTCCCGGTTTTAGGAGTCTCGGGGCGATACCCGAGAACCGCCCTAAAGCGGGAAGGATGGGTCGTATTGGATACGGTCAAACATACTCTTTTGACCCTGGTTTGACCGGGGTTGAAACGGTCTAGCAACCATGCCGAAAGGTACTGCGTGGACCTTTTGTTGAGGATTCCTATTTTGGAATCTTCTACTTGGAGTCCCTTTGGAGCCGACGCGTTCAAGATTACAAGGCCGATCGAGGCATTTCTATTTGAGAGACCTGAGGTAATAGCTAAGCCCCTACTATTTTGATTTTGTTGTTTATTGTTTTGGGTTAGCTTAGATTAGGTGGGAATCCTAATAGTTAGGATTCTTCCGCCCCTAATCGGGGTGGTCCCGATTAGATCAGGCCCACCTTGGGGTGGTTCCAATTAGATTGGGTCCACCTCTTCTTGTAGCCTGGATATGTCTAGACCACCATAACCCATCAGTGGTATCAGAGCCACAAAAGCATGCTTATGTTTTGCTTATCTCTCTTATATGTTTCAATTATTGAATCATGTTTAGATAACCTGGCTAGATTGCTTGTTTATGCCTTTTATGCTATAATCTTGGTAGATATGATCTATTAGGATCTATGTTTGCTAGATTAATTGTTAATTTGGCATGTTATGTTGGTTAACCTTGATTATTAGTTGTAATGATCTTGTTATGGTTGAACCTTGACTTATGATTGATTGGATATTGGTTTTGGATGTTTGTATTGCTTGTCTCCTTTGTGATCACATATGGGTTTTCCATATGATATGAGGAAAGCTTTGGTCGTGACAATTCTTGCCATAACCATGGGTTCGCATTGAGCTTCACCCCTTGTTTGACAAGGAATCTCGAGCACGACACTAAGTGTCTTACTTGGGATTTTGATGAAACTCATAGCCTTTTTTTTCTCACTTTGAGCCTCTTGAGTAATTGTTGCGTTTGACGCCGTACTCACGATGGCTCTCGTGATCATATTGGATTCCTTTTGAGCATCTTAAGTAGTTGTTGCGTTTGACGCCGTACTCACGATGGCTCTCGTAATCATGTTGGATTCCTTTTGAGCATCCTGAGTGTAACAACCCAAAGAAAATCACCCCCTAATACGTATTAATTAGTTTAAATAATCAAGGTTAAAGTTAAATCACGACTAATTTAAAGCGCGTGTTCCATTTTTCTAACCCAGTGTATGTTTTGCAGGACTTGAACAGTACAACGATCGTCTATAATTTAGTTTAATTTTCTTTTCTTGAGAAATCTCTACCGATAAATTTTTTTTTATAGTGATTCTGATTGTTTATGAATTCTTTTACCGAGACCGATGTACCGGGTCCTTCTTTATTCGAGTTAATTTAAGGTTATAATAATGAGGAATTTTATGGAGGTATTGGACATATTTATTTAGGTTTCTGATAACATTTTTACGGTTAAGAAATTTCGGTAATTTGGGAAGTTAAGGAGATATAATATAAGAGGGAGGAATTAAATTGATAAATTTAGGATGTTTAGGCCATGGTGGCCGGCTAGATCAACAAAGAAGAAAGGGGGAGGAGCTTCTTGGGCCTTATGATATTAGGTATGATTATATAAGATGATATTAGGTGGGTATCTTCACTTAAACATTATTCATTCAAACTCTCATCCTTCTTGCCCCTTTCTCTCACCATGACCATCCACCTCCCTCTGCTTCTGCCACCTGCTGCCGCCACCAGCCAGCCCACGCCGGCCGTTTTCCGGCCACTTTTCCGGCCACCGCCGCACCACCTCCATCATTCCTCCTTCAACCTTGTTCCTTTTTCAAGTGTAATGTCACCTTCCTTCTCTCTTTTAAGGAAAATCCTAGATAAATTCTGAGTTTTGTAGACCTTTTATGCGATTTCATAGGTAAAACAAGTGTATCTCGGTTCATCAAGTAAAATGGGAAGAAATTCAAAGCATCAAAGAGAGAAATCTTGGGTAAGTTGAGTTAATCTTGTGTTTTATGAGTATATGAGTATGAATGATAATGGTTTATGTACATGCATGTGTTTTTATTAGTTAAAATTCTTTGTGAAATATAGAATTTATGAACATCGGTTGATGCATGTACTTGGAGTAGATGTGGATTAGCAAATTTGTGTGGGTTATAAATTTTGATGAGGAATTCGTGAAGGATTTAAGTTGAAGTGTCAAGATATGTTTTGATTAGGGGTTGCATGTAAGTTGTGTGACCAAAGATGAGTATGTTCTATTGTTGAAATTCTGGAAATTTTGATTCATGCTTAAGAAGGGCACTTGGGTTGTTGTTTGGTGTCAGATAATTAGGTTAAACTCACACCCAATTTTTACGGTTCGTCGTTTCGACATGTATATAAGGATTTATGGCCAAAATTGTAAAGCCGCACAAAACTGAGAATTTCCGACGTCAGTTTATAAATATATTTTTTACGAATAGTTAGAGATTGCTATGGTTCAAGGGCTAAACATAAAAATTTTAGAGGACATTCTTAGCTTTCCAGAATGATATGGTGTGCGTTCATAGGATATCGGGAGAGAGAGTTATGAGCTTCTAATGGAAGGACAAAAATCTGAATGTTTCCAGAAGTTATATTTTTGGGACTACCTCTGTTCTAGGCTGATTTTCGACCCTTTCCTATACTTAGATCAAGTAGTAGTGAAAATAAAACTTGGATTATGAATCACGAGCTTTCTATGGACAGCTTATGGGCCCCAAACCGATTAGTATAACCCAAGTTATGGTCTCTCGAAAAAGCTTGGTCGACATGTTTACTTTTCTGGGCAAATTAGAGGAATAAGAGTTTTGACCTTTTTAATCACGTCTGTGGTCTCGGGGTTAACTACAAAGCTGTAAAGCGTGTTTCAAACTTTCCGAAAAGTCCTCTTATGCGTTGATACGATGTCTATAGAGATAGTTATGACCCTTTCATGGCGACTTAAGAAATTAAGTTCGTTAACAAGTCGCGCTATTTTAGTCAAGTTATTCCTCCATGTTTCCACCTAAGTTAAGTCCTAATTCATGACTTTTTTTCTTTTAAAGTCCATCCAAGAGATCGTTGCACTACTGTTCAAGTCTCTGCCCGTCCAGTACGTATTTTTTTAAGTCTTCAGGTACGTATATTGCCTGATATTTTATGTATATTATTATGATTTAATCTTTTAATGCTAAGTTTTGAAAGTATATTTTATCATGTATGTTTATATGTAAATTCTCATGATTTATGTTCAAAAATACTTATAAGTTCTCATGGATATTTTTTTTAGTATCCAAGGCTGAATTCTCAGGTTAATTTTACAGTTTACCATTTTCTTAAGTATTCAAGTTATGCATCTTTTATGTTATAAACTCTTAAGATAATTCCATACTTTGGATGCTTAAGTTATTTCATGAACCAACCTCCTTTATAAGTAGATTCTAGTGCAAGGTGATTACAAGTTTATATTTCAATTTATGATTGGAAAAAAAATGGCTTTACTTAAGGAACCAAGTGTTTTAATAATCTAAGAGCAAGGTATCAAGGTTCAAGTTTCAAGTTCTATAACGTTAATAAAGGCCCCGTCCATGTATAATCGTGCCTTAGAGCACACCATGCTTAATCGTGCTATAGAGCACCCCATGTTTAATCGTGCCACAGTGCACACCAGGGTAATCGTGCCTTGTGCACACCAGGGAAAAATACAAAGATAGTGCCTAAAGTGCACCTCATGAAAGTTTGGTCAGTATAGGACATTGTCCACCATCCGGATCTCCCGATCGGTCCGGGTATGCGCATACGGAGGCTTAGCCGAGGATTGCAAGTAGGGGACCTTCAGGAGAATATCAGGATAACCAAGTTTAAAGCTTCTTAAGTTACTCAAGTCTTTTGAACTAAAGAAAAGCTTTATGACTCACATGCCAAATTTTTATAAGTCTTGGTTCATAAGGGCTTAAGATCAAGTTTATACTATGGCTTTGTGTGTGCGCTATATGTTAAGTCGTGAATGATTTAAGTTATTTTGGAAGCTATGTTACATTACTTTAATGTTATATTGTTTCTAAGGCTATGGTTAGGTATGTTGCTTTTACAAGGAAGAACTTAAAAATATTTTCATTCAAGTTGTGATTTAAGTACAGGTTAAGTTACATTTCCAATGTACAAGTTAAGTATGGTCAAGCGGTGTAAGTTATGCCACCTTTTAATGTTTGTTTATTATTTACATTGGTTTTAACGTTTTGGAACCACGCTAAATAACTAAAATGAGTCATGAAAAGATTCTTAAGTTATTAGGGGTATTCGTACTGAGTTTAACTCACTTTACATTATGATTTGTAACTTCAATAATCCCGTGCAACGCGATCTGTTCGATATTGGGTTCGATGGGGATGCTCTATCTGATAGATCTATTGCGTCATTTGTATCACTCGCATCGGCAGAGCTCCGTAGATGCCCGTGGATTGACATGCGGAAGATTGTCATGGTGCGTATTTTCTGTGTCAATCTCATAGTAATATGGCAATTCACGCACAGACAATTTTGCACTAAAAATATGGGTGTATTAACACCAATGTAGTTGTGTCAAACCATTTATACTTTGCCAACCTTAATTTTCAAATTGATTAATTATGCCAATAATTTTTGTGAAGTTCTCTGATTGTGTTCAATTTATTTTATGTATATTGGGGGGTGTCAAAGTTGTTTGCTCCAGCGAGAATGGACGGACGATACTTTTTATGGTGCGTTGACCTCCGGCACAGTCACATATACTTGATTGATAACCACAACACACGGACGCCAGTTGACGTTGCTTACGGCAACATTCAAACGATCGTGGTGAGTACAACGCACATAACACTTGCAACCTTAATATTATAATTCAGCAACTTCACGTTCAAGGTGGTCAAATGTGTGCCCAGTGTGATTTATAACTTTAATTCTATAATTTCGTGACGTCAACATCGATTTTGGGGCACAGATAATGCATACAGATATTACTGTGGCCAAAACTGAGTTTTCGTGGTCTGTTATTTATTGCCGTCAAAATACATTGTTGTGGTAAAAAATATAAACTATCAATGGCCACAATGGTTCAGATGCGTGGCTATGGATACTATCAATGGTCACAGTGCACATCCATGCATCGTGTTCGTGTGGTCAGAACCGATGTTATTGTGATATGTAACTGTCAATGGCCACAGTGGTTCGGATGTGTGGCTATGGAAAATATTAATATGTAACTGTGTTAGTGTGGTCAGAAACGACGTTATTGTGATATGATAAATATTAATCTTGTGACATCACCAGTAAAGGGATAAGTGTGACAAAATATGCTTCGTTGTGGTCTCCCAATTATATTAATGTGGTCAGCAATTGAGTTCAGTATTGGTTGAATAAAAATATTACTGTATAAATAGTTAGCCATTCTAATCTTTTTTCCCCACAAACCACTCTTGTTCGCCGATTGTTATCCCATGTGGGTAATCCATTTGCTGAGATGATAGGTGGTGACATCGATAGAGGGAGGCCGACGATGGGTTGGCGATTCAATGACCAAGGCAACGATAGCGGCATATATTGCATGCGTCACATGGAGACGTTCTTTGGCCAAGCGAAAAACTGGGTGTCAGGATTCAGGAAGGACGATACGCATCAGGTTGGTGTACAAAAAACAGACTGTTGTAATTTTGATACAAATTGATGGCCCCACATCTTCCTCATTATTTTTCCTTTTGGTTTATTCCTGAAAACACGGGTGCGGGCGGCAAAAGTATGTTCACTACGAGTGAACTATTGTTACAATTTGGCAATGCATAAGGAAAACGAAATCAGGGAAAAATTGTTTGGTAATACTGACAGGTGGAGACAGTCTCGTAATCTCAATATGAATGCCGACAGCTTTTGAAGTACACGTCCACTCCTGGCTGTCGGATCACATGCCCACATCAACAATATGTTCGCTTTTGTTTTTTTTTCTTTTGGTGAAACACACATTTAGGGTGTGTCGTGAACTATTGATATTAGACAGACTATTCGTAAACAATATATCCGAACTAGTTTGTGAAAAAAAAAGCATTTTGTGCTGTTGACAAAGTGGCCATTTGATATTGTGTTTTTGGGATACACTTTGTATTTTGATGAAACAGACATCTTGTATTTTGCACCCTTGTACATACGGGGGTACTAATGTTATCGGTTGATCATTTGCTAATTCACTATTGTGTTCAGTGTGCATTAGTTCTTGCTACACTTAATTGGTGTGAGGAAAATGTAGTAGCGTGGTTCACTATTGTATTCAGTTGGCTATTTTTAGGCCTATGAAACCAAGATTTATTAGTTTAGGGTTAGTGATCATGAAAATGGTTCACACATTGTGTTTAGTGTGCTATTTCTAATATGATTAGGCCTATAAAACAAAGATTTTGGTCACCGATTTTACATTAGTGTGGTATGATAAAACAATATTGTGGTTGGGGAGTGCATTCGGTTTACTTACAAATGCGTGCTCGGTTTTTATTTGCAACTTTAATTCCAGAGTTTTGCGACATCATCAATTGGTTAATGTGCTTCGTTGTGGTATGATAAGTATAATGCGGTAGTGCGCTTCATTGTGACCTGACAAGTATTTTAGTGTGGTCAATGTTGATTTTACATAAGTATACTAGTGTGGTCAATGTTGATTTCAGTGTGGTCTGTTAAATACTTATGTCTTAACAGTTGATGTACTAGTGTGGTCAATAGCGGCTGATTATGGTCTGACAAATATATTAGTGTGGTCAAAATTAAGGTCAATGTGGTCTGATATATAACATCGAATGAAATAATAGTATATAACACTGAATAGTGTGGTCAAAAAGTGATTCATTGCGGTCAATAGTGATTCATTGTGGTCTAATATATAACACTGACTAGTGTGGTCAATAGTGATTCATTTTGGCACATAATGCTTATTGATGTGCTTCATTGTGGTCTGACAAGTATACTAGTGTGGTCATTGTTGATTTCAGTATGGTCTTTTAACTAATAGTGTCTAAAATAGTCAGCCATTTTACATACAATGCAAACATTTCACTACCAGTGATTTCAGTACGGTCAATGTTGATTTCATTATGGTTTGACAAGTATACTAGTGCGGTCAATGTTAATTTCAGTATAGTCTGTTAAGTAACTATGTCTCCCTAGTTTGAGGTATTCGTGTGGTCAATAGCGATTTATTGCGGTCTGACAAATATATCATTGTGGTCAAAAAAGTTCAGTGCGGTCTGATATCTAACAGACTAAAATAATAATCAATTTTACATACAATGCATGATGAATTTGGCCTTGCAACATCACTTGAAGAAGAAAATACACACGCCTCTATGCACGAAATCAGTAAACAGGAGCGAACGATGCTGAGTTTCGGATAAGCAAAACACTCTAATGATCAAATACATCGTGCGCTCATAAAAAAGAATGATCTAATAAACTTCCTTCCATAACGTGCGTATCTACAATGCATAAAAACCAAGGGGCAAACAAATACCAAAAAAATTTAAATCATAATCCATTTAGTGGTGTTTGTCAAAACAACTTTAAATCATATTCCGAAACTATCTTTCCTGCAAACTACTTCAGACATCACTGATAACGCTCAGGACAAGTCCGACTGTCGTGGTTAGCTATTTGGTCGCAAAAATGGCATCGCCTGGCTGATGCTTTTTGTTGAACCGCAACCTCGAGGTCGCTCTTTTTACGCTTTGCGCGACCCTTTGCGACCGACGTGGGGGGTGGTTTTATGGATGCCTCGTGGGGGATTGGGACTCCAAAGCATATTTCAACATCGTCGGCTACTCTCCTGTTGCCACATTCGTCTAGGCCGGCACTCAACTTGGATAGTCATCATCAAGCAGACCATTCATCAGGCCCGGCCGCACTAGGTCGTTCCCGGCTGCATCCATGCACATGTACATTTTGGCCCAAGTGTCCGCTTTCCGTGCACGCACCTCGTCGATGGTGGCCTTTGGCGCATCTAGGCGATGGTCAACAACAAAAAACGGCATGCTTTTGGCAGCTTTTGTAGCCTGTACGTGTCTCCACCACTTTACGTCTGGACAACGGCGTTTTTTGGGCCACCACATCGGATTTGCTGACAGACCCTTTCTCCTTCTCGCTGTCCACGTTCAGACTGTTTGTGGTCACGATATTGAATTCGTGGTTTTTCTTGCGTCGATGTCTCTCACGTGTGCAGTAAAAATACTTCCACTCCCTACCACACAGACTCTTCTCAACTATGTGCGTAGCGCTCCTCACACTAAACCCCGCCGCTATTGCATACTTCTCGTAGAACAGTTTGGCAGCATCTAAATCTTTGAACCACTTCTCCATATGCGGCACAATTTCTTCGTTGTCACACCGAGACCAGTAGATCGTCTCATTGGAACCGTCGTTATTCGGTACGTATGGTGGCGCAACGTAGCTGCTCCGACTAACTCCATATGAACTGCAATAAACAAACAAAAATCAATTGTTATACAATATATATGTTGAAAAAAAAAATATATGGTATTCACTGTGGCCATTGTTGTTTCCAATTATACCATACGAAGCCACATTCATTTTACAATATATAAGTTGAAAAAAATCATATTACGGGACGCACAAACAGACGTAGTCGATCCGATATGGTATCACTGTGGACAATGTTGTTTTATATTGTGATCACATACTATTAACATCTGTGTACATAATTTATATTGATCATGTGATCATGTTTGTGAACGAAGGACACCGACGCACCAAATATTATGTTATTCAATCAACATACTCGATCTGAACTATCTCATAAACATGTGGTATGAGCCATCATGAATAATGAAAACTTCCATCCATATATTATTCCCGACATTGTCGACCAAGGCATAAAAAAAACGCATTTGAATGGACATAAAAAATGCAGAGAACTTGATGATCAAACGTGTTTGACGCCATTGATTTGATTTCGTTCGAGTGGAATGTGCAATCAGTCGTTCCAATTGATGGAGTCTTCTGTTTTTTTCTTTTCTTTTTTTGGTTCTGATCGACAACTTATGGAAACTGTGAATATTCAACTATTTTAGGGCAATGAAGATACACCATTAATCACGATTATACTGTTTCCATATATATATATATATATGTATGTATATATATATATATATATATATATATTTATATATATATATATATATATATATATATATATATATATATATATATACATACATCCATACATATATATATTTATATATGAAGGATTGTCAAAAATTCGGGTTCGGACGAATTAGACATCGAACGAAAACTTGATGTCCGATACCCAATTTTTTGGAACATTTTTCGGGTCGGACTCGAGTCGGAAAAATCGGACAAGCATGAATTCAGGTCCAAACCAGGTTCGGACAATAGAAAAGTGGAAAATATTGTGTTCGAATTTTTCGATAAAATTGGTCAATGTAAAAATTCAGACAAAAATTCTATGACCATACCCGTTTTTTTGTGGGTCGGACTGAACAGAGTTTTTGGGTCGGACATTTTTTTGACAGCCGTGTATGTAAGTATTTAAGTATGTATGTATGTATGTATGTATGTATGTGTATATAACGTTGAAGTAATGTGTTATAGACTATAGTAAGACAAAGGTAACATAGAACAATTTATAGAAAAAAATATTATTATAAATATTTTAAGAATAAATTAAGAAATATAAAATTTTATAGAGAAAACATAAAAAAGTTCAACATTACTATATAAAATCCTAATCGTAAAAAAAAATTACACTTACATAATTTATAAACAATTTTTTTCTAACGAATCTCCTGTTTAAATTGAATATTTTTATATATTAGTTTAAATAAATTAAAGCTAGTGATATTTTTTATTTTAATTGATGGTAGTGATATTTTTTATTTTTTAGGAAAGTTAAGTGACATTTTTGACTTTTTTGGAGTGTTGAGTAACATTTTTGTCCAAACAATCTTTTAACCGGTTGACAACCTGTTATAGCAGGTTTCAGTGGCATTTTTGACTATTTTGGAAAGTTGAGTGACAATAATGATAATTTGTAAAAATCAGTAACATTTTTGACTATTTTGGAAAGTTGGGTGGCATTTTTTTGTCAGGCACTCACCTTTTGGTAGGTTGGGTAGATAGGTGCGTCAGCTTAAAATTTGTGGTTATCTAGTTGCTGACACTTATGTATTACTTTTGGAAATAATAAGTCTACCACCTACAAAGCAGCCTTTGAGAGACCAGATTCTATCAAATGGCTTAGAGTCATATAATTCCGAAATGGACACTATGTAACACAACCAAGTTTTGAACTTGGAGGTCTTTCCTGAATGTGTGAGAGCCATCAGGAGACCAATTGGATCATTATGGTATGAATCGACATGGATAGTAAAACTGAGGTTTACAAATGTTCGACTGGTTGCTAAAGTATCAGGTTCATAGTTGTGACTATGAAGAGACTTGATCACCAGTGGTGATGCATAAGTCCATTAGGATACTCCTACCATAGTGCATGGTATGGCCAGGAGATGGTGATTGAACATCAGAACCGGTTTCCTCTATTAGTTTAGGAAATGGTTTGTGTATATGGCACAACCTTAAGGTTTGGAAGTTCCCAAATTGTTGGGAAGGTACCACAAGTTGAGAACGGTCAGTTGTGATCGTCAGCATATGTATGGAGTTAAAGATCAATGGTTGATCAAGTGATCAAAAGGTTTGATCTTCTAAAGAATCCAGATATTCTTGAAATTATAAAAAATTCAATGGGAGCATGGCTGTCCTGTTTGGTCCGGTATGTGGTGACGTACTCCATGTTGAAAATGACATTTCTGACCTAATGTTCTAAGGATGAAGGTACAAAGATTTTCATACTTGAAAGGACCTCAATAATGCTCAATGCAATCTTAGAGCTAAGGTCTATAGAGATAGATCAGTGTATTTAATTTGAATTACACAACTTATGATGATAAGTCGCTGAAAAAGTTCAGCAAAACTCCAAGAAGGGGATTTGATCCCGAATGGCATCATTACATAACTTGGTATGGAAGGATGTAATTCACATCCAAATCCCAAGAGTGTGTGTGAAACGTAATCTATTCTTTGGCAATAGGATCAGTTATGAATGTGGTTGTGAGTATTGAGCTGTCGAAGCAAATTATCTTGAGTCTGTAAGGTCAAGTTTCAATTTGATTGAAACGTTGTACTAAAGTGCTTATCATACTCAAGAGCGTAATAAAACTAAAGAGATGTCTTTGGTTTTAAGGAAAGGACAAATGGAAAATGTGTAAAGTGTGTAAAGAGTTACACCGGTACTTCAAACATAACAGACAATGAAGGTTACCAAAATCAATCTAGTCACGTCTATTTGAAGAGGTTGTAACTTGGAAGAGTTCCAAGTAGACACCTCTTCAGGAATCTGATTTTAAGTCCAAGTACATTTCAGCTTGATTGGGAAGTTGCCTTGGTGACTGTGAGGATGAAGGAGTTCATCAGAGAACTTGAGTCTAGTGTTACGTAGCGGAAGCTTGGTTTTCTTTTTAGGAGCCATTGCTCAAGCTAAGCAGACTAGGGAGCAGGACAAGTTCGCACACAATTGTCTCTTGGAAGTCACATCACTCGAATCTTGTTCGAGGTGAGTGATTAATAGATGTGCAACGTTCATAGTAACGTGAATGTCACACTCAAAACCCTATTGTTTAGAAAGCATAATGGTTGTGTTTAACTTAATTTGACATAATAGTTATGTTAAGGCAATAGGTTTTAAGATGCATTAGAGAATGCTAGGATTTTATACTGTTGTATGAACAGTTCATGAGTTGCAAACGCATTGGAGAATGCGACTAACTTGCTTCTTATGTTTACGCTGTTTCACAAGTTGTTTTATTCATTAATAAAACTCTAAAGATTCAGTTCAATTAAGATTTAGAATTGAACGAACGTCCAAAAGGTTAGCTTATTCCGAAATGGGAAGAATAGATGATGTCTGCTCTTATGAAGACCCACTCGGTGTAATTGGAAATGCTAGACCTGGTCGAATGTCGACCGGGTTTTTAATTGGATCATCATGTTGCGAAAATGATGATTGAAAGTAATTAACATGTGGGATTGATATGATGATCGAGCTTTCATGATCATGAGGACATTGGATGTCAAGAGTCAATCACATGGGTAAAATGTTGGAGAACATTTACTGAACTGACCTGCGGTGAGAAACTCTTTAAGTTATTGTAAAGTTGTAAGAATTCTCACTAACTCAAAGAAATTCCTAAATCCTGAGTTCTTTAATTTTCATACATGGTTTGTGATAACTTTGGAGCGCGTCCGAAACCTTTCGTAAAAGGAGGTGAAATGGGCGGTGTCCGGGCTAATTTCAATCGTGTAGTGATTTGTAGTTGAACAAGACGACATTGTCCGCCCTCTTTGAGGGTTACATGTCTCACAGGCCACTCGATGAGTTTAGACTGAAAAGTGCTTGGCCAAGCCTGGATGAATCAACAGTTAATCATCTGTTTTCCAAGTCTGACTCGGAGATCGAGAAACATTCGGGATAAACAAGGATAACTTAGGCTTACCTTATCCGAATATGAGACATTAAAATGACAAGGGAATTTTGTAGTTTGAACACTAGTGGGACAAGCGGGAGATTGTTGTGAGTGTCCCGACACTGTTAAAATACAACCGAGTACTCAAGCCAACATGGCACGGTGGTTGATGTCTTTGCTAGAAGATCTCTTAACCGGTGATTGAACAGTTTAATCACAACCGTGCTAGTTGGTCCAGGGGCACACAAGCCAGTACCCTAAGGCAAGACTATGTGAGAAAGAGGGCCGGATCAATAAGGTATTGAACCGGGGAGGTCGAAAAACCCCTTGGGGGTGAAGGAGGAGCACCACGGAGGGTGGCAAGGGCCATTACGGTCCGTGGCAGGGCCACCACGGTCCATGGTGCCCTGCCACGGTCCGTGGTGCCCTCCTGGGTTGCAGATTATGTTATGGACCTCAACATGGTCCGTGGTGATTCCCAAGCGCGCGTCCCACATCGGAAATGAAATGCTCATTTCCTTCCCCTCTCCCCTATATAAAGGGGTCCCCCATTTGATGGAATATTGTCTTTCCATCCCAAGTGCCCAATTATAAGGCTAGTCTCTGTATTTGAGATTTAAGGGATACCAGGAAAATCTTTCTTTTGAGAGTTCCCGGTTTTAGGAGTCTCGGGGTGATTTCCGGGAAAACGCTCTAACGGGGGAAGGACGGGTCGTATTGGATACAGTCAAACATACTCTTTTGACCCTGGTTTGACCGGGGTTGAAACGGTCTAGCAGTCGTGCCGAAAGATACTGCGTGGACCTTTTGTGGAGGATTCCTATTTTGAAATCTTCTACTCGAAGTACCTTTGGAGCTAGGGCTGGCAATGGGATAGGGAATCCCCGAACCCGCTAGGGCCCCGCCCCGCTCTGGGGAAAATCCCCACCCCCATTAGGGACGGGGACGGGGACGATTTTTTAAAATCCGCTCGGGGACAGGGCGGGATGGGGATAAAATTTTCCCCGTCCCCATTTTACCCTGCCAAAAATTCCCCGTCCCCATCCCTGAATCTCCGTCCTCGAAAATTTTAAAATTACCAAAGTAGTAATTGTTTTTTAGTTTACTTTATGCTTGTCATTAAACTTGAGGAGGATGTATGCTACTCTGATTCACACTTGAGGAGGATGTATTATTGTATTTTTCTTTTCCAAATAACACTTGTTGATGTATTATTGTTTGATTTGATGTATTATTACTTGAGCAAGTTAAATACGTTGTATTTTGAGCGGATTAAAAATCGGGTCCGATTAAAATTTGGTTAGATTTTGGATAGCTTTAAAAAATCTCGTTGGATCCCTGTTGGGGATGGAGAATCCGCAGGGATGGGGATGGGGATGGGGCAAGAATCATTTCTCGAAGTGGGGATGGGGACGGGAACGGGGACGAGTTTTGGGAACAGGGATGGGGATGAGGATATACTGCTCCATCCCTGATCCGCCCCGTTGCCATCCCTATTTGGAGCCAGCGCGTTCAAGAGTACAAGGTCGTCCGAGGCGTTATTATTTGAGAGACCTGAGGTAATAACAACGTCCTTGTTATTTCAATTTTGTTGTTTATTGTTTTGGGTTAGCTTAGATTAGGTGGGAATCCTAATAGTTCCAATCTCAATTATAAAAGCCAGTATTTTGCATATGCTTTCGAACGAGTGTCTATTTAACTAAATAAATAGAAAATTAAATAATATAGCAAAATAAATGAAAAGGATATCAAAAAATATTATGTAAAATTAAACACTAACAGAAATAAATATTTGGCTTTTGCTTATACTAGTAGCAATGCCCCCCGTGCAAGGCACGTGCTATGCCTGCCATTCTAGGAAGAACTAGCTATGCCTAATATCTTAAGAAGAATGTTATTTCCAAGCTTATATTTCTGATAATTAGAACCAAACCCTTATGACATATATGATATACAAGGTTACATTGATCAAATATCTGTCATAGTTAGCTAATATATGAACTTGTATAAAGTTACATTCACCAACAGACAATGTTGGTGGAAGAGTAAATTGAATTAAGCATGTAAATCTTGCTCATGATATTGCACATGTTATTCGTCTCCAAGATTAAACTATAACTGCAGCTGACTGAAGGAACTCTAGTAGAAGTGATATGTTCATGCCCAATCTTAAGAAAGTGTATCCAAGGCCAATCTAATGTCTTTGTAGTGTTGCTCCACCAGCTCATCAATAGGTCAAACCACTTCCAATCGAGATGCAACAAATGGCAATATGACATAAACATCTAGACAATAATTACAAGTGCGTTGAGATAAAGAGAGGTTATACAGAGAATGGACTCACAGATGGGTTTACATGCCCTAAGGTCATGGCAGTGAAATAGAACTACGATAATGTCTTCCTGAAACTATTTACATTTTCCTAATAGTTTTGATAGTGTCACTTTCTGCTTTGTCCAAAAAAGTTTGAATGTGGTTGCTCATGAGGTAGAAAATTTTCCACCATCTTGTAATCAAATCAAAATTTTGATGAGGCTTCCCTATTGTAACAACCCGCCCCAAAATCACGATTAATTAAGTACTAATTACCGTAATTACCTAAATTACGTATAAATTTTTCGTTTTTACTTTTAATTATTTATTTCTTCGGTGCTAAGTCTCGTGCAGGAGATGGCAAAAGGATATCAAGTTACCGGTTTAAAAATCTTGGATTTATTCATTTCACTTGTTAAGTTAAACTATTTCGGGTTTTACCGTTACGTTATTTCTTTAACCGGAAAGGGTTTAATTATTCTACTTCTTAACGTTTATATTTTATTACCCAAACCTTAATTTGTTTGGGTTATATATATTTTATTTAATCACAAGTAATATTTATGTCCTACTTATTTAATTTTTCTAATTCAAGTCCTATTTTATTTTAATCAAATTGTTAGCAACTAATTTTATTTAGTACAAACTAATTATTTTAACCCAATATATTTACAATTACTTAAATTAAGTTAAATTTTCTGATTTAGTTAAGTGTAATTTACTAATTGTTGTCTTAATTTAATTAGTTTAAGTATATATATTAGTAAGGGGGAAGGGGGGTCATTTTATATCATTCTAATTTCCCCAACACCAAATCATTCTCCCACTTGTTTCTCTCCCTTGCTTCTGCCGCCAGCTTTCCCCCCTGTCCCTAGTGTTTTCCGGCCGCCAGTGTGAGCTGCCACAATTGGTGGCCTCAGCCACCCTCTCCTTCCTCTTGTGTTTTTCTCCAATTTTATCTTCAAGGGTAACCTCTCAAAACCCCCAATTTCAATTTCTCTAAACCCTAATCTGAAAATCTATGTTTTACATATGTTTCTTTTGTAATTTCTATCTCTTTTACTCTCTTTTATCTTGAATTCAAGTATATAATTGTATTGGTTAAGTTAGGGTTAAGTTTTGAGTGTATGCATGTATGTTTCTAAGTGTTTATGAGGTTTTATGGTTGAATTCATGGTGGATGATGATTATATGTCAATGCATGTAAATTTCTTGAAAGATTCTAAGTATTTAAGGGCTGAATTTATGTTTTAAGATTATGGGTTAAGTGTTATTGTGTTTAGTTTGGGTGAATTAGTGAGGTTTTGATGCAAGAGTTCAAGAGTGTGTCTCATATGTTGAGTTTATGTTTAATCCATGGATGCATGTGGTTTTTAAGGCCTTTGATGAGTTGATTTTCAAGGTTTATATTCTGGAAATATAGTGGATTAAAGTTTAAGTGAGATTTGGTTATGTTTAGTATGATTAAGGGAGAAAAATCCAATTAAAAACTGAATTATGGGTGATTGAAGTTTCTGTTTAGTTTCTGGAAATTTACAGAGGTATGAAAGTGAGATTTTAGCCCATATTTTTACTCCATATGATAGCTCAAGGTGTTAGCTAACTATAGGCTTTGGAATTTCGAATTTCCGACATGTATAGACCGAGTTATGGCCAAAACCGTGACGATGCGTTTTTATATACGAATTCTGAGTCAGTAGGTTGAGGACTATTTTTCGTGCCTTTAGAGACCTCTTTAGTTTTTGTGGTAGACATGAAAGTTTTAGGTCTTAGTGCAAGCTTTCCGGAATGGTATGGTTTGTATTTATCCGATACCGAGAGTATGAGTTACGAGCTCGGGAATAAGGGCTGTCCAGAGTGAAGTTTCTGCCCAAATTAACTTATGTAAATTAATATCTTTTGGGCCTCAAATCAACCCAATAAAGATTTCTAGGCATAAATATGTTATGGTCATAGGTTAGCATCTTAGAGTTATGTGTTTAAGGCTAAAAGTATCATTTTGGAGATTTAAGTAAGTCTTAAGGATATTTTCCAAAAGCTAGTGAGTTTAGCCAAGTATTCTTTTCCCCCATCATTCTCTAGCATAATGTTCAATGTCTTTGATCTAGCTAAGAATTTCTTCTAGCTTGGTAGCCTCCAAGTTCTAAATCAATTCAATCTTTATTACTTAAATCATCGATCCAAGTTTGTTCTCATCACATTCGGTCATGTACATCTTACTCCGTTTCATCATTCATTTGCTATCACATCATCAAACCATATTTGAATCCATCATTCTCATCATAGCTTTCAAGTTATAATCACCCCATTCATAATCGATTCAAGCTAATTTTCTTAGATTCAAGCCCTTTTATTTGAATCATCTTCTACGTCATTATTCGCATGCTTTTCCAACCCGAAAATTCTAAGGTTTTATATACACAGTTTCTGTCCGGGCCCATTTTGAAGCCCTTCCACTTATTTTTGGCCTTCGGCCCTGTTTGACAAAATTAAAGATCATGATTTTCCCTATTCCGAAATGTACTCTTTTATGTCATTCCGATTTTTCTAACTCAAGTTATACTTCAAACTCTATTTTTATATAAACCTGAAATTTTATTCTTAAAGTATTTCATTTATATTACTAAGTTTCTAAACTTATGAAGCTAATTTAGAACCTTATTCGGTTCTTCAGTTTTATTTATTCTTATCTTAGTTGACAAGTTTTGAAAGCCATCTCCAAGCCGAGCCGCGCCGCCAAGGTCTTTAGCATCCCAAGGTACGCAAATTGTCTAACTTTTAACTCTTTATTTATCCTTCAACACAACTATCATTGTGATATTATGTCTACGTCATGAACTAATATCTTATATTGAATTATTTTCAAGCGGTCCCGCCCCATCATATTCTAGCTAGTTACGTGAAGTGCTAGCCTATACTTTTAGATGCTCCTGATCAGAGTATCCTAATGACTGGCCAGGTCGATCGCTTTGCAAGATCCCAATCCAAATCTAGATCGGTTTGGGCATGCGCGTGTGTGAGGTGCTTCGGCATCGATCGTAAGGGATACCGCTCATTTCTAATTATCACAAGTTCATTTCAGTTATTTATATTCATGTCTTATGCATATACCAGTTATTTATATATATATATGCAACAATTCAGTTTATTTATGTTTATCCCCTTTCCCGTTTTCAAAATGAATTTAAATGCCGGCACTAAAACCGTTTTCGAACGGTTTTACGTGTTGGAGGTTTACGTACTGAGTGTTTCCCCACTCACCCTTTTGCAATGTTTTAATGTTTTGTTTTAGGAGGTTCGAGCTCCCAAGGCAAGGACAAGTCGGTTCCAAAGTAATTCAAGACTCTTGAGGTAGTTCTCTAAGGAAATCATCGGTTAGCAAGGGCGAGCATAATTTTGGAAGTTGTTTTAGTATTTAAGCTATGTTTAAGTTTATATACTTTATCCAAGGGTTGTATAAGGTTTATATGTGAAGGTTCTTAAGTTAGTAAGTTATCTTGTGGTTTTGGAAGTTTCTGTGGTGTTGTTGCCTTGTCTCTTTTGGGGGACGGCGGTGACACTTCAACCTAAAAAGTGTTCCGCTGCGCTAATCGCGGGCTTAGCTTCTCTAAGTAGAGTTTAACCATGTGATTAAGGTTGGGGTGTTACACCTATCTCATAGGTCTGGATGAAAAGAAATTAAGATTAGAAGGTATGAAATGAGTGCCAAGTATCGTTCATCATCCCGTCAGCTATCTTACCTCATGATTTGAAACTTTTTTCATTCAACATGACTGCGAAAACAAAGTTGTGCTTCTCCGAGTTGACTTGCCCAAATGTTTTGAAAGCTTACAGTTAGTTTTATCTATGTCTGCCTCAAACATAAAGATGCATAAAAACAAGAACTTTTAACCAAAAAAAAATTAGAAAAAAAGGTTTACAGATTCAGACCCGTAGACTTGAGAACATCCTGTTGACTATCTTGTCCATGGTTATAGTCTACAACTTTGCATATACTTGGATTGGCTTGAAAAAATTTTATAGATTTAGGCCAACAACCTTGAGTCTTACAAGTCTTCCCATTGTCGGGAACACATACAACACACAAATAATACTGCAATTTCATTTGAATCCCAAATAGGAAAACAATAAATTGTGGTCTAAATATTTGTTTAGATGAAAATTACTTATATACGACTCTGTTTTTTAGGGAAAAAATTCTCAATAGGTAAAAGAGTAATACATGCAAAAAAAAAAAAACCTCAAATATAAGCAGTAAACTAGCTATTACAACAAAATCATGAAAGAATACTCTTAATTTACAAAACTCACCTTCAATTTAGTTTCATCAACAGTTAAGAGAGTTAGCATTGGTCTCCAGAATGTCTCTTTGTTCTTTACTAACTCCTTATTATCCAGTAGCTCATTCCAACCCTATTCATGTGTACGTGACAACAAAAACTTTCTTTGACTCCTCTTTTCTAACACTAGCAGTAGCAGGATAGGCCCGTGCAAGGCACGGGCGTTATTCACTACTGTCTTTGTTTCAAAATAAGCATTGTTTCATAATTTGTGTCAGTTAAAATTTTAGACTTTTGAACATTAAATTTTTAATATGTAAAACGATTGATTATATAAATTATCATTAATACATTAGTTATGAAAAATATTATTAAAAAAGTATAACATTATAATTTTAATAAAGTTTAAGTAAGAAATTATCAACTAAATAATATCTTAAAAGTCGTAAAAATCTACAAAGTGACACTTTTAATTTTGGTTTAGTAATTAGAGTCATTCTTTTACCGTACTTTATTTTACTCCATTTACAATACAAAATAACATTTTTTTTTTCGGCTCTTCATTCTCCATTGGTTCCATATATATTATTTGTAGCCTTGAAAATTGTATTAACAGACTTTAAAAGTTTTGACCATAAATTCTTAATATGTGCTACCTCCGTCCCAAAATATTTGTCCTATTACCTTACTTCTTTGTCCTAAAATATTTGTCTCATTTACAATTCCAACAACTGTAATTATTTTTCTACCTCCAATTAAAATTTATTTTTCACTTTTTACAATTCCAACAACTATTAGCTTCAATTAAAGTAGGGTTATTTTGGGTAAATTACAAATTTTTCACGTCAATTTCCAATATACATTGGTTTTCTCAAGTTAGGTAAATGGACAAATATAATGGGACGAAGGTAGTACAATAACTGATTGTATAAAATTACTATCATTAAAATTCATAACGAAAAATATTATCCTAAAAATATAATCTTACAATTTAAGTAATATAATCCAAACTTTATGAAAACTTTGCATGAAAAATGCCTTCATATGATGTCATGAATATAAGTAATATAGTGTAAATAAGTAATTGGTTTATTTGATTTTGATATTTAAATTTTAAATTAATTTTCAATTTGAATTCTTACATTTGGAACTTAAAGTAACAGAAAACATGGGTTAAGAAGAGGAGAGAGAAATTGATGACATCAACAACAACATGCAATTCAAAGTAGTAAAGGAATAAGAGAGTTATCCATGATAAAACACGTGTCCCTAAAAAAAGTAAGAAAAAAGAGGGGAAATGATAAAGGAACCAAACAGTAGCCAAGTTACCAAGCATACAACAAAACAAATTACTTTCACAACAGAAAGCTCGAATTTCTAGGAATCATATTCTCTTTTCTATAAGAGTACTAGCTAAATTGCCCGTCCAATGGACGGGACATATATTTTGTATTTTTGAAATTATATTTATCAATAACAACCTTAATATTTTTTTATCTATCATTTTGGAAAAAAAAATGAAGAAATCAATGTAAAAAAAATTAGGTAGAAAAAATTTAAATGACAAAATACCATTAATTATTGAAAACGTAAATGTGATAAATAATAAGGATAAAAAAAGTTAATTAAGTGAATAAATTAAAAATGATGGAGGGACTATAATGAAATTAGTAAATTACAATACTTTTCCCATTATATAAATAATAAGCTTGTAAAAGTTAATAAAATATTTTCACCCGACAATTAACTTAATTCAAACTAATCATATCCTTTCTTATTCTATTCTTTCCTTTTATTTCGTTTCCTCTCCTAACCTAACATGAACCTAACCTGACTAAAAAATAACGTCTGAATGAATGAAAAAGGTTTTTACCTCATTTATTTTTTATAAAAAATAATTACTCCCTCTGTTCTTTTTTATTTGTCATTATCGGTTTTCAATGTCAATCTTTAATTAATAATTTCTAATATAAAATTTGTATTAAAAAATATAATATTATACTTTTTTTTAATAGCATTTTTTATAATGAATCTAACAATATCAATTTTTTATGATGAATCATTATACAAATTAAAATATTAATGGTCAAAGTTTTTAACACAATTTCCTAGGCGACAGATAAAATGCTATTAAAAAAAAGTATAATATTATATTTTTTAATACAAATTTTATATTAGAAATTATTAATTAAAGATTGACATTGAAAACCGAAAATGAATCTAACAATATCAATTTTGTATGATGAATCATTACACAAATTAAGATATTAATGGTCAAAATTTTTAACACAATTTTCTAAGCGACAGATAAATAAAAACGGAGGTGGTACTTGCTAAAAACTTAGCAAAATTATAATTAGAAATAAACACAAAAAAGAAAAAAGAAAAGGAAAAATAAAAATAAAAAACACAAAAAAGAAATAGGAAAAATAAAAAATTATCACAACACAACATGCACACAATATGGCCATAGCAGAAAAAAAGGAAGAAAAAAGGTGAAAAAGAAAAAATTAAAAAAATCAAAAAATCATACCATCACAACACAACACCAATAATGCATAAAGGCAACTCCCCTTTCTACTTTAGTAAGGACTAGTTGAAAGAGCCCGTGCAAGACACGGGCAGTGCTTTATGCTTAAGTGTAAATGGTAAAAATGAATTATTGAGGCCCTATTCTTTTAGTTGGTAGGTCAAATTTTACCTTATATTACCTTATATTACTTAATTTTTTTTTAAAAAAAATAACACCTAACCTTAAAAATAAAAACTATAAATTTCATACACCACAATGTTAATATTTTAATGTATTATTTTCTACATTACCTTAATTACAATCTTTTCTTATCCCTAATATCATCTTACTTTACCTTACTTCAACTTACCGTAAACCCACATAGAATATGGCCTGAATTGTAGAGGTTTGTACGCAAGTCGAAGAGGGAAATTTATCCTGAAACATGCATGTATATATATACATAAAGCTATATAACCAATTAAAGAGGTAGTAGCCAGATGACAACCGCTCCCATCTTCCAGCCTTCACATCAAGAGTTCAAACTTTTGTAAAAGCAAAATTTTCCATTTGATGGAAATTGTGGGGTTGATAGGTCATACTTCTCATTGAGAATTTGGAACCTCTCTTCTCCGACCTAAACTTCGATCAACTTACTTTTAGAAAGTATATTTAAATTTAGCAATAGAATGATCAGGAAAGTTACTGATTATATTATTTGGTGTAAATTCTATATATTTTAAGTATTTAACATCCCTATATTTACAATTTTTAGCTTATTCTCAATAACAATTTTAGGTAATTTTATTATGTTTTTGTTATTTTTCTATTAAAATCTCAAAATTAGTTTTAATATATAAAAATTTCAAAAAAAAAAGAAAATTTAGGACTTTTAGTTTGTGAGTTATTTTTCAGTTTGTGCTTTTATCTTGGATTATTTGTCACCCAGGGGTTTAAGTAGCTCCGACATGAATAAGAGAGATGTATTATAGCTTCAATATCAGTTTTTACCTTAGTTCTGAAGTCTGGCGTCAATTGGGAGAGAAATTTAAACATGTGAGGAAAACAAAGAACGAGACAATGACCTTTTTCTTCAGCTCACAGGCTTTAGGGTCCTTTTTTATTCAGCCTACAAAGTTTAGGGTCTGAAAAATTAATGTTGAAAATCAAAGGTTCAGAAAATAAATTACCCTATATTTTGAGGTCCAAAATGCAAAATAATAGATATGTCATAGCATATACTCCATCTTATCACCTAGTGACGGCAAATGAGTATACAAATTAATCAACGGTCAAAGTTTAGTCAAATGGACAATTATTTTGGGACGGAGGTAGTAGTTAATTCAAATACTTTAATTTAATCGGATCAAAATAAGTGTCATTTGAATTGATGCTTAACTTTTAAAGTTTTTCTAATATCTGTTGCTTTATGTTTTACTGATGTGCTACTCTCAATACTTCACCAACTTTATTTAATTTTATTATACGGAAGCATTTGTAGCAATTTCGTTAATTGGTGGTACATTGGCTCATAGTATAAATTTCAGCAACACTTTGTGCGGGGGTGGGCCCAGGAATGATGGCTCCAAAGTTCTAATCTCTATCATTTTCACTGTTAGTGAAATAATGAAAATAAAGAGAGGAGAGGAGAGGAAGGTAATTTAATGTGTGAGCACATTAATTTGTACACAGCAAGCACACACACAACCATTCAGCAAAACAACTCTTTACCATTACAACACAGGTGTTCAGCTCTTTTATTATAGAGTAAGATATGATAACGAAGGAAAGCAAAGCCCCTTGGTCTATTTGCAATTCTATCCATCACCACGTTCATCGCATCCATTCAAGGATATAGAGACTTTGATCTATCAATAGCCCGAATAAGAAATGGTAGTATAAATCAGATTAATTATCTGGTGGGATTTTAATAGCAACAATATCATTAGTTTAAAAAAACCTTAACTAAGAAATGATAAGTACAAATTTCACTGGTGACTACAATTTCCTTAGTGGGAATTGTTGGTGTCGTACCCCCCTTCCCTTTGGGCTAGTAGGCCTATTGGGTTCTCTCTGAGATAGGAGACTCGGTAGATGACCTGACTTACCCAATGTTAGAAAAAAGGTATAAATTTCACCCATGGACGCAAAAGAATTCGACGATGGAATTTGAGAAAACGAAGAGAAAGGAACAAAATTATTAACTTAAATTTAACAGAACGATTCTGGGGTGTACAATAATTTTGTACACTTTGACCTTGGACATTAATTACATAATACTTTGAGGGGTGTTGGATAAGAATGCATCCATAACAATTCTGGCGTAGACTGACTCGGTGGCAATCCTATGTAGCATGTGGAGGAGATGTAAATTGGCCAAAAATTATTTAAATTTATTACATGTCAGCTAATCCACATAAACAACAGGAATCAACTTTGAAAAGAGTAAAAAATATATAAAATCACTTTTGCTTAAAACGTGTTTCCCCAAGGAAATTGTTGTTTTTTTTTTGTATAAAATCACCTTTGTTTATGTCAATTAGCTGACATATCATAAGTTTTAAATATTTTTTTTAGCCAATTCACTTTATCGGCCTGTCACGTAGGATCACCACCGAGTCAGCTACCGCCGAAATCAATCTGAGTGCATTATTGTCGCACACCCCTAAAGTATAATGTATTGTTGTCCAAAATAAAAATTCAGTACATTATTGTCCAATACCTCAAAAGTTCAGTAGATTAACATCCAAAACTCCTTTATATTTTGGTTTATAATTAAATTTGAAACTAAGATTGACTTTGACTAATCAGTGTTGTAGTTCATCCATTCCTTAATATATCTCACTTTAACTAACTTTTTATTTTTTTATTCATTTTACAATTCCTATACAATAATAACTACTTTTTCACTATATTTATCCTATCTTTTTTTTTTTAACATTACTTCAATACAATAATATGCAACTTTTTACCTAAATATCCAAATTTAATAATTGTAATATATATTTGAGACAAGGTAAAATTGAGCCACAAACTCTGGCCTAACAACTTCCCCTTAATTGAGACTCTATCCTCACTCACGCGGTCACGCCCTGTGCTGCTCCTCTTCAACCGCACCTTCTGTGCCTCCGTCTAAGGTCAGACCTCGACGTTATACTTTCTAGGGTTTACCTTTTAGATTTTTGCTTTTACTTTGTCTCTTCGAATCTCTTTCTTTCTGCTCTACTGGCTAGTTGCTATTTAGTATAAGGTTTTGAATGTTTTTCAAGATGCCTACTTCTGATTTTGATAGACTCTGTTGAATGCCTGTTGCCTGTACTTTTGCCCATACACAATGCGGTGGCCTGGCCTAACTCTGTGTTTGATGGAGATGAGTGGTGATGTTGAAAAGTAGCTCACTGTCATTTGAATTGATGCATCACACATTAATCCATAGCTAATCTCTTGATGGAACTACAAACTTTCACGGGTTTTGAGCTAATCAATGTATAATTGTTGGAAATTAAGCTGGTAAAGATGCAACTTTGCCTCCAAATTGCAATGGGTGTCTTGTCTGTAATAGAGGATAACATCTTCTTGTAAGGAAACTTCCATAGTTCAATTATATATATCTTGTATAGGCTCCCAGTTGGGGCAAACCATTCCAATTATTTGCACATGGTATCAGAGCCAAACCTGAGCAAGAGGTCTCAGGTTCGAATCTCTGCACCCCCCATATTCATTTGCGCAAAGTGGGCAATTCGCATGAGGGGGCGTGTTAGAGTATAAAATCATCATTGGGCCTACAACTATCAGCCTTAAGCTTTTGGTTGAGATGGTTCCACATGGTAGGGGACGACGGGATTGAGTCTAGCGGGGGAGAGGCAGGGGAGGAGGTAGGGGATACCGAAAGGGGAGACACGATAGAGGAAGAATCACCAGAAGGCTGACTCATCGTCGGGAAAGACGAAGTACTCGACGAATGGGAAATGTGTTGACAAGAGAAAGACCGAGACACTGAAGGAGTATGGTAGGTGCTTTGCAATATTTTACTATGACTCGACCTGATATTGCTTATGCAGTTCATGTGGTTTCCCAATTTATGCATGTTCCTCGTACCTCTCACCTTTGTGCCGTCAAGCGCATTTTCATATATTTATAGGGCACTGTTGATCATGGGATCCTTCTTCGTCATGCTATTGCTCCCTCTATCATTGTGGCGTACTCTGATGCTGATTGGGCAGGCTGCAAGGACTCGTGTCGCTCTACCACTGGCTATGTAGTGTTCTTCGGCCCCAACTTGATTGCTTGGCGATCTAAGAAGCAACCCACGGTGTCTAAATCATCTACTGAAGATGAATATAGGGCTGCTGCCTATTCTGTCGTTGAGACTATTTGGTCACGCAAGTTGCTTTGGGACTTGAGTATCTCTCTTTCAGCTCCGACCAAGGTGTTGTGTGACAACATCAGTGCCACATACCTTACTGATAATCCCAGTCATCATGAGCGCAGTAAGCATATTGCTGTTGGCTACCATTTTGTTTGTGAGCGTGTCGCTCATGGGGATCTCACTGTGCGTTACGTTCCTACCAAGCTTCAGTTGGCTGATATATTCACCAAAGGAGTGTCCTCTAGTCAATTTCATTTTTTGAAATCCAATCTGTCTGTTCGTAAGATCTTCTTGTAATAGAGGATAAGATCTTCTTGTAAGGAAACTTCCATAATTCGATTATATATATCTTGTATAGGCTTCCAGTTGGGGCAAACCATTCCAATTATTTCCACAGTCTGGTTTAATTTGGTTTGTTTCACGCTTGTTGGCAATCTTTTCTTTCCTGATATTGATAGTAATAGGTTATACAATGCAGTTGTTTGATTGTAGGGTTTATTTTGTTACTTTTTGTTTATGTTTGATGATGATGAGTGGGTACTAGAGTAATAGGAGAATAATTCGCTTTAGTGTGAATTGATGCATTAATCATTAATTCATGCATATTAATGTATTGGCATTAAGAAGAAATACACCAACTCAGCAGAGAACTACTCTTATTGACTAGTTGTATCTTTTATGTTCGAATTGGTTAAGTTTTGGCTATCAAAGAATGATATGTATCAAAAGTTAGTGAGTTGAAAGGAAAACATGGATTGTTGTGTAAGGAGTGGTGTCACATGGCAGCCTTCAGATGGCTCAGTCGTAGACTTGAATTTGAGCAATGAAAGAATCATTGGCGGTATATATAACTCCAGTACCTTGTTCCATATTCAATTTCGTCAAAGCTTGAATTTGGCATACAATTACTATACGAATGGCACAATATTGTCGGTGTTGGGAAAACTCTCCAACTTGACTCACCTCATTACCTCAACCTGTCTTACCTTGGCTTCACAGAACAGGTCCCCATTAAAGTATCCTACCTTGTCAACAAGGCCGGAGCCCAGGGGTGTCCATGGACACCCCAAGCCCAAAATAAAATTTAAACAACTTATAGTATTAAGGAAGAAAAATAACGGTTATATAAAATGGACACCCAAAAAAAGCCTAAGAAATTAGTATGAGTGTCATTTTAAACACAATAGCCCAATTCCCAAACATACATATATATACTTCAGTAATACTAATTTTGATGGTATTTGATATTAATAATACAAACTATTTTCTTGGACATTGACAGTACCAATTATCGACCTATTTTCCCCCAACAGTACACCAACGGGTTGTTATGGTTATAACTCATCGTAAAGATGTCGTGACTCCATAATGTGTGGCGTGGAAGACAGATTAGTGTCCACGTCAACATTTTCTACACAAGCTTTGTCTTCCACGTCACGCATTATAGAGTTATGTCATATTTCTATGAGTCAAAACCATACCAAATCGGTAGTGTACTGTTGGTGGAAAATATATTAATAGTTGGTACTATCAGTGACCAAGAAATTAGTTTACATTATTAATGTCCAAAAATATTTTTTTTAATATATTTTTTTTGATTTTTAAGTAAAATGAGTAAATTGAATTAATACCTACCTAAGAGCTAAGAGGCGAGTCCTTCCATACCAATATAGTTTATTTTTTTACTTTGTCATCGTTGCCAAAAAAAAAAAAAAAAAAAAAAAAAAAAAATTAATACCTACCTTCTATCCTCTCTCTCTCTTATCTTGAGTCTTGTAACACACGTAGCAGTAGTTTCAGAAACCACGCACCTGTCTTTCTCCTCCTGGGTCTCTGGTTGACGCTCCCACCTCACTGTGGTCTAGAGCAGCCGGCAGACCACCGAAGGCTCAGACTGCCAGACCACCCCCACACTTCCGCTCGCCGGGGAACGGAACATTCGCACGACTGCCTGTAATTGCTGTGAGTTTCAATGTGTCTAATACTATTTCTGATTTCAATTTAGTTTGATTGATTAGAAAAATTTATTCTGAATTATTAAATTATTAGAAATATATAGAAATGGCGTCCTAAATTGTACGAGTGAAGTGTGGGTTTTGATGAAGGAGAGAGAAAGGGACATGATATGGATTGATTTAACGGTGGGCAAATATTATATAGGACGGTGAGGGGTTAATATTGATTCTTGAGGGAAGCTATGGGTAATGTAATGTGTGGCACCAAAGTATTAGGCATTTGGATGCAGAAAGGAATGAATATGTGGCAGCTTGAAGGGGAGTGTGAGCATTCATTTGCGGAATCAGAGCTATATGGGCACACATACGGATTTCACTAGTATTTTGGTGAATGAGTTTCTATATGTGGGCATTGAGTATGAGTTGGAATGTGTCAAACAGTGAGGTTCTTGATTTTGCATTTCATGAGATGGCAAAGTGTATTAATCCACTTTGGTGAATCTTTGTAGAGTGATGGTATAAACTAAGGAGTACATAACTTATACATTTGTGTTTAGGCTACTCAAGTTGGCATTAATTCTCCCGGTATCCATGGAAATTGTGGAAATAGCATTTTCAGCTATGAAATTGCCATGAGTAGACTTCACAATCGAATGTGTGATAGTTTTTTGAATGATGGTTTAGTCGGTTATATAGAGAAGGACGTTTGACTCAATTACAAATGAGTCTATTATGCGTCGATACGAAAAAATGAAACCACGCAGTAGCCAAATGTAATAGTTTACTATTGAAATATCTGACAGTTTGTCGATTTTGTTTTTCAAGTATATGCAATGGTTACTATTGTTAGGTGGACACCCCTAATTTCAAAGTTCAGATCCGTACTACTTATCAATTTAGTCATGCTTGATGTTTTATTATGCTCGTTACTCTCAAATTCAGTTTTATACACAAAAGGCCGAGACCTAAAAACTATTATCCAGAGGCTGGCCAATCTTATAGAACTCCAAGTTGACCCTGTCAATATTTAAGTGAATGAGGAGTGGGGTGATAAGTTATCATCGCTCCTTGACCTCCAAGTCCTGAGCACGTCCTTCTGTTGCTTGCATGGCCAGTGGCTATTCAAAGAGTGATGAATCCTTTGGTATATTATCATTGTTTGCATAAATTTTTGGCAGTAGAAAGAGAGCTTTTGATGTCAGTTGGTGGTGTTCAAGAGTTGTGTTAGTGAACCCTTTATGGAGGCTGGATCTGATTATTTTTCTTATGATGTGTCAGAAATTTTAGCAGGATTTATTTAGTATGACCTACCTTATTAATGCTCACATGACTTTGTTCTGGTTAGTTTGCCACTATTTGTTTCTGTATTTCAATCTTGGCATAGTAGATTCGTTAAGAAAGGATTAACATGCCCAGATACTTGATTAATGTTGATAAATGGATCGTTAATGAATTTGTTGTACCTGAACGTTGTCTCAAATATAAGTTTCCCAACAACTTTTGTGTGGATTGACTCTATGCAGTGTAATGGCCTACTTCTTAGACTTTGTTTTTTCGGTGGATATGTAGAAGTTGGGTAAAGTAGCGTTAGGTAGGTCTGAATAGGTTTGGGTAGGTTTAGGTAGAAGTAGGTAGTGCAGTTTTTTTAGAAGTGGGAAACTTTAGTTAGGTTTAGGTAGAAAAAGTAAAATTGGATAAGAGTAGGTAAAGTTGGGTTGTAGGCACTAGGCAGTTTACAACCTAAAAGAATAGGGCCTAAGTATGTTTTTTCAAGGAGCAGAGAGGAAAGCAAAGTCTATTCGGATTGACCTGCTAGATTTGTCAGTCTTTATTGACAATTGTGTGATGATTGCATTGATAATAATCCACGTGGTTCAATTTTCTTTTGTAAACTGCTGCTTTTCAAAAAGCATCTCTTGCTGTCTCAAGCTAAAAACATAACTTGAATCTGTTTACTGAAATTTTCAGGTACAAGTAACATGAATAAAGATAAAGGGCAGACAATTCAAGTCGATGATACAACTAGCATGAACAAAGATAAAGGTAAGGCTACTCAAGTCAACCTTGAGAAGAAAGGTGAATTTTAGATGGTCAAATCCTATGTCAAGGGAATTGCTAAAATTTTTGACAAATGAGGTTAAGAAGGGAAATCGCCTAAACAATACTTTCACGGCAAGGCTTTCTTGCCAAGAATGACAAGCTAATAGCGGGTTGACTTTAGAAATTGATCGAAAAGAGCAACTGATTACAAGTTCTGATTTTCGGTTGGAAAGAAAATACCTCAAAATTTTTTTATGTTTTTGTTTTTGGATTAATATCCTATGTCGATTGTAAATGCTCACAACCAAGCTGATGGGGCAAAAATCTTTGATGTTGATTGCATTTGCCTTCTTAGGAAGTAGACCGATGAATGTAGCGTTCATGCTAGACACAAACTTAGCTGAAGAATAGAACTCACTAAACATTTGCATCACATCCCTGCGAACTGAATCCCAATTGTTCTGAAGAAAAGTCGTTGCCAATTTGTTTTGCCATTAGGACCTGGTGCTTTATCCCCACGACATTCAAAAAGAGGTTTTGTAACTTCTTTAGCAAAAGGCAATTCAATTTTTTCCTTATCAGAAGCACTTAAAGAAGAAAGTGGTAGACTGCCAACTTGAGTTCTCCAAGGCTCCGATTCACAGAAAAGAGATTTATAGAAATCATGATGACCAGCTTCATCATGACTCTCCTCAAAGATCATCCCATCGACTACCACATGTGAAAGATGATTATATTTTCTATGCAGATTGGCAACTCTAAGGAAAAACTTTGTGTTCCGATCCCCTTCTTTCAGCCACAAAGCCCTTGATTTTTGTAGCCAAGAAATCTTCTCCATGGTGACAATATTATCCCACTCATTCTTTGCTAGCTCCTTTGCTGAATTTCTGAGCTGGATAGAAGGAATAGCATCAAGCTGGTGTTTATCCTCCTGTATGATTCCTTGGAGTTCACGGATGGTAATGTTTGAGTTGATCAGGCATTGCTTTGCATGTAGTAAACAACATTGTCTCTTTTAGGGAACAAGCTACTTTCTTTACAGATGATATTGTCAGTACTAATTGTGGACCTGCTCCGCCCATGGGCTTTGGATGATTTCTTTGTTGGCTTGCCTTGATAGGTCCTTGGGTTAGTCAGAGCCCACGAATCCTGGTTGGTATCTACTAGTCAAACTATCATTCTGACTTCAATCTTCTGCCCTTGGCCCTTATTTGGCTTTTTCATGTTTGTGTTGTCTGGTCATTTGATTTGGCACCCACTATGAACAGATTACTGTTATGGATGACATGCTACTATGCTAGTATGCTGCAGATACTCTGAAGTACCAGTTATCTTTGCCAGAGCAAGGGAAGCTTTCTGCATCTGGTTCTGTCAGAGGAGAAAAGCAATTAAATTTCTGGCAATCTCTATGTGGTATGCTTCACTGTTTTGGGAAGTTTTTTTTTTTTTCCCTGCTTCCTTATGTTAAGTCTTCTCTAATTGTAGAGATTGACCTGGCAGAAAATCGATCTGGTTCAATTTTTACTGACCTCACTTTCCTGATGTATTGATGCTGCATGTATTACAACTTCATTACTATTCAATATAGTGCTATGTTAGCTTAGTCAAGATCGCTGTGCAATGGCTTTTGCAGATGGTGCTATTGCTGGAGCGGCTGCTGGTGTTGTAGTCGAAACTGTCTTATATCCAATTGATACAATTAAAACTCGGTTGCAGGCAAGTCTCATTACTGAAAATGCACCTCCTATATTTTTAGTGCCAGAAATTAGGAGTTATGAACCTTACTTTATCATCCTTTTAAATGTCCAGTTGACTATGATTTGGTTGGGATCTGGCCAACATTGCTTTCTTTCAGAGCTGGATTTACTAAACCCATAAAATTTTAAACTTTAATGAAAATTCTGAAAGCTACTAATACACGTTTATCGGTCTTCTTCCTCCAAAATTTTTCTATATTTGGCTAATATTCTGATATTATTCATTAAATTTTATGGCCAACTGTAAATGCATATTATTGAGAGTATAGCCAAATTGGTGGATTTTTATCTGCTTTCTTGCTCTGAACTTTTTCTGCATTTGGCTAGTAGCTCATAGTCTGATGTATTGAGTAAGTTTATTGGTCAGTTGCATATGATACATTTTATTGCTATGGACCTATGGTAGTCAAATTGGTTTGTTTTGTGCTTTTGGGTGGCCACATACTATTTGACAGTCTCTTTTCCCTTTATTTGTAATTATCTGTTATCTAGAAACACAGAACACTTTTGAACCCTGGGGATGGGCTGGTGTTAAATTGTTACTGAAATACCTCTGTGGAAGGTACAACGATAGCAACTTGTATGGGTAACATGTTGTCAAATTTGTACATAGTGCTGAATTGAGAGCCATAGTTTGAGTGAGGCAAGTGGTAATGCACATTTTGGAAAACACACATTGGCCCCCCTGCTTAGATTTCGATTAGTTAATAACTTAATATGTTTCTTCTCCAGCTTGATTAACTGGAGTTGGTCAGCTGTTCTTGCGCCATAAATTAATAGTGACTTATACTTCTTAATGGGCCTGTGAAGAAGTTATTTGGTTTGAGTTTATTAGCCAATTGCCAGGTTACTTCATTTTGGAAATGATGGTATTTTGTCATCCGTATCCGGTTTAGTTTAAGCTTTCGTTAGGTCATTCCCATCTGTGCCATCCTTGGATATGTTGCTAGTTGGTCTGATAAATTTTTCTAGCAAATGCTGGCAATCCTAGCAGGAAGCTTTAAGTTGGGTTTGATTTTGTCGAGTCAATTTGGTTTCTGTTATTCTTTTCCCTTCAGAGAAAGGTGGGCTCTCATTGGTTACACTCTAGAGGTCAGCTCTGCTTTTTTCCATTTTCGATATGTTTTTAGTATTCTGGAATTGTTAAGCATATTTATGTTTGCTTCCTGTTAACATGATTTATAAAAATCCAAATTCCTTTTGATGCGAACTTTTGTTTTACTTCTGTACCAGGTAGCCCGTGGTGGTGGGAAAATAGTTTTCAAAGGGCTCTACTCTGGATTATCTGGAAATTTAGCTGGGGTTCTGCCGTAAGTGGTTTCTTGTTTTGCATGATCATCTTACTTTAATGTATGTCTTCATTTGAGTGCCTTGCATTGGTCTGTGAGGCTACCTATCTGTCTCTTTGCATTCTATTTTGTTGTGGAAGCGCTGACCCCAATCTGCACCTGTCAGTGTGCATTTATTATGTTGCCTCTGAGCATCACTAGTATCCTAGCGTCCAAGTAGAGTGGGGTTTTGCTTGATAGATGGGTTTATTCTAGTTTTTCTTCAGATTGTAATAGCATATGTCATCCAATGCTCCTTGTTAGGCTGTTAGATAACTCATTCCCTGAGCAAATAATATACAAACACCAGTGAGTGAACTCGTGTAGCTGCAACATAGTTTCTTTGCCGTGCCCCACCTTGCTTCTGTTCAAATCAAAATGAATGCATGGATTGAGCAATTGTCATGAGATGATTACAGCATGAAGACAGATATTTTTATTTTGCATGGTTTCTGTAGGTTGCAAAATTGTCTGTCTCTCTGCTTATTTTATACTTTACCTGGTGATACCCGTTTCCTACTCAAACTTTTGTATTCTAACCTTTGAATGCACTAAAGTTGACTTTTCCCTATAAATTTTTTTAGAAAAACTTGGCAATTGATGTCTTGTGACTTGTCTCTCACATTAGTCAATGTCATTGATTGTGCAACATTTTGGTGTTTTTGTCCCTGTAGATCAATCAGTTTTCTCCCTTATGTGCATATACTTAATGGTCTTTTCAGGGCTTCTGCATTATTTGTTGGTGTCTATGAGCCGGTGAAGAAGAAGCTGTTGCAAACCTTCCCTGAAAATTTAAGTGCTTTGGCTCATCTTGTAAGTTGCCCAATTTGCAAAATGTATAAAACCAGCTGAGCCTGTTCTCTCTTATTCTTGAGAAGATGCAACCTGCTGCAGTGCTAGACAAGTTACCTCTAGGAGTTTATAAATTTAATTTGTTTTCTGAAGCGATGCTGCTTTCTCGTTTAGAAACATGCTTTCGTCCATTATTCATGAACTTGTTTTTACAACAGCAGCAACCACTCCCAGTGTGGCTGCCACTTTTACAGGGTCTATAGTGAGTCTTGTTGCTACTGGGTTTCTCGTACCGAGTTTTCTGTGATAGCACTCTCTCTTCTTGTTCAACTGTCTTGAGGAGGATACCCAATAGACTGACTTGGCTTCAGATTCATGGTTAGTATGACAACAATATGCTATCATCCACAGCTATAGCATTGAACATTATTGTCCTGACTTTGAATGTCATTCATGTAGCAGTGTCCTTCATTCGCACCTTTTTGTATGATCAGAGTAGGCTATGTGACAAGGGCGCTGAGTTTTGACTCACTTTCCCATTCTCCTGCTTGGTTATATGGACATGTGATAGATTGATAGTTCAATTAATCAGTTAGACTAAAAAATCATAGTTCTTTTTAGGAAGTGGCTGAGTTCAAATTCAGAAGCATACATTCCTGGATGCTTATAGGCTATTACCTAGTTCGGGTAACTTAAAAAACATGTTTGGTTGGTAAGTAAAAGAAGACTGTCATGAACTGAGGCTTTACAGAGTTTGGGGTTCTCATTCGTTCACCCATGACAGCAATGATAGAAAGCAGAGAGAAAAACCTTATTGTATAGTGCATATACCATAGTCCCAGGAGAGTGCACTCCCTGTTTGTAAGTTTACATTGTCTTATAAAGATTATTATGCTAGTAATTGCTCATTACCAGGCCTTCTGCTTGTGCATGATCTTTGACAAAATATTCATGCTGTATACTTTAACCGTGATGATGGAGAAGCTAAATCTTCGTGGTGCGGAATGCTAATGCAACTTGCTTGTAAGTTAAATTATCATGATTGCATGAGTCATGACTTATTTTATGATTAATTGTTAATCATGATTGTGACCCAGATATTCGTGACCCAAAACTGCAATATGGGTATATCATTGGAAGGAAATATTCTTTTCTATTTCAACAATGTGAACTTCTTGAAATGTGTCTCAAATGTGGGTTTCTAAGAACCTTTTATGTGTTTGTTGTGGTGAGGTTGTCTGTATCTATGCTTCATCAGGTTGTATAATGATGGTATTATACTTTATAAAAATTGTAATCCATGAATTTAGAAAGCTCTTTCTGTGAACAAATTACTAAGTGCTATGAGCTTACTGTACATGTAGACATTAAGGAATATTAAAATTATACCTAAAAGTTGAACAAAAGGGTAAAAACTATAAAATTGAAGTACACAACAAAGAAAAAAAGAAAGCCGTTTTTTTTAATTGTTGGAGCTTGGATGGTGTTGAAATGGAAGACAGCAAAGAAAGTGATGTGACAGGGCTTTGTCACGTTTTAGGTGCATGACTCTTCCTCTTCTCCCCTCCCCTAAATCCTAATCACACTCATGGATTCAAAATGTAATTGTTCCTGGACAAAATGACCTTATCAGGAGGTTTTTGAGGTGAATGGATTGCGTTGTTTACTCGTAATTATCTCAATGTGAACATGATCCACTTCGTTGGAGTGATTTTTCCATGCTGTGACCGAAAATGCTGTCAGTACCAGAGCCACATTTTGATCCCTAGTCACATCCAATGCGCATACTAAGTACATTTGGTCAAATATTGCGAAACTTGTCAAAATAAATCGAACTGGGACGGGAATCGCTCTTTCTTCTTGAGTTGTTTCCCTTTGTGCAATTGTGCTTGTATGACATAATAGCAGCACAGATGGGTCTCTTGCTTGTGGATAGTCTGAAGGATTCTTACCGTGCTGTTAGCACATGTGGTTTCTTACCTATTCCCGAGTTGGTTCTTTATGTAAAGTACTCCTTTGATGGGGCATTAGCTGGTTTCTTTCTTGATTATTCATGCAAATCTTCGCTTAGTCTGCAGGTGCCATTGCTGGAGCTGCCTCTTCTATTGTCAGAGTTCCAACAGAGGTAATAAGGTTTAATCTGAGTTATCTTTCTTTGGTATGTTCAGGAAATTTGATATCATTATTGAAACTCTTTTAGGTTGTCAAGCAAAGGATGCAGACAGGGCAATTTGCAGCAGCTCCTAATGCAGTCCGTATGATTGTTTCTAGGGAGGGCTTTAGAGGCCTTTATGCTGTGAGTGAGATCCCCTTCCAGTACATTACATTTCAAGGTTCTCTGAAGTACTGTTGAAGGTTGTATTTCCTTCTATCTTACCCATGTTGATCCCATAAATTCCTTTGTCGTAGGGATATGGATCTTTTCTGTTGCGTGATTTGCCTTTTGATGCCATCCAGTTTTGTATCTATGAGCAGCTGCGAATGGGTTATAAGCTTGCGGTGAGTTTGCAATATCTGCTGCTAAACTTTTTACTTTTGTGCAGAAATATAATCCTCTTTGTATTGTGATTGTCTCTTTACAACCTTAACCTTTTGAGTGCATAGGCAATGTAATAGATGGCAGATTCCTACACAGGGATTTTGAGAAATCTGATGAAAAGTCTCTCTTTGATGTGGTACTTTGCTGACATATGATATACAGAACAATAGTAATTAGCAACCAACTGGAAAATTGGCACAATATAAGACAAGTCTCTGATCAGGAGTGGAAATCTTATAACACGAGAATAATGGAAAATGCTTGCCATGTGATGTAGGCTCAAAAAGATGATGGTAGCACAGATGAATATAATTTGCTTGATGTGTGTGTATCAGCTAGACTGGATAAGGTGTATATATCAGCTAGATTGGATAATATTTATATTTGATGAAACTGACATTTACCTGATTTACGTGATCTAGCTGCCATGATTCCTGAAACCATACGTGGCGGGATACCTGAGAACAGATCGTACTCATCAAAAAAGAATACCTGAAAAACAGATAACTTGATTTTGACCATAGCCTAGTGGCCTGTTGAAGCTGAACCCAACTTGAAGTTCCATCATGTGGCCAAGTTGCTTGTATTTGCTGTATTTGATCCATTGATTCCAAACTTGATTGAAATGACTGTTTTGACCTGTACCTGACTCAGGAAGACATGAATTGACCTGTTCAATTCCATAAACTAACCATCATTTTTTTTCCTACAAGGAATGGTCAGGGATAAGGGAAGTATTGAGGATAAGTTGCATGGATACTAAAATGGTTTATCACATCAATTTTTCCTGTAAAAAAAAAAAAAGGTTTACCACATCCAGAGTACAACTGTACAAGATCACGTCTGTTGGATTATAAATATATGCAGTATTGAAGAATGCCCTTTTTCTTTGTGATCAAGATTCAAGAACTTTTCCTTCTGTCAATTTGGTTTTTCTCCTCTCCTTTTTTTGGAGGGTTTTTTTTTCCCTTTGGGGGGGGGGGGGTTCATTCAACAATATTTCTGATCAATTTATAGCTAAGTCTTTGCCCATGATTGGTGGGTTGGAGACAGTTAGGATTATAATAGGAAACCGTAGGGAAGAACTATTTTAACACATCTTATGTCAGCTGGAATCTGGTAATGGTTTTCGAATTCCCGCACTTACTATTTGAATTTCGAAGTCGAGCTTGCATGCTTAATTTTCAGCGTGCCTTCTCTAACGCTTGTTGTATTGATGTTAGCTGACATTAAATATGCAGTGACTGTCAAGTACTATTCTACACCAATTTCTATTCCTTCTCTAGCTTATTAGCTAGTTTTAAAATATTTTTCTTGCATATCTTCCTTGCAAAATTGGGTGTCAGGAAATTACTTTTCATGTAAAGCACGTTGCTTCATTGCTTGTAGGGGTGAGCTCTCCTAGGGTCTACTTTGGCAGGGTCCTAACAAGTGGTTGTTTTTGGTGAATAGTACGATCACTATGATTTGATGTGGGTCTTATAGTAGATGCAATAGTTATTGCCTTATCGGGGACCTTGATTAATATACCGTCCTACTTTTCATCTGTGGACTGGGTTTCATTTGTATGGATGTGAATACTTGCAGGCCAATTCCTGTTTACTCCCCCGGTGCCCCCTCGCATTTTTTTCCCTCCTCTGTCTCTCTTGTTTTATTTTTTTTCAAAAGTTTTTATTTTGAAACTTTTGCAGGCAAGGAGGGAGCTTAATGATCCTGAAAATGCTATAATTGGTGCCTTTGCGGGTAAGAAACATGAACAATCTCTATACAGCTGCCTGTGGCATTCATGGTTGTGACAAAGCAAAATGGTTTCCTCTTGCTTGTCTTTGTTCCCATCATTACTTCTCGATTTTCTCAGGGTCTTTTTCTTTGATTTTGAATCGACGGGCATGAGATTTTATATTGGCAGACAGTATCAGAACTTGGGCAAGGATTTGCTTATCTGCAGTGTGGTTTCTTGTGGAAATTGGCATAACAACTACTCTACTCTTGAGCATGACATTTTATCAATAGACTGCACTACTACAGTACCTAGACATCGATGGTATAATACTACAAAGTATACTAAGGTCCACTTGCCAGTTCGGTCATGCACTGCGAGTTTGCTTCGGAAAATGGTAGAATACTACTTGCAGTTGCTAGTTCTTCAGAAGTCCATTGAAGTATAGAATTTCGGTGCACAAGTAGAGGTGGAGACATTTCCGTTGGGGATGGAGAAGTACAGTAGTGACAGTAACTGCTTTTTTGTCTCCCTGTTCATGTGGTGGTGCCTTTTTATTTATTTTATTTTCTTGTTTGTTACTCTTTTTTTTGTTTCTTTTTTGGGGGGTGGGGTGGAATAAGTTACAGTTGAATTAGATCCTGTGGGCATGTGATAAGATGTTGATCAGGATGGTTGAAATGCATTTCAGGCAGCATTGCAACAGCCACTAATGCATTTGACATAATACTGAGAATGAGATGTTTGCAGCTGTCTGGAGTACTCACTTCTGCTTGTTTCTCTGATACCATCTGGTCTACTTGTTATTGATCAGGAGCTATAACAGGAGCAGTGACCACCCCTCTAGATGTGATCAAGACAAGGCTAATGACTCAGGTACATATTAATCCGTCTTCCTTCCCTTCTCTCAATTCTTTCCGTGATGTAAAAATGACTCGTTACTGGGTGTCCCTTGTTGTTTTCAGGGGGCATCAAAGCAGTACAGGGGAATATACGACTGTGTGAGGACCATAATGAGAGAAGAAGGAAGCCGTGCCTTTTTGAAGGTTTGTTTGACTTACCTGAACCTGTCTCATGGTTTATTGTGTGATATTGATCATTGACCAGGAATATGTCAAATCTTAATTTATCGTAGAAGCACCCCAACCCGAACTCCCTTTGGTGAAAAAGTAATTGGCAACCTTTATTTCCTGTTTTGTGGTTAATGCTCTTTCGGGTCGACCACCGGGCATTTTGCTTTGTCCAGAGCAAACTTATCACCCTTAAGATCCAAAAATCAAAGCTGATGTACTTTTACGGGTGAATGCTGATTCCCTCAACTCAAGTACCATTCCTTCAGTGCATTTCCTTCCATGTAGGCTCATGAATTCTACACATGTTAAGAATCGAAAGTGAACAATGAGGAAAATGGACTTGTTGACAAAATGAGAGTACTAAGCTTTTTGCTACGATTCCTAGGAAGGAGGATGCTTCAGCGGCATCACATATGCTCTCAAAACTGTTAAGGAATGGTTACAAGGACTTCGTTGTGACACTATAAAGCCAATGCAAGTTTTCTTGTTTATTGCAGGGTGTTGGGCCAAGAGTTTTATGGATCGGGATCGGAGGCTCTATTTTCTTTGGTGTCTTGGAGAAAACAAAGCAAATACTCGCCCAAGAGCGCCCAAGGATTCACAAATCTGATTTACCCAAACAGGATCTGATTAGGAAATGATACCAATGCAAACTCCCTTAGTACGCGGAGTAGACCGCACGATATTTTGCTCGATTGCTTCTTGGTTTCAAGTCGTCCGTCCAAGCAAAAAGGAGAAGAGGTTAATGTATATTGTGGCGATTTTAATTAGTCGCAGGCATTTTAGCAGTTACTAAGCACCTGGGCCGCAGTTGTTCGGACATGGTTGGGCTTTTTTTTGATGATAGAGGTCTATGTATGATATTTGCTTATTAGCATACTCTTGGATTCAAATCTACCGTTTTATCGTATAAATAATTAGACACTATGTGTTGCAAAAGAATATGAAATACTAAAAAAATGAAGGTGAGCCCGGTTACATGGTGCATTATGTGCCCCGGCCTTCTTCCTCTTTTTTATTATTTTATTATTTTTTTAAATAAATATAATAAAGCTTTGTTTTTTCAAATTTAATATTTAAAGTATTTTGAGTTTGAGCTTGAGTTTTTAGTCCAATTTAATTATGTTATTTATTTATTTGTTTTTATTTTAATTTTTATATAGTTTTTTTAAATAAATTATTTTTATATGCTCATAAACCTGAACTTGAATGCTCATAAAATTAAATTTAAATGTTCATAAACATCAACTTGAATGCTTATAATCATAAACTTTAATGTTCATAACCCTGAAATAAAATACTCATAAAACTGAATTTAAATGCTCATAGAACTAAACTTAAATGCTCACAAACCTGAATTAGCTATAGCCCATATGTTTCCATGGGTTAAATTACAATGCTCATAAAACTGAAATAAAATGTTCATAAACTTTAACTTGAATACTAATAAAACTAAGAATGTTCATAACCATATACTTGAATGTTCATAAACTTAAATTTAAATGTTCATAAACCTGAACCTGAAAGCTCATAAAACTAAACTTGAATGCTCATAAACATCAACTTAAATGCTCATAACCCTGAAATAGAATGCTCATAAAACTGAGTTTAAATACTTATAAATTAAACTTGAATGCTCATAAACTTGAACTAGAATCCTTATAAATTTAAACTAGAATGCTCATAAAATTAAACTTGAATGTTCATAACTAGAACTTGAATGCTCATAAATATGAACTCGAATGCTCATAAATTTGAACTTGAACACACACAAAAAAAAAAGAATATAATGAAAATTACAAAGGAAAATTAGAAATAAAAGAAATTAAAAAATTTGGCCCAAAAATACATGTGTTGTAGTGTTGTACCCAGAAACAAAAAAAAAAAAAGAAACAAAAAAAAAAGGAAACTGATGCATGGATGGGCACACTGGAAAATTGTAGTTCACTTAAAATTCTTTTCCATCTATCAAACACAATTCAACTTTAAGATAATGATTAATCAAACTTAAAATTCACTTATAATTCAATTAACTTAAAAATAATAATTAAAATTCAATCACAATTTTTAAGAAAAATGAAAAATAAAAATAAATGACAACCAGGTAGTTTTGATAAAAAAGAAAGACACGTGCTACACGAAAAAATAGAAAAAAAGGAAAAAAAATGGCTGTGTGGCCCATGCTTGGGTGCACCAAACTTTATGCACCCGGGATTATGATCGTCCTTGTGGAATTTTATTTGGCTAAACTCGCAATTTTTGGGTCTAGGAAGGAAACATTATTGAATCTGTGTATGCAATCAGATTTCTTGGTCAGTCATACGAAGGTTGTTAAAATTGGGATCCTAACTTGAATTCATGGGGTACTTAAGATCGGAATTAACCCATGTAGAATTGTGGATCGGAATGTAGATAGTAGAATAGCATCAAGAATGTTGGATCATAAAATCGTAGGATGGTAGATTTGGATCGATTTTAATAACTATGCATATGACTCGACTTGGACAACAATAGAAGACTCCATCCAAATATCCAAGTCCGAGTCTCCAACCCAGAGTCTAAGTCGAATCTAAATATTGCAATTTTTGTCTATTAGCCAAACTCGAATTTGACTAACAGTAGTATACTCCAAGACTGGTCCTCTGCTTTTTCATCTTCTGTTTTTATAGTATCCTATTTGCTTTCTGATTAACCTTTAATTCACTTTTTACGTACACACACCCCACTAATAAGGAAAGTAACCGCCACCTTAAACAAAACCTTCCAAAAAATAGGCAAGTAAAAATTGAACAACTTAGCCCCCACGCCAGATGCTGTTTTCAAAAAGGAAACTCCGGTTATAATACTTAAGTCGGTTAATCTTGCTATAAAACTTCGTAAGCTTATCCAACATGTTTTGATCACTATATTTGTTTTCTAACCTCCAACTATTTTCCAAGTAAAGTAAAGCAAATCTCTGGCTGTAAAAACCAAATCCATGGATCAAAGAAAAGAGGGTAGAGGCCTAGTGAAGCGACGACGAGGCAGACCCCGTAAGAACAATGCTAAGAACAACAAAGACAATGTCATTGTAAATCCAGCTGCTGATCATCAGGAGGGTTTTCGATTTCCAGCACCTTTGGTGCCTAAACGAAAGCGGTCCAAAACCTGGAGGCTGGGCACCAAATTTAGCAGCAATGACTACGATGATGTTGAACATAAGGAGGTACATATTGAGCCCACAGCAGCAGTCATGGGGTCGTCTATTACTTCTACTGATTGCTCCTCCTCGACGTCCAGCAATGAAGTTCTGCATATGACTGCAGGTGTTGTTGGGAAAAAACAAGGATCGTCCTCTTCTACAGTCAACATTAATGGTGGATGTCATGATGATGACGGGGAACAAGCTGGGTCGAGTATCACTGCAGCTTCCAGGAAGAAACTCGCCCAATGTCCTCGTGATTCGGATGCAATGTCATCATGTTCCCCTTCATGGTTTAAGGACATTGAGCTTCCTGCCCTGTTTCAACTGGACGTACCTGGGCCTATTCCATCTTTGGCAAGCATCTATACTGCAGAAGGGTTTTTTGTAGATTTCTTGCATGACCAGAACCCCGTGAAAAACTTTATTTCTAATGTAGATCAAATATAGTGGTTGAGAATTTGTGGAAGCTCCTATGTACACACACATGGTATATTCCTTTGTTCGGGCAAAATTAGTGTATAGTAGTAGTTTAGGCAGTGGATATTGGTTGAAGTAGCGGATAAGCTTGGTGAATAGTGGATTGGTGCTTAGATTAGCTTATCGGATTACAAGGTAGTCTATTATTGTTGCATGATTTCAGGAGATGTTAATATTTATGTAAATCTCATTGAATCATATTTAATTATGTATACAAGGTTATTTTGTATTTCTGATTAATTGAAATGGGGCGGCTATGTATAGGCTAAACCAATTTGTTGAGGCCCTTGAAGGGGGTGAATTTCACAATTAAGCTCTACACACTGGGTAAGGACGTTAGAGAAAATTTCCTTAAAACACAGTGTAACTGAATTACCTCATTATATTTATATCAATCAAAGAACAAGTTACACTTACAAATAAAAATAAGAAGTAACAGCCTGAAGACAGTTACTAATAGGTTCACTGACCAAGGCCGAAGGTCCTTGAGACAGCTACAGATAAGGATCGTCGTAGGAAAAACCCTAGCGGCGATTTGGAACATGATGGATTACATTGAAGCACACACTCACACAGCCTTAGTCCGTCAAGGTTGTGCTACACACTATCTCACCACCACATGTGGACACAACGAATGTTTACCAAGGTCCTTGGCTGTCCCTTCACCAGAGGTCCTTTACTGGCTACCTTCACCACCGAACCATTGGCTACACATTCAAAAATCCCTCCGGATTTCTTACCCCGCGATTACTTCCGTGGAATCGCATTAGTTCTCAGTTCTTCAATCGTCCTTTTTATAGAGGGCTTTGGATGCTTGAACTGGAGTCATTCCAACGGTAACTTGCCTTCATTGTTGATTCTTCCCTTTTGTGTTGATGCTTCCTCAATCATCAATCATCCAACGGATTCTTTCCTTTTGGGTTTGTATTTGATTGCACAATCCTCTTGATTTGTTTTCCTTATGCTTTCCTTATGATTTATATCTACAAATAAATCACACAATCAAAATATATCTGAATATATTATAATCAGAATATATAATATAAGGCAACTTCCCTTTTCCGGATTTTGGCTTTCATCAAAATCTAAGGTCCTTCGCGGATGCGCGGTGAAGGACCTTGACCCTGTCTTCAACAAAATTTATGTAATAGTCAAAGACTGTGTACTTCACCGCGCATGATTGGTTCGAAAACACTGTAATTGGTTCGAAAACACTGTACCCAGGCCCGACTAAATGGGTAGGTCTAGAACCCATTGTCATCCCTAATTGTGTTAAAGCCTTTTCGTAAGTCAAGTTTATAATTGTAACTTTGGTGAATCCGTCATGATTTAAGGAGAGTGTGCAAGAGTCAGAGAAAAACCTTGTGACACTATGTTGTACCTTTGAGTGCAATTATATTGGGAAGCAAGGCTTTTGTGTGAGTTTTAGTTCGAGTATGATCATACTGAACAATCCAGCCTTTTAGGTTGTAATGGTCTTAGTATTTGAATGAATAACAAATCTTGTGATCGACTTGAGTATCAGTGATAAGTTGTTTAAATCTTTATGAGGGGAAAGTATCATAATTTTACATCTTAACTTAATTTATGAGGGGAAGTTGTTTAAAATATTACTACTTTAATATGGTTTCCAAAAGTCAAGGCGTATATGATCAACCATATTAAGAAAGCAGTAAATTAAGATGAAAAAGAAAAATGCCATCAGTATAGAGTATTCATTAGGAAAAATTCTAGTAGTACATTTCTTGCTTCCAAATTTTGAATTATTGACAGCAAACTGAAGTAACTAACCAGGTGACAATCTCCAAAATAAAGACATAATATTTGTTCACAAATTACACCATATATAGTTTTGATGAGGTCCATCTATAGACCAAGATTATACATATGTTAAGTACCCCCTCTAATCCTCCTGTTGTAGTAGCTATATCAAATATAAACTGAAAAATCTATCTGTCTGTCTGTTTAAGGTCTACCTTATAAGAATGACAAATATGGCAGCCAAAGACAGGAAGAGTGAAGGCAAATGGCTGAAAGAGAGCACAGTAGCTGATGAAGCTGGTGGAACTGAGCCGACTGTTGTTGATGGATTAATATCTGAAGTACTGTCCGACATTGGTGCCAATGTTGGTGTTACATCTACAGGAATCATGCCTGCTCCCAGTTATATAATATAGTCAAATTTGATTAGCATTCGCATTAGATTATTGTGAAATGATGGACTTGAGCCCAATTCAACCCCAAAAGCTAGCTTAGGAGGTTGAGGCACCCAAGCCAATATAAACACCACAATATGGATGTCAAAGGCCGATGTGAGACAACTCAACAATTATGAACTTGGAAAACGAACAAATGTCCATCATTGAAAACTTACCTAAAGGACTAGGAGAGTCAGCTTCTGCAGGGGAGGCAAATGGAGCCAAGACGGCAGGACCTGTCAATTATCAATGGGCAAGTACTTCATCAACATCATGGGTTTTGATTTTGATTGCCAAAACCGTAAGAGAAATTCCAAAGCAAGAAATGTTATTTTTATCATCATAAAGAAGTAGTATTAAGGTAGGTACCTGGAGCTGGGAGGGGAGCAGCAGGAGATGCTGAAAATCACAAAACCAAAATTATGTTAGGATTAGGCCCAGGTACGTGATCAAGTGATCAACCAACAATTTAACCATGGCTAGAGAAAGTATGACGTAATAGAACATTTGGTTGGCATTTTTCTTTGAAAAAAATTGGTCAAACTTTGCTAAATTTCCTAATGTCAGTTTACACATGTGGAACCCATTATTATTTCACAGTCCACCTATAAGAAAATTTCACCCAAATATTTAGCAAGATTCTACCAATATATTTTTTTAGAAGGTAAGGTTATAGCTTGGATAAATTTTAGTAAGTTGGGAGAGCGATGAATGTGAAAATGTTAGAATCGATTGGATAATTTGAGTAATGTATAATACAAATATTTGTCATATATTTTATAAGAAATTTTAAATTTTCCACTCCTGAACCAAATTTTAACCAAAATTACCTGATCATTCCTTATTTTTCTAAAAAAACACACTAATAAGCAATGGCGGATCTCGACATTAAATTTAGTGGTGTCCAATATATTTGTTATTACTAATACCCAATTCATTGACTTACTGATACCCAATTACCCAATTCATTAACTTACACTTTTTGTTTATTTAAAAAATATTGGTACCCCTCCGTCCAAATTAATTTGTTCAACTTACTAACGGTCTTCGATGCAACATTTTGACCGCTAATTTTTCACATTTTATCTTAACAAGATTAATAATATTGTATTCAGGCATAAAATTATTTTTCATCACAAATCTAATAGTGGTACTGTGGTAGTCTTTTATAATAACTCAACATACAAATTGATAAATTAACGATCAAAATTTAAAATTTTGACCTAACTAATCAAACTTGGACGATTTATTTAGGACGGAGTGAGTACTATTTTAGAGTTTTTGGGTTGTTACTAAATTGGACACCCCTATTATATTTTTTGAGACTTTTTTTACGGTGTCCACTTGCTCCATTTAAGAAAATTTCTTCCGAATAATATTAGAGAATCACAAATTTTTCTTTGACTAGGGGTGTCCACCTTAGCCATGCATCCGCCCCTGCTAATAAGCCCATGTTCTTTCACTGTAATGGTAATATTGTCTACCATAGGATTCTATATAAAGTTGAAATATATGTAATTTTGTACAATCAATTGTAAGGATAATCAATTGTCAGAAAGCGGGTAAATTAAGAAAGAAGAGAAGACGGGGAATTGAGTGAGGTACCTTTGCACTCAATGGGAACACCAGGCTGGTTACAAGCCTTGGGGAGGGACATGGCCAAGTTCCGGTAGGGTATCCGGAAGGGAACACCTCCCATGACGATCTCACAAAGGCAGTCCAAGCCATTCCCCATAAGCAACTTGAGCGACGCGCAACAATCAGCTGTCGGCGAACCGCTCCCAGGTGACCCGCTGGTGCTGCCAGTCAGGTAGTTCATGCATGGTGTGAAGCTTCTTAGCATCGAGTTCGTGCACAGGGACGTACTCCCACTTCCACTGCCACTCCCACCCTGGGCTTCAATCGGTATGCTCTGACCCAACAACAACAATGCCACCATTGTCACGGTTGTGAAAATGCATCCAAATGCTTTCTTCTCCATTGCTACCTTCTGGGTTTGTTGGCAAACACAGAGGTGTGTTGTGAGTTTATAAATGGCATGGATGCTGCTAGCTGCTGGACAGTTTGGAGGGGTTTAAGGAAGGAAAGAAACAGGGGAAGGAGTATTGGTAGTTCTAAAAACGGGTTAGAAGCTCAACTAACTTTTAAATTGATTACACATAATCATATGAAATCAATACCTTGTTTGGTAGTTTAGGTCTGTTTTTATGGGATTTTTCTATTTCACTTGATTGGTTATCAACCCAGGTTTTACTTGTTCAACTCGGCCACTTCCAACGCATATTATATTACATCTCCTAACAACTGTTTGAAAAAGACTAGCTAAGTTTGGTAATGTGTGGCTTGGATTGCAATGACAGTATAACTTTGCATTATTATTATTTTTTCAGTTTAAACGACAGTGGCATTATAATTTGTATTTAAAACTTTGTACTCTTTCTAAGATAGTCAATGATTTTTCGTTATGAGTCCAAGAAAAGCCCCATGTTGCTAATATAATTGGAGTAACAATTTTTTTTTTAAAAAAAAATGATGTGAATTTTGAGACAGGATTTAATTTGTATATATAATATAAAAACATATATGATTGACCTGATGACCTCTATATAATAACAATTAATTTATTATGTAATTTATTAGTTTAGGTAATTTAGAAGTCTTGAGTAATATTTCTCTAAAATTGACTATGCTTAGGATATTGCCAATGTATCCAACAAGAACTTGGATTATGCATGCTTGACAGAAAGAAGGTGCATATATATATATATACTAGCTATATTTGCGCGTCCCATGGACAGGTTATAATTTTTTTTATATTTATAAGGAAATAAAAACACATTCATTTCAGATTTAAAAATAAGTGCTCATCAACAATTTTTATTTTTTTATTTTTTGTTTTGGAAAATTGACACAATTTTTAATAATAAATATAGATTTGGGATGTGTGTAGAAATAAAAGAATTTGTCATAGTAAAATTTTTATATAAGAATAATATTATTTATAAATACAAATAAAAGGGTCAAGCATTATTGGTGAATTTTTTGAAATGTCCTGCAAGGCACGGGTGAGTTGGACTTGCGTAGGCAGTGCCAAAGTTGACAATATCAGTCGTTATACGCCAACACAAGAGCTAATAGAAATTGCGGTTACAAAGAACTTGCGAACAAAACTAACTAAGCAACATACACACTTGTATTAATAATCCTACCTTTCTGAAGGAGCAGCATCCTACTTTCCCCAAGAATTGATCCAACAAAAGTAGAGTATGTTGCCCAAGAATTGCTTGTAGGATGCATGATGCAACACAACAGAGACCAATTGAACCGCATACTCATTAGGAATACGTCCAGCCTATCAATTGAAGTTTTATGAGAGACACTGGCTCTCGGTCTTGCCCAACAGGGCCAAAAATATAAACTGATTGTTAATAAAGCCAAGGCAATACGATTTCCACATGCATTGAGAACTACTTGAGCAGCTACTTTTCATCAGTGTACTGTCACAAAAAACAGAACAAAAGAATAGAATTCATTTAATCAATTTGTAATTTTGTCAATAATTAGAAACACAAATATCAGTCGATCGTATCTACAGAAGATCTAAAGAAGCTTATTTGGTACAACATAATCCATAGAGATTTTGAGTTTGCAAAAACTGGTTAGAATGCATTCGTGCCTAAGTTCAGAGCATTTCTTTGTGAAATAGATATCTAAAAACTAAAGACCCCCAAATGCACTGAATCATCGACTTAATCAACTTAAGTATGAGTGCCTAAGTAGTCTTATGAACTAAACATTCCTAAATTCTCCACAAGATACCAACTTTAAAAAAATAACAATCATATCATTATTTAGGAGACATTAGCCATCATCACAAAAAGGGCGATTGCTTAAGATAGTTGTAAAAATATCAATTTTTCAAGTAACAACCATAACACGAAATTGTAAATGAAGTAATGTGACCCACCTAATATCAATTTTGCATTGAAGTCAGCAAATCTTTGATTGCAAGATCATTCACATCAACTCCCTCAAGCTGCGAATGTAAGAGAGCATACTCATATAGTCCACTAACCAAGAATTTGAAGTAAAAAGGTGAATGAGGAAAATAAAGAAATAGTAAAAAGTCACAATAAGCACAGAAAATAACTCAACCTCAAACTCATTAAAAGAAATCAAATACTGAACATGTTCAGCAACTTTTACATAATTGTTTGTAACAAGGCCTTAAGCTTATTTCCCATTAAACAGTTTATAAACTTAGCCAGCTAAAATCAGTTTGATAGCATTCATACATATAAAATTGAACTGACAATGTCTTCTGATTTTTTAGGCAAGCCTCTTCGAGTCATTCTTGTGTGCATGTGCAATAGCATACTAAGGTGAGATAAGCTGAATTTGGATCCCTTTATCCCAATCATAAGTAAACCTATAGTAAGTGTTGTAGCTGTATCATTGTCCCCAGGAAATGGTGATAATTATGGACGAACGTAGACAAGCACACAGATAGAAGTTCATCTATTATTGGAATAACATTGTACCACTGATAAGCATACTCCATAGTATAGGTGTGGTGTAGTTATAAATCTTTCCTATTTGATATTATGTGTATGAAAGGTCGCAAAGGAATATGCAAATTACAAGCGAAAGAAATAGAAAGATGAGGCCACAACAAATACAATGGGATCAACACAATCAAAGCAAGCAGAAGTTTACCAGGAACGCATCGTGGGTCGTTACTCCCGGAACGCGGGTTGCTAAGTTTTACACAAATTTAGTCTATTTTTTACTTCGGAACGTTCGTTCCCGGAACGCGGGTCGCAGGCGTATGTAGTGTTCCCGGTAACTATGAGCAAAACGTTCATGGGATTATGGATTAAGTGACGACTAAAAATGGAAGATAAAGGCAACCATCCTTTCGAAACTCCTAAGAGATTGAATGTCAAAATGATTTTATAGCTTTTATGACAAAGATACTCGTAGGCAGAGTTCATTATTTGAAGTGAAAGGTAAATGATATCATACGTGTTCTCCATAGAAGGCAGTTAAAAGAGAGAGGTACCTATTTTGCTAAAGATAATTATATTGTATAAGAAAGGCATTCGGTTGGATTGCACTTGAACATTGTCAGCCATATATGGCTCTTAGCTTGTTCCAGGCCATCCATATTCCTGTAAACAAATTTAAGTGATGAATAATGAAATAAGTTATTTGGTTTCATTTACTTCAAATAGACTACTAAAGAAAAAAAAAAAAGGAAAAAAAAGGAAAATCAACTCATCTCTTATTCTGTACATGGATGGTTCATTTGTTTATCCAATATTGTGATGTCTCCTATCACATTTACAGTCTGTAGAGAAATGCTTTCATGTTTGCACAAACTCAAACAAAGGAATGGGGCACCTGAACTAATAGGAAGTTCCAACATACCTTCAGACGACCTCTATCATTGAAAATTCACTTGTTAACGTCAGGCACGAATTGCTTAGTGCCAGACTTGTCATATCTGCCACCACAGTAATTACATCCCATTATGCAATAGTAAAGAAAGTACGATGAAAAAATCTGCTATTATTCGCAGTGATGAAAGATGATGATTTTGATGATGGACTACTGAATTTCGCTGCAGGAAGCAAGTTGATGTTAAGAAGTTGAAGGCCTCATTCATGAGTTAATCCAACTCCACATTTTCATAGAATTAGCATTAAATTGGCTCAAAGAGCTGAAACTAATTGGGAAAATTGAGGTCAATTACCTGAGCCTTGTGCATACGACCAGAAGGTTTGAAGCCATCACACCAAATTGGCTGGGGCCGATGCTGGTGCTTAAGCAGGTTCATTAGTCCATCCTCCTGAAGACAACATGACGCATGATGCATTAATAATGGATAGCTATTGTGTAATTTCTTCTCTTTGTTTCATGAGTGGTAAAAGAACAAGGAAACAACAAAATTCACTAATTCACATATTGAACATGCATGCAGAACTCTTGAAACGGGTTGTACCAGAGCTTCAAAAATGCATTAATTATTCCTTTCGTATAAAGGACATTTCCCTCCCAATCATGATTTATTGTTTGGGACCAAAGCCTTCATCATATGTACTACACAATGAAGAAAAAAAATGAAAAAAAATAAACAGAGCACTATAGCTCTCCATAGGCATCCATGTGCATGTGGTCCAAGATGAGGTAGGAGTAAGCATTAAAACAAAATTAAAAAAAAAAACAGCAGGAATCCGAGCATTAAGCATGTAACCTACAAAAGCAGATCAGATTTACACTGTCATTTCACATTCAAATTTCCAACTCACCTCATCTGTGGCAAATCAGCATCATTAGCAGAAGCTAAAACTTGAAAAATTATTTAGAAACAGTAGAATTCAAACCAAAACCATAGAGTTGTGTTTTAGTTAAGGTTGTTCTTCCACAACCCAGACAATTTAGAACCCTAAATACTAATTCACGCAAATTAAATAATCGAACAACCCAGAAGATTTGACATACCATTAAAGTTGTAGTTGAATTTGCGCGTTTGGGATTAAATTTGAATAGTCTAGTCTATGGCTCTGTGAGACTAAAATTCAAAAGCTACGGATTAATTCACGAGTTGAAGTTAAGGAGATTGTAGAAAATTGAGAGATAAATAGTAGAAATAACCTTTGAAATTAGCAGTAAATCGCAGAGGAAAGGAGTGATGATGAGGAACAGAAATTGAGAGATGGTTTAGGAAGCTAGGGTAGAAGCAACAAAGAAGAACAGAGGCAGAGTGCAGCAAAATGGAGGTGAATAAGATATTGGTAATGAAGGCACGTGTAATCAGAAGTGAAACTCAACAGTATTACAAGACATCTATACATGAAGTAGTCAGGCCCAATCAGTGAGGTAAAATTGGCCCAAATAAACATAAATATATTTTAAAAAAAACCCAACTGATGAAGCACACAGGCAAGCATCAGAACAATTGTTGTGATAGTGAAGATCCTTTTCTACTTGTTTAATGATATATATATATATACATATACATATATATGTATGTATGTATGTATCCCTTTTAATCCATCTGACAATGTCATTCGTCCTTGTCAGAGACATTACACTTGCTTCCATTGATCCTAAGCAAGCTAAAAGGTCAACCCTTTTCTTTATCTATTTCATTCATATGATATGTGATGCTGAATATTTCTAATTGAATTTACAAATTGTGGGATGAGATTTCAGAGTTCTAATTTAGTGGTTGACTAATTTTTATTTTGAATTTCTTTATTTTTCTAGGTCGGGATTGATCGAGTATGCTTGCCATTGTTTTTGAAGAAATTTCCCAAAAAAAAACCATGAACAACATTCCAAGCATGCTCAACTAATCAATATATAATCCATGACAATCATGTAGTTCTTGGGAGCTATTTGTAATTTCTTTATCCTTTTATCATTTTCCTTAAATTAGTAATTTAAAAATTTTGGATGGTTCAGTTAATTTTTCCTTAAGTACTTGATACTCAACTTGTTTGCAAAAAGTGTTGTATCACCCCTTTCTTAATGGAGGGTTGCAACATTTATCCGGAAAAAATAAATAGGTGGTCACATCTGGCTTGACAATGTTTCGAAAGAAGCTTTCTTATTCTATGTGATTGTCCATCTTCAATTAAAGTATTAACAACACTTAGTCACCAACATGTTCCTCATTTTCTTACTCTAGCATTCAATACAATGAAAACGATATATTCAGGCAAAAATATGGTTGATAATATACTGCCTTGACAAATTTCTTTAACAATCGGGGAAATAAATACTCCAACAACTAAATACTTCCTTAAGAACATGAGCGGATGATAAAATACTACTTTACTTTAAAATCAACAACATAAAAGTAGCAACTCAATGTTACTTAAGCCCATCCAAAAAATGCTCTCAGAAGATCATCCGCAAGAGTCAAGAAAACCTATTGCCATTACCAAACTGGTCAGTGTGATATCATATTGTTGACAAAGAATAAATTTTACCATATATATGTATTTTTTTTTTTTTACCTATAGGAATCATTTGAAGTGTTACTTGAATTAGGCATGGAAGGAAATTGCCAAAATTGGAGTGGTATGGTGTTTGACGCCAACGTTGGTAGGGTTGTACTACTTGATTGAGACAATGAATTCGACGAGCTAAGTAAATTATTAGGATATTTATATTACATATGACAGCTAAAAAAAAAGCATAGTTAGATAACGATTGAAAACCCAACTCAAATACTTTTAGAAACGCCATAACTTGATCACTTGTGACATCATCAAAGTGCAATGTTCATGTGTACTAATTAATAGGCAAACGAACCAATGTCATGCCTAAGTGCCTTGTTCCTTTCGATCATCTCACGATTTATACATTCAACCATATCCATGGATTCTTGAAGAAGTGCAGGATTATACCCTAGGGACGGGGGACATGAATTCACATTATGATCAAAAGACTGGCAATCAGAACATGAATCACAAGCATATGAGGAATCGTACAGATGTGGATCCTTAGGTTGATCTACAAATGGAGATTGAGTATGCAAATCAACACAAGGGAATGGGGGACAAGCATTCACACATTGGTTCTCATAGTATGATTTAGCATGAAAAGCACAAGGGTCATCAAAAGAAGAACCCGACGAACAACAAGTCTCCTCAAACTCATGAGTATCACAAGTCAACCATTCAAGCAATTCTCAGGCCTCGCAGTCACTTTTAGCATGAAAACGAAAGTAATTCAAAAGAGCACGAGTCTCAACATTCACACCCTTATCAACAATACACAATACTTCCCAGTTTATATAAGTAAAACCGCATTGAGAACAATAAGCAAGATAGTCATCTAATCGGTTCCAGTAAGCACAAAACAATTCTTGCTCATATTGAGGGAAGTGAGGAAGATTCATTTTTTTGGATTTTTTTAATTTTTGATTTTTTTAGATTTTTTTAAAGACCTAACAAGAACCCTCAAGTAAACTCTAAGGCTGAAAAGCAACAACTCCCCGGCAACGGCGCCAAAATTGTTGTCGTACTTTTGGGAGTACGGTTGTCGTATCCACAGGGAGTTGTGTTCTAGGCACTTAAAACTAACTCAAGTGTTTCAAGTTAGGTTGATTAAACTAGGAATGGTGGTGTGATCAAACTAAAGATTACGAAAACAATAAAACACGTTCAAGCTGTAAAATCAATATTCAACAACTAGTAAGTCTAAATAGCCTAATCTACCAATTCTAAACAAATAATCAAGAGGGCTCGATTGCAACATATTAAACGTGAAAGCCCTCTCTCGAGGGTCAGTGACTCGCCAAAGCCCTCTCTCGAGGGCAGGGGCGGATTTACGTGGGGTCAAATGACCCCACTTAAATTTGAAAAAAAAACTAAATTTTTGGTTTTTAAGAGTAAAACTAGGCAGTTTAGAAAGATATACAATACGTGACGAAATCAAATCATGTGTGTGAGCATAGCTTAGTGGTGCGTGCTGGTGACGGTGTGGAGATGTTGGTATAGAGGACATGTGTTTGATTCCTTCAAAGCCCCATATTTCTAGTTTTTTTTTATCAATTACAGTTTCATGCTCTTCATATTTTAGTTCAGTTTTAACGTAATTTATTCAATTTTTAGTTTAGATTGGTATAATTTTTTTGTTTTATTTTATTCAACTCTCTTCTAATTTTTGTTTGATTTGTTTAATTTATAATTTGTATTGGTTTAGATATAGTTAGTTTGAATCACATTTGCTAGAGTAATAATTGTTGTAGTCCATTTTTTCAGTTTAAATGGAAATATATTTCAAAAAATATATATACTCAATCACAATTTCCTTCAAGTTCTGTAAATTTTCCTTTGAATGAAGAATGTAAGAGCGTAATCCTAAACCATATTAATTAACCAATGCAAATAATATTGTAAATTTTCTCAATTATTATTTTGACTTTCAATATTTGACTTTGAACCCGCTTGATTTCATTTTTGGATTCGCCACTGCTCGAGGGTTAGAGGCTAACTTAATTCAGTGACTCGCCAAAGCCCTCTCTCGAGGGTCAGAGACTGACTTAACTATTATAACTACTTACTCTCATAACGTTAGCCTAATTAAACTATAGAATCAACAACCTAGACCTAGTCAGAATTCAACACTCTCGTGCCTAAACCCTAACCATTTTCTCTACCCACACTAACAAATTGACATCACCTTTCAGCATAAATCAATTGCCTCATAGAAGAGAAGAATCACACTCACCTCAATGCCTTTTGCCCAAAGTCCAAGATTACATATTTAAAGACCTAATTCCACTTTTTTTTTTGAAGGAACAATTTTGATGTTCTGGATGTTCTGGCGATAAACAGGAATATATTCTGGCGGCTAATCAATGTTCTGGCGGTAAACAACCCGTGGAGTTGTTTCCTTATTTTGGGGATATTTTAACTAAATTATATATGTCTATTGTAATGTATTTAGAAATAAAAGTTAGGTGTTGACTATACATTCTGTACAGTTTTGGTGGTTGAATTTCTGTGGGATTAGCTTTTTTTTTATAAGAGTTTGATATGTAATTTGGTTAGTATTACTTAGGGATTTTTGTGTATAAATTGTTAGGTAGTTTAAAATTTATCTAAATAAATGTTTACAATATATATGAATTATTGTTTATTAGCAAAAACTCGTGTTGCCCCAAACTGAAAATAAATATTCGAGCGTTCATAAATAAATGCTCCATGCTTTTAATTAAAAAAATACTCAAACATTGCTTGGTACGAATATTTGAGTTGGGTTTTCAATCATTATCTAACTATACTTTTTTCTTTTTTTTTAATTGTCATATGTAATAGCAATATCCTAATAACTTATTTAGCTCGACGGATTCATTGTCTCAATCAAGTAGTACGACCCTACCAACGTTGGCGTCAAACACCATACCACTCCAATTCTGGCAATTTCCTTCCATGCCTAATTCAAATAACACTTCAAATGATTCCTACAGGTAATATATATATATATATATATATATATATGGTAAAATTTATTCTTTATCAACAATATGATATCACACTGACGAGTTTGGTAATGGCAATAGGTTTTCTTGACTCTTGCGGATGATCTTCTGAGAGCATTTTTCGAATGGGCTTAAGTAACATTGAGTTGCTACTTTTATGTTGTTGATATTAAAGTAAAGCAGTATTTTATCTTCAGCTCATGTTCTTAAGGAAGCATTTAGTTGTTAGAGTATTTATTTCCCTGATTGTTAAAGAAGTGTCAAAACAGTATACTATCAACCATATTTTTGGCTGAATATATCGTTTTCATTAACAAAATATTGAATCCCAGAGTAAGAAAAAGATGAACAAGTTGGTGACTAAGTGTTGTTAATACCTCAATTCAATATGGATAATCACACAAAATAAGAAAGCTTCTTCCGAAACATTGTAAAGCCAGATGTGGTCACCCATTTATTTTTTCAGGATAGATGTCGCGGTCCTCCATTATGAAAGGGGTGATACAACACTTTCTGCAAACAAGTTGAGTATCAAGATACTTGAGGAAAAATTAACTAAACTTCCAAAAAAATTTAAATTACTAACTTAAGGAAAATGATAAATGGATAAAGAAATTACAAACTAGCTCCCAAGAACAGCATACATGATTGTCATGGATTATATATTGATTAGTTGAGCATGTTTAGAATGTTGTTCATGGATGTTTTTTTTTTGGTGATTAATCTAACATGTAAATTTCTTCAAAACAATTGCAAGCTTACTCGATCAACCCCGAACTAGAAAAATAAAGAAAACCAAAATAAAAATTAGTCAACCACTAAATTAGAACTCTGAAATCTCATCCCACAATTTGGAAACTCAATTGGAAATATTCAGCATCACATATCATATGAAATGAAATAGATAAGGAAAAGGGTTGACCTTTTACCTTGCTTAGGATCAATGGACGCAAGTGTAATGTCTTTGACAAGGATGAATGACATTGTCACATGGATTAAAAGGGGACTTGCTAGGTGGGGAGGTCAAAGTTAATAACAAGGAGACACAATTTGATAAAAGTTGTCTAGAAAAGTCTGTTATCAAAGAGATTGTAGTAAATCGCAACACCAATTTCCACTAAAAGCAAGATAACAATGAAGAAACTATCTTAAAACTCCATATCAGGATAATTATTTGTAAGGGCATAAGCAAGTCATTCGGCTACTCAGTCCATGAGGCATATCTCTTCTTATGCTTCTTAATGAGCTTCATTTCCACTTCTTTTTTCCAATTGAATCCATTTTCCTCCCTCCTCTCATTCTTAAGCTTCCTCCTCTTCCTTGTTGGTAGTTTTTGTTATTCATCTTGCTCAACAAAATAACAGTTCAAGGTTGCTGAGATGAGAGATAAGGGCTTTGATTTTTTTTTTGGGGGGGGGGGGGGAGGGAGTGAAGGAGGGAATGATGAGGATAAATAAAGTGAATACCTTAAATCGAAGAAACAGCCCCTATAAATCATAAAGCTACACAATTTCCAACTCAAAAATCTACTCTTGAACATCACCAAATCAAAAGATCTACACCAATTTTTACAAACCCTAGAGATGAACCTTCAAATAAATACCCAAAATACATACGAATTCGGGGCTCAATGAGTATATCAGTACATATACATAGGTCAAATCAAACTCCCTTTCCGAACCCCTCATCCTCATAACAAAACCCCATAGGCACATAATCTAGGGTTATGAGTCTTGGCAGGGTGGGTGATACGCATCATACTTGGAGCTCTTCGTCTTGGCACAGGGTCATAACACTTGGGTTTTTTGCACCAAAAATTAATCCAATGTTAAAAGGTCACGCCTCCATCTTCTCCGTTCTCCAATAGGCTATATGCAACAAATAAATGTTGGTAGGCAGACGGAATCAACCTCTCCTTATGCTTGTTTTTCCAAAATAAGACGGATGGGTCGGACATTGCTTCGTCGTAAATTGCTCCAAAAATAGGGGGCCACCGAGTTTGTACAAGTCCCATAATGAAATAAACATCTCCCCCAAAAGAGTGTACAGGGCACCGAGCTTCACAAAAGGCGCTAAAGACATTTGATTCGCGTTCGTAAGTGTACAATGAAGCGTACACCGCGTAAAAAAATGAGCAATGTTTCAGCTGAGACTCGAAACATGAAAGGATGTGTTCTGTCCACTCCCAATACTTGGATATGAAAGAGAACTCGCCGAAGACTCTTAGATTGGTTCCCCATTGTGATTCACCAGAAATGATCTTGCGCCCAAGTAGAGAGAATTTGGTGTTGACATCATATTGTTCATCATGGCTGGCGCTACGAAGAGCATAGGCTGTTGAACCATCCGGGGTCTCATTGGGAAGTTTGACTACCAAGGCGATGTAAGACAGGACACAGGAGCAATGAGAATTTTCTCCACCCTAAGACGAAATAAGGAAGAAGAAACAAGAATGAGGGTGTTAGGCTTCGCCTCAGTCTCCTTTTTATCAACGATTAAAAGATAAACGGTGTCTTGCACGCGAAGTTCCTTGAAGTAAACCATGGTTCCTACAATAGGACAAAATGTAGTTGGGTGAAAAAACATGATAATAACAAAAAAAATAAATAATAAAATGATCATGCTGAAATGGAGGGTGTGACATGCCAACTAGGGGTGAGAAAAAAATCCATAATCCGTGATCAGATCAAAAAATCTGATTATCCGATCCAAAAAAATGGATAATTAGCGGATAATCTTTGAAGTTGGCGGATCGGTTAACCGATCCGAATTTTCCCCCGGATCACGGATCGAATACGGATTGGGATTGAAAAATTTGGATAATCTATCGGTTATCTGATAATCTGAAAATAATTAACTTTCAACTTTGAACCCTTCAAATGCTATATTTTTGTGGTAAATTAGTAGTCATTAGCGTAGAAATGTAACACAATACATAAAGTTCACAATTTTGAACCCATTAAGGTATGAAGGGCAATGATTATTATTGTACAAGTGCTTTATAATCCATGGATATTCGGTTATCCGATCTGAAATTCGGTTAACCGAAACTAACGGATCGGATACAGATCGCAAATTTTATTATCCACCAATTCGGTTAACCGAAACTTGCGGATCGGATACGGATCTTGATTTTAACTGTCCGAACATACGGTTAACCGATCCGAATTTATGATCGAATCGGTTAACCGATCCACGCCCACCCCTAATGCCAACCAATATAGCTTGAAGCGGAGCCTATTATCCTTGTTTTTGGTGGTGTTAGGGTCTTCAAAAAATATCTAACCCATCACCTCAACAAGATTAAACTCCTCTATGCAAAAGAGGAGCCAATTATCCTTGTCTTTGGTGGTATTCAGTCTGTCAAAAAATATCCGCTTTCACCTCAAGAAGGATAAACTCCTCTACGCAAAAGCAGTGCCCGTTATCCTTGTCTTTGATAGTATTCGGTCTTTTAAAAAATATATGACTCATCACCTCAACAAAGATAAACTCCTCTACGCAAAAGCGGAGCCCGTTATCCTAGTCTTTGGTGGTACTCGGTTTTCCAAAAAATATCCGAATCATCAACTCACCAAGGATAAACTCTTCTACGTAAAAGCGGAGCCTGTTATCCTTGTCTTTGGCGGTACTTGGTCTTCCAAAAAGAAAAAAAAATGTCTGACTCGTCACCTTAACAAGGATAAACTCCTCTACGGAAAAGCGGAACCCGTTATCCTTGTCTTTGGTGGTACTCGGACTTCCAAAAAAAAATATCTGACTCATCATCTCAATAAAGATAAACTCCTCTATGCAAAAGCGAAGCCCGTTATCCTTGTCTTTGACGGTACTTGGTCTTTTAAAAAGAAAAAAACATCCGACACGTCACCTCAACAAGGATAAACTCCTCTACGCAAAAGCGGAGCTCATTATCCTTATCTTTGGCGGTACTCGGTCTTCCACAAAAAAACATTCGACCCGTCACCTCAACAAGGATAAACTCGTCTACGCAAAAGTGGAGCCCGTTATCCTTGTCTTTGGCGGTACTCGGTCTTTCAAAAAAAACATCTGACTCATCACCTCAACAAGGATAAACTCCTCTACGCAAAAGTGGATCTTGTTATCCTTGTCTTTGGTGGTACTCGGGTCTTGATACCTTCCAAAATAGGACAAAACCCACAAACAAACAAAAAAAAGGGGGAGTTGCTCACAGAAAAATAATTCAAAAAATCAAAGAAAAAAAATAGTGTAGGATGAATTACCGAATAGTAGAGTTGGCGCTCGCAATTTGGGACAAACCCTCGCCGTCGCCGAGGTCAAATTTTGGCCAACCTTGCATTGTATCAAGAAGGAAATGGGATGAATCAACTTACTTAAGTAGCCAACAAATGTCGTCAAACCATCTACCTGTGAAAGGATATGGGGAATTATGGTTTCATGGAAACAGTATAGGTACACATAATGTGATATGTCTTATATCATGACAAGATGACTAAAGTTAGATATTTGAGGCGCAACAACCAACTAGTCTGCAATTTCAGCAAACTAGTATGTATTTCAACCTTATTGAAAGTTGTAAAAAAAGCGTAGAAATGGCTAAAAAATAAACTTTTTTGTCAAACAATCGGGGCCCACCAAAATTTCAAAAAAAAAAAAAAAGAGAGAAGGGTGGATGGACTTCAACGTAAAGCAGTGGCGGATCTAGACATCCGATTTAGGGGTATCCAATATATTTCTTATTATATAAGCATTTTTTGAAAAATAAAATAATAAAATATAATAAATATTAATAAAAATAAAAATAAATATTAAATGACATATTCACAAGCTTAACAAAATTTCACTTCATCATATAAATATGTCCCCCAAATAAATTGAAGTTTCACATTAACTAGATATTTATATCTTAAATTTATACTGATACACAATGACCAAATTCATTGACTTACACTTTTTGTTAATTATAAAAAAATAATTTGGTACTCCCTCTGGTCGCAACTAATTTGTCCAATTTACTTTTTTATGGTCTTCGACGCAGCATTTTTACCACTAACTTTTCACGTTTTATCTTAACAATGCTAATAATATTGTATTCAGGTAAAAATATTTTTCTCCGCAAATCTAATAGTGGTAGTCTTATATAATAACTCAACGTATAATTTGATAAATTAACGGTCAAAATTTAAAATTTTTGACCTAATTACTTGGACAATTTATTTAGGACGGAGGGAGTAATATTTTAGGATTTTTGGGTTGCTACTAAGTTGGACACCTAATTGTGTTTTTTGGGACTTTTTTTTTACAGTGTCCACTTGCTCCAATTAAGAAAATTTTCTCTGAATAATATTAGAGAATCACAAATTTTTTTTCGCCAATGGTGTTCGTAGACACCCCAACCAAGGCTTGAGATCCACCTATAACGTAAAGTCCTAAATAAAAAGAAAGAGGGCCCAAAGGGGTGTTAATTTGATGTCCCACCAAAGTAAAAAGGAAAGGAAATTAAATAGCATTTGTCATCATTGTCTGGACATGATAAGAAAACAGAGACATTGCAACTTTTCATTTTTCTATCATTATTGATGAGCTCCATTCACATTATAATATTTAAAAAAAAAACTAATGTCCTTCGTTACTAGAAAATACAAGAGGGTGCCTCATTTTTCTTCACTTAGGTTGCCTCTATTCACGAGTTTCTCTCTCTCTCTCTCTCTCTCTCTCTCTCTCTCTCTATTTTAGAGCTCAACATGTCAAGACTATTCTCTATAAATACAGAGATGACCCTTCATTAAAGAGGTCGGAAAATTAATCACAAAAAAGACATTCTCTCTAGACTCCAACAACAAACACATCAAGGTGTCGTTGCTCTAGAGATCAAATTCACAAGACTCGGTGAAGATTGAAGTTGTTTTAATCTTTCATCAAGCCATGCATTTAAAGATCGAATCAGAGAAGTTCATTTTTTTTGTCGCGTTCTAATAAAATATAAAGATTGTACCATTCTTTGAATTAAATACATAAAAAATTAAATTTGTTCCATTTTTCTTGTCTTAATTAATTTTAGACTCGAAAATTTGTGGTTACAGTAATAAAAATTGGAAGATTAAATTTTTTTTTTGGTTTCAATTGCCTAACGTCCACCCACCACGGGCATCCGGGAAAGACACGCTAGAGTGATTTTGAGGGACTCGGGGATGAGTGAGGGGGGTGATGGTTACTGATGCAAATTCATTGGGGGGGGGGGGGGGAGGCACTCATGACGTTCTCGTAGAAAGTAGACTTGCCGCTGCCAGGTGCCCCCTCCAACAACAATACAACACTGTGTCTTTCCCAGATGTCTGCAAGGGAAATCATGGTTTGCCTTTGTAGATGTCCACGAATATCAACAAAAGTGAACTATGGTTTCCCTCTGCAGACATCCAAGAAAGATATGTCGTAGTGATTTTGAGGGACTTGGGGGTGAGTGACGTTGGTGATGGTTGTTGATGCAAATCCATGGACTGGAGGAGGCACTCATGACGTTCTCATAGAAAGTAGACTTGTCGTTGCCAAGTGCACCCACCAACAACACCACGTCTTTCCCGGATGTCTACCAGGGAAACCAAGGTTCGCCTTTGTAGATGTCTATGAATATCAACAAAAGCGAATCATAGTTTCCCTTTACAAACATCAGGGAAAGACACGTCAGAGTGATGTTGAGGGACTGAGGGGTGAGTGACGTTGGTGGTAGTTGTTGATGCGAATCCATTGAGGGGATGAGACACTCATGACGTACTCACAAAAAAGTAGACTTGCCGTTGTTGGGTGCACCCACCAACAATACCACTAAAGCTTTTCCCCTTTTGCTTCTCCTCTCCTTTATTTTTCCACCCACAAAACCAAGTTCCATTACAATTGAAAAAAGTGAATTGAATTGAATGTCTAAGCATACCTAGTTCAGTATAAAAGAAAACCAAAAGACCTAATTCAACATAGCTGTCAAATACGACAAAGTATCAACTATCGTAGATGTGGTGGAATTATCAATATCCATTCCACCCACCATTGTTACAACTTCATCGTCGTTTAATTGAATTAATACCTCACCATTAACGAATGATTCTTCAATAGTTTCTTCTTTTTCTCACCAACCACCAATCACCACCCCCGTCCCTCACCCCTGAGTACCTCAAAATCACTCCGACGCGTCCTTCGCAGATGTCTGTAAAGGGAAACTATATATGGTTCCGCTTTGTTGATATGCACAAACATTTACAAAGGCGAACTGTGGTTTCACTTACAGATATTCGCAAAAGACGCATCGAAGTTTGAAGGGTTTGTGGGGGGCTCGAGAAAAGGGAAATGGGTGGCTTGGGCGTCTGTTGCTAGTGTTGAGAGAGATCGGAGGTGATTTTCGATGCCAGGTGGTGACGGATATTCGATAGTAGTAGAGTAGTGGTGTTGTGCAATTAAAATAACTGGTGGTGCTCGGCAATAGAAACAAAAATAAATAAAAAAAACATCTTCCATTTTTTGTTATAAATTAGATTTTCTTGATCTTCCACAACCTTAAGTATCAAATATATTCTTGGGTACCCATACAAAAATAAATTCACATATCAAACCTTCAGATATGGGTTGTGGGCTCGAATCACTTGGTGCCCATCCCGTGTAGCCAACGAAGGCCCAGTAATGACCGCCCCTTTTTTTTTCCAAAATTATTCTAGTGGTTTTACTATTTTTATATTTTGTATTTCTTTAATTTAATATCATTAATTTTTCGGCTGACCAAAAAGGGTTTTAAGGGTTTAAGACAACCACCACCATAACTCCTTTTTCTTTTCTTTTTTTTTTTGAAACCAAAAGCACACAACTATATTAAGACTTGTTCAAAAAATTACACATCTCTATGCTCGCCAGATCGTAGTCGAAATCCGGCGCCCCCGAAACCCAAACACGATTCCCATAAAATATAGGATGTGTATGAACTAAGGCATGAGCAACTCTATTTCCCTCCCTTCTTACAAAAGACCAAGCAACAAAATCAAAAAATTTACAAACTTCAAAAATATCAGCTATTATGAAACCTAGAAAGGAATTAGGAATGTCTGAATTTCTCAACTTGGAAATTAAGCGCCAGACAATCTCCTTCAACAAGAGTGTTTCGATAAAAATGCCACTAAACTTTTGAAAAATTGCAAATTTGCCACCCGGAATTTTCATGTCATCAAAATGCCACTAATCTCTGTTAACTGTGTAAAAAATGCCACTTTACCGGCTGTTTACCTGCAGTAGCCAGTCACTTCTTCATTAAACATTAAACATACCCTATTAATTTTTTTACCAACCAAAATTAATTACCCCTCCCCCCTTTATTTTTTTTCCAGCTATATTTACTCCCTTTCCCCCCTGATTCTTCATCTTCTTTTCATCTTCTTCTTCCTCTTCTTCTTCTCCGCCATTAACGAGCTCCCCTCAGTGCTTCTTCTTCTTCAATTAGGGCTTAAAAATTAGGGCTTCCCTGTTTCTTCTTCCTTGTGCCTCCGAAAAACCCTAACTTTCCCAAAATCTGCCATGGCTAAACCTTCTGCGCCATTAAATTAGGGTTTTTGGAGAAACTAACCGGGTATTAATGTTAACCATACAGACCTTCAATCCTTGCAAAAACACTTCCTTGGTGTGCGATTTTGTTGATTGTGGTTCAATTTAGGGTTTAATTGATACCCATTGCAGAAATCAAAGAGTGGAGGTTAAAGAAAATGGCAATGAAGATGAAGAGTGAAGAAGTGAGGTGAACGTTACAGGGTTTTTTTTTTTCAAATGGAGGGAAATAAGTGAGGAACCATTGATTTTAGGGTATAATATCTAATTAGGGTGTTAATTAATTTAATTAAGTGTATATTTCCCTTAATCACAACCACCATTAACCTACTGCTTTAGGTTGCTTCCAGGTAAACAGCCGATAAAGTGGCATTTTTACACAATTAACAGATATTAGTGGCATTTTGATGACATGAAAATTCTGGATGACAAATTTGTAATTTTTCAAAAGTTTAGTGGCATTTTTATTGAAGCACTCCCTTCAACAACAATTCTTCTCAACCCAGCTTCTTTGGCACATTGCAGACCAAAGTAACAGGCCCAAGCCTCCTCACATTCGGACCCAGCCCATTCCTCTTTTTGACAAGCTCCAGAAAGCATAACTCCCCCCAAGTTATCAACAAACTTAATAGCTCCTTTTTCGTATTTGCAGAATTAAACCCTCTCTCCTCACTCCCCTCTGTTAACTCTCCACCGCCGCTTTGGCCGCCGCACACCATTATTCCGGCCGCCATAGATATCTCTAAGTTTCTTTTCAAAGCCCTAGCAGTTCGTGTACTGTCTCGGACTTACTGAGCCATTCGACATGGCTCAGGCTGTCACTGAGGTATTGTTCATTTGTTATTTATTTTCGAGGATTTTAACCAATATGAACATATTTCAGAATTAATTTTAAGCTTTTTTGAAGTTTAGTTGGAATAGCAAGATGTTTTCCCCTGCTTTTGTGTTTCTGATGTGTTTTTTTTTTGCTATGTTTATTGACAATGGTGGGTTCTTTGGCAGGTGGCGACGGAGTCGGTGAAGGCAGTATGGTTTGGGTTTATGACCGATGAGGAGGTCAGGAGAACCAGCTTTCGGAAGATTACTAACCCTAATTTATTGAGCACTGTTAATATTCCACAACCTGGTGGTCTGTATGATCCTGCCCTAGGTCCATTGGATGAACAGACTCTGTAAGTTCCTGTTAATTTTGGCCTGTTCTTGGTCAGTTGATTGCAATTTTTATCATTTAAGAGTTAATTCTTGTCCAGTTTGACCTTAAGTTGGTTTAGTTCATAGTGAATTGATTAAGTTTTGATGGGTTTTATGTTGGATACAATGGCTAGTCATGAGGATGTCCTGTATCATGGCTTAAATTCTTGTGGGTTTTGACCATAGTATGTCCTACTTTATGTTCTTTTTGATGGTAAATACTCCCTCTAACCAACCAAGCTTAAATTTACTCATTTTACCCATATTTGTAACACTCAATTTTTCATTTTTACCTGAATTTGCCCAACCTAACTTTATCCAACCTTACCTTACCCATCTATGGAATTTTTAAAAATAATTTTAGGTGGTAGTGCTAGTGTTATGTTGGTGTAATGGTTGCTTACGAGGTTGAATTAGACATACCCTGAATACAAAAGAACATATTCCTTGAGTAACAACAATCCAAATCAATGAACTAAATACTTGGAATTAATCTCTAACATTTGAGGAAAATGTGAGGTTAGGCTAGGATTGCCTGAATAAGAACTTTAGGAGATAGGAGAAGGGAGCATTTTGACTTGTCATAATCTACAAAAAAAGAGGGATGATTTTGGGTAATAGATGTTAGATGTGCAAAAGGAATCTTGAATCGCTAGATCATTTATTGCTCCATTGTGACTTTGCCATGTCTAGCTGGGATTTAGCTTTTGGTTGCCTAGGGTATTGTGGTTTGTATCCTATTCTATTAGAAGCCATCTTCTTGCTTGGGAGGACTTTTTTTTGGAAGGAAACCAAAGATGAAAGCATCGGTTATACCACATGCAATCTTTTGGGGAATTTGGAGAGAAAGGAACTGTAGGGCTTTTTATGTAGGGCTTTTGAGGGTGTTGAAACACCTTTATAGCGTGTGAAAGATAATTTCATCAGGTTGATTTTCTTTTGGTTTAATGGGAAGTTTAATTCTTCCTCTTTGGATGTGGTAGATTTTGTGGTTAGCTTGTATTTTGGTTGTACGTGATTGTGTACGATGCTTTTAAAGCATCTCACTTGATATATTAAATAATATATATTTTTCCGGTAAAAAAGGAACTTTAGGTGATAGGTGGGCACTCTTTAATCCTGAGTACTCAATATCGTAAAGGCTTAGTACTTAAATAGCGTGATAAAGAAGAGGCTCTAAATTCCCCCTTACTTTAGTGAGTCAAGTTAATAAAGATTTTGAAAGGGATTGTGGAAGATTCCTTGGATCATTTATTGGTCCATTGTATGTGTGCCTCTTTGCTTTCAAATCTCCCTTATTCATTGATGGGAGTTTCTTGGGTTCGAGTGAGTAGGGGGAATGGTGTGTGGGTGACATGGAAGAGGAGGTTGAAGAAAGGATGGTTTCGTGGTGTGTGGAATTTAGTTCCTTTAGCCATTTGGTGGGTCATATGGAAAGAAAGAAATCAGCAAATATTCTAGGAAAAATCTATGTCAATTAATGATTTCAGGCCTTACTTTTTGAGGATATTGTATGGTTGGAGTGTGGTAGTTAAGGATGATGGAAAATTGAGTTTTTTTTTGGATTTTGTAGATAACGTAATTGGTGAAAGTATGAAGCCTTGAGTGTTTTTATTTGTGTTTTGTTTCTTTTTGTAAATGGGTGATACCACTTTGGTGTCTTTGCAATATATTTTTTGATTACTTACCAAATATTTTATTTTGAGAGGGATTGTACTTTTAGTTAACTTTTTTGCGCGTCAACTCAAACCTGAATTTTGAGAAATCTAAATTTATCATTGGAGGGGTGGTTTGTAAATACCTAAATGCCTTATGCTAGGTGATGGAGGGGGCCGATAAGAAATCAATTGAAGAAATCAGGTAGTGCTGTCCAATACCAATTTATGGAACCAAAAAGCAAAGTTTATTGTGTATTATTGTTCTGCCTAAAAAGAGACTTACATGTCCTTCAGCACAATAAAATTCCTACTTGGGCCTCACTAGGCAGGTGAAATTCTGTTGCAAAGTGTAAACATAACCTGCTATGCTCAATGAGCTTGGATTGGAATTAAAAAAATGAGGGGGTAGTCATAGTCAAAAACTTGGTACGCAGTAGGGGTCTGTAAGGCCACTTAGTATACATAGATGTTTCATTTGGGCGCCCCACAAATGTGTCCTTGCAATTTGTATTTCAATTACTTATCAAAATAATAATATTTTGGGTGGCACATAATAAATAGTCTATTTCATGTATGAACCGGTGTAGCTGTTATCCTTTCTTAGATTAAAAAAGTGCGAGGTGCAAAAAAGCGCACATGTCCCAAGGCGCGAAGCATGAAGTGTAGAGAGAAGGCGCGCGCTTCACACACGTGAGGCGCACCAAAGAGCAGTTTTGTCCAAGCTATATTTTCACGCCGTAAGATGTAACACCGAAATATTCTTCTAAAGAAATAAAACAAGCATAGTTGCGCGAGAAGAGAGGAAGAAGGGGAGGGACTCTCGTGGCCTAGGGTTTCCTCACAACCTAGAAGGGGTCTTTTTTGAAACACACTAAACATTTCATTTTTTTGAGTCCAACAGTAAAACCTCTGTAAGATGCCACCATAAAATGCAAAAGGCCTGGAGGGGATGAGGCCCACGCTTTTTAAAACTAGGCATCCTTTATGTCATGGACCATATATTTAATAAAACTTGAATCTCAGGTTTATACTATGAGAAGTCTGATTTCAAATCCAATGGTTTATTGACTTACAAATTTACTGCATAAACAAAAAGTCATGCATCACCGGAGGGAAGCCCCAAAGTGATGTGAAGGGTTTGTCTAACAGGGAAGGAAAAAGTCGTATTGACCCCCAAAAAAACAAAAGAACAGGTTGAAGAACAATTGGGGTAGGGGATGCTGCTGCCTTCTATGTTGCATGATATATTGAAATTGGTCTAGATTCTTGTGAAGAACAATAGACCTCTAGCGCTGATGTAGACCATGTTTATACTACTGTGAAATATTATTGCTATAGCTTTTCTATTGGTACTCTATGTTAGTCCAACTAGGATGATATGTTTGATGTAATGAGTGGTTGAAGCTATTGAATCTAGCGAAATCTTTTGTTTTATTCACATTGGCTTCTATGGAGTAGGGGTGTAAACAAGTCCAACTCGAGGTGCGTCGCCCTAGGCTCGGGCTCGACTCTGTTAGGAAAAGCTCAGCTCAGAGCTCGCCGAGCTCTCAAAGTTAAGGCTCGTGTTTGACTAGGCTCAATTTTTTTATTTTTTTAAATTTAACACTCTCCAAATTCAAAGCAAAACTCGAATAAATTTCTAGATATATATTAAAGTTAACTAGAAAGTAACATTTTTTTTTTACAAGAAGGGTATAATTAAGCAACATTTAAACATTAATGCTTGAGAATTACAAAGCTTAACAAAAAAATACTAAAGAAAAATAACAAATTTATGCTCTAATATTAAAATTTAAACATCTAAATTAATATATAATTTACCAATATTCATAGAGCATAACCTACTTCGTACTTAAAATACTTAAACGAGCCTAATCTAGCCAAGCACAAGCTGAGCCCCTTTGGGCTTGCGCTTAGCTCGATAAACCTCCGAGCTGAGCTCGAGCCGAGCCAAGCTTTGGCCAAACAGAGATCGAGCTGAGTTTTGACCGAGTCGAACCCGAGCGGCTTGCACCATCAGTCAGTTGGTAATTTCTTACTAAGAAAATTTCCACTCTTCTGTAACATCAATTTTCCTCAAGAGAGTAAGGAAAAAAGGGGGAGAATGTCTATCTGTATCTTCGAACTTCTCATGTGGGATGACACTTAAACACCAATGTTTGAGCTTCAAGGGGTGGCACTCTGACTCTATGTTATTCGGACTACGCGTGTCCATATCGGACACGGATACGGGTGTCGGACTCGGCTATTTTAAAGAAATTTCGTACATTTTCATTGTAATTTGAAATGTCGAGTGTCGTACCCTTGTCCAGGTATCAAGGGTCCGACACGGGTACGGCGGGGAAAATGAAAAGTCGGAGTAACATAGCTCTGATTCTATTAACCATGTAGTGCTTGGATTGTCGATTATATCGGAATAAAAGTCCATAGTCTACATTCAAGACTAACCCTTTGATATGTTTCTTTCTTTGCCCTTTTTTTTTGGGGGGGGGGGGGTTTGGGGAAATGGGTACGGGATGTAAATGAGTGTCACGGATATGAGAGGGGCAGGTTAGAATTACTTCCCTAAAGGATTCTTATTCTGTTTAATGGGGCTAATGTCTATTTTGCACATTTAAGCAAGGTACCACATTGAGATTTGTATGATTTTCTGTAGAAGGTTTAAGAAAAAAGAAAATAGCTATTGATAAAATCACCATGGTTGCATGAGATCTATTAAAAACTATTCCTGATTTTCTATAGGATAGCTAGGGTGAAGGAGGCAATGGTTCAGCAAATCTTGTCATGGAATGGAGCCTTTAGCCTTGGGATTTGACTTTTGGGAGATATCTTAATGATTGGGATTTGACTTTTGTGAGAGGATGGTTTTGCTTGAGGGTAATGATGAGATTGTTTGGCCTCATAACTCCAAAGCATCTTTCGCTGTTGGGAGCTTTTGTAATACTCTTGTTAGGGATCAGATTGGAGCGAAGTTCTTTGCAAAGTCCATTTGGAATCCCAAGGCCTTCCCCTGAAGCTTGTTTCTTTGCTGGGTAATCACCAAAGCTAAGCTTTGCTATGGAGGGACTTCTCCAGCGTAGAAATTCTAACGGTTATAGTAGGTGTTCTTTGTGTTGTAAGAAGGAAGATTTTGTGGGTCATTTTCTTGGCCATTGTTTGTGGGATTCTTTGCTTTGGAACCTTGGTTTTTTTGTTTATGGGTTTTTGGGGTGCAAGCAAGTAGTCTGAAGGATGTGTTGATGGTTGGAGGAGTAGGATGAAGAAAGATTGGGTTTTTAGTGTTTGGAATTCGGTTCCTTTAGCCATATAGTGGGCCACTTGGAAGGAAAGAAATCCACGGTTCTTAGAGAACAATTCTTTGTTTCTTTGATGATTTCAAGCTCCATCTTTTAAAGATGTTGTGTGGTTGTAGTGTGGTGCTTAAGGGTAACTTGAATTTTTTGGATTTTGTTGAGGGCATGAGTGTTTTGTACTTGCTCCTTTTGTCAACGTGCAATGTCACCTTGGTGTCTTTGCAATTTATCTTTTGATTGTTACTATAAAAAATGCTATGATTGTATTGGTGGTAGTAGCAAGTTCAGTTTGTTTGGTTATGTTGTATCTTTGTTCTACTAGGCTAGTTGTTTGAGTGCTATCATCTGAATTTTGTATAACATATAATAATTAAGTTGCATCTCTTAGGGATGCTGCTAGTGCACATCTTGGTTATGTTTGGCTGCATTTGTGATTTGTAGACAGGGTAATGGTGGAAGTCTTCAGTAGCTTGAGTGTGTGTGCCTTAATTAATGTTGTCATGCTGATGTCTGTTTCTGAAACTGTATTCTTCAGCATTCTATTCGACAACAAGCAGAATGCTCTGGGCATTCTACCAAACTGAGCCAGCATACCTTTTACGACAATTTCATTGTTTTCAGTTTCCTTATTGATAAATGTGGAGGAGAGAGAAGGATTAGTAGGGTGATGGGCATGAGGTCAAGTGATAGGTTTAAACATATCACCTTTGGTCTTTTCTATTACTCTGCCGCTTACAATGGATAGCACCTATTTTCAAAGAATATTTGGTGGCTTGGAGGAGAAGGATAAAGAATATTTGGATCCTTGAAGTTCGGAAAGTGGTTCCTTTGGCTATTTGATGAGCTACTTGGATGTAGACAAATTGGCTGATTAGTGATTATGGAGGACAGGGCTATGTCCTTTCAAAGTTTTGAGCTTGACACACTGAGTTGTGCTGTTGAAATGTTGTGCTTAATGGTCAAGTTTTTTATTTAATTTAGGGAATTTTGTAGATTTTATCATGGATCATAGCTTGAAGGCATAATGTTTTTGCATGTACATGTGTTACATCGCCTTGGTGTCTAGCTGATTCAACTCGTGGTTCCCCTACCCCCCAACCCACCCAAAAGGAGCTACATTTTAAATATGTATTGGTTGGCAGGTAGTTTGTACTACTGTACACTTGTTCATAAGCAAAAAAGGGTATTTATTCCTTGTGATGCAAAATAAATTCACAGGTCCTAAACTTCTACCATTTTGATATAAATTGGCAGCAGTGAGCCATCTATATGGATGACAATGTACTTGGTTATTTTCCTCCGTGTGTGTCTTCTCTCAGATTGTTATTTTTCTCTTATTGTTTTCTGTTTCTCTTTATTTCATTGCTTCCAAGTATTTTTCATTTTAGTTTAATTTGTCAGAATTTGACACAGTTATATAATTTGTGCAGTTGTAAAACATGTGGTCAGCGTAGTTTCCATTGCCCTGGACATTGCGGTCATATAGATCTTGTTTCAGTAGTGTACCATCCTCTACTATTCAACACCTTGTACGGTCTTCTGCAGAACACCTGTTTCTTTTGCTTTCATTTTAGGGTGGAACCAGAGGAGGTAATTCACTGTAGCCAGATAATGACACACATTAACAATAATGTTTCTTTGTTTTTCCTTTTGCTCGATAATTGTTTACCTCATGCATTATTCTTGAATTTGTAAAATGTAGGTTGAGGTATGTGTTGCTAAGCTGAATCTTATAAGGAAAGGTGACGTTATTGGTGCTAGAAGATTGGATAGTGCTATGAGCATTTCAACCGTAGATATCTCTGAGGACAGTGATTCAAAATTTCATTTGAGTGGACTTCATGAACAGTCCAAGAATGTGGATCCACAAAAGTGGACATCTTTTCAGCTTAGCGAAGCATTCTCCGTTTTGCGTGGCTTTTTGAAAAAAAGATCTGCCAGATGCAAGCGTTGCCGGGCTAAGAACCCTGCGACTACGAAACCTACCTTTGGATGGATTCATATGGTATATTTCTTGATGACCTGTATTTATAATTATTTTAGAAGTTTTAAATGCATTTTGTACTATATGTTTTGCTAGTGCAGATACATCTCAGCTACTATTCTAATTTGTTTTTTCCGATGTCCGTGTAGTTTATGTTATCAGGAATGTGATTTATTCTTTTTCATGTTGGAAGTTTGCAACTAACCGCCTCCAAACCGTATTGTCTGGATCTGTGAAGTTTGATTATCTTTTTCGTTTTTTCAATGGTGACTTTCAAAGTTTTTAGAGCATCAAGCAGTGTCAAGTTACCATGTTTTTGTGGTACTTGGTGTGGTTTGTTTGTTGATTGTTGAACTTGCAAAATAATTGAACATTTACCGTATGACTGTGATTTTAGGCTTGCATATGATTGATATCTGTGTTAGTTTGAGTCTTGAAACGCCTTAGTGTGTTACAGTTGGCTTTATATTATCATATCAGATGGTTATAAGCTACTCTACTCAAAGTATTTAGGTTTTTATGAAGCAAATTGTTCTTGTCAGCAGTCTATCTTATCTAACCATGGAATAGTCAGGATGATTTGATGTTCACTGTATTGTTGTATTGCAATGGATTTAAATGGATTAACAGGAAGACAAAAATTCTTTTTATTTGCTATGTTGTGACAAACAAATATGCTGATTGGGAAAGATATCCTCATTTTATAAAAGACAGTGAAAATAGAAAAAGAAAAACAAAGATAAAATCTTTACCCCCCACCCCAGAAAAAAAAAACACCATTGCAAAGAACGGTGTTTTACGATTGACATTATAAGTCTCGTCTACACACCATAAAACTAATAAAATTTCAGATTATTATGTTTACAGTTGAAACCACCTAAAGAATATGCCCCTGTTTGGTAAACGGCTTATCAAACAGCTTATTGCAAAAGTTGGCTTAGGTGTCAGATAAGCTATTCATGTGTTTGGTAAATAATTTATTTGGTTGGCTGTTTTGCCCCAATCAGCTAATTTCCAATAGGTTGGTTAGAGTACCCTATTGAGGATGACTTATTGTGGAAATGACATTTTTGTCCAAAAGTTGTCTAAAACTACACAGATGCCATCCTAGAAATATTATTTCTAAAGGTTATAAATGGAATTTCAACAAATACTTTTCCAGAAACAGCTAACTTTACCAAACACACATTTTCTAAACAGTCAATCCAAGTAGTCACTACAAACAACCAATAGTAAACAACTAATGCAAACAGCTAACATCCAACAACTGTTTACCAAACAGAGCCTATGCTGTTTGCTTGATATAAAACCAAAAAACCAACACTGTGAAATCCCTCTACATAAAGTATGGAGCTGGTGGATGTAGCAGTTTGACCCCAAAATTTTGCGATTTGGAGTGACTAGTTTCAATTGACCCAATATTTAGAAATTGTTCCTTACTACTTCATGGAAAAGAAGCTGAGGAGGTCTATTAGGCATTTTACTTTAGTCCCCTACAATCTAATGAGGCACTTGCTTGATATATATCTGTGTAATATTTGGATCTATGAGGGGGCCTATAGTTAAGTTGTCAAAACTTGTCATCATCGACATTGGTGAGGCGCTGAACCAGTTGTGGTTATTATCTTGCTATCTCTTTTGGCGCTTTTGGCTAGTCCAAATATGTTGGGGAACCAATTGTGGAGAGGTGGGTAGGATTGTGGAAATTAAACTGTCTTATCTGAAGTTGGATGGTTAGTTTTTTGCAAAGTGTTGTCTTGCTTCATGTCCTTGTTTACTATCAACTCTCAGCCAAGATTGTCAATTATTATAGAAAACCATGTGAGATTTTCTTTGGTGTAGTAATGAACTACGAAGTGATTTCTAGTGGTCAGATATTTACGACATATTTTTTTGGGTTCTAGGTCCAATATTTACAAAATTAGATTGTGCAAGTGACAACATTACCCTTAGTTGGAGTAGGATTGTTTCCGTTAGAAACCATTGACTATCGTACCTAAAAAAGAAAGTGCCGATGATGGTTTGATGCTGTATTTTCTTCAATCCTGTATCCTAAATTATACAAATTATTCAATTGCTGATCTTGAGATTTTTGTGATGAGTTATCACTGCATGGCTGGCAGTCCCTCTGTGGCCTGTTACTGGGTTCGTAGTAGGATGTATGCTTTGTATCCAATTCTTTTGGTCCTGATGGTAAGCTATTTCTTCCATTCAATAAAAGTAGCTTTTGGTTGTTTTTTTTTTATACTTCAAGGTCAGCTCTGCCCATTTTCCTTGTGATTCATTGACGCTTAAAAAACTGTGTATCTGTTTAAATGAGTCAATTGCCCATCACATTAATATGTGTTAATATGGATAATTAGAATGAAATCCATTTCCGAGTAATGTAGCGGAAAGAGGCAAGTATTTGGTACTTCTACTTCCTAGTCTGTTTTTCTGGAAACAGGTGAAGTTCTGTAGGAGGGATAGTAAACTGTATGTTACGGAGCAAGTTTCTAGTCACGGTTCTAAGTCTTTTGAGGCTTAGTTTCTGGAAACAATCAGTTGTAGTTAAAATTTTCTGTGCTGTTTAAGTTTCTCTGCTTTTGCAGCAGCAGAGTTATAGTTTTAATGGAATATTGTTCTTGATTCTTGTAGAATGGCTTGTCAGCTGAGCAAATAAAAGCGAATATCATTAGAGGGTGTAAGATGGATGGAATTGCAGATGGGGATGATGATAATTCTGCCTCAGAGGTGGATGATGCTGAAAATCCAATTTCCCAAGGTGATCTATCCAGTGAGCATGCATCAAAAAAACGGAGCAAGAAAGATGATGAGTTGAAGTCAGAATTTATGAAGCAACAAAAATCACGTTCTCTGTTGCCATCAGAAGTATGTTTTCTGCTGTTTTAAGACCATTCATTGTCATGATTGAGGCTGTATGGCTTCTTGTCACTTGTATTATATTTTTGTTTGTACATGTTTGAGTTTAAGCTCTTTTATTCATTCTGGGAGCAGGAAAGATTATTGTATATGGAATGTTACTGAAGATTGTACATTTGCAGGTTCGATCAATATTACAGCGGTTATGGGAAAATGAGCCTCAACTATGCTCTTTTATATGTGATATTCAAGGTCATCAGCCATCCCGGAAGAATGCTGGTTATTTGATGTTTTTCATTAAAACAATCGTTGTGCCTCCAATAAAATTCCGTCCTCCTTCTAAAGGTAGTGAGTCGGTAAGTCTCTGCTGGACCTGCTCCTGTTTTTTAGGCTTGTGTTTCTTGTTGTAGATAGCCTGTATCTAAGTACTACAATTAGAGCTTTGTAGTCTTGGGTGGATGTTCTTCCTATTACTGTCATTAGCCTTGTTTACTGCAGTGTTTGCTGTTGACTATGTCTGGCATAATTCGAAGCAGTACTTTATGGCTTGCATAAACATCACTAATTATGTTTGCATCTTTGGAGCATTGTTTTTTTTTTTTTGTTTAAAAATATTATTTTTGAATATAGAAATGGGTAAAAAAGGGAAAGTGGGAATTTTTGTAAGAAAAAAGAAAAGAAAAAGGCAGCATTGTGAGAAAATGAAAGTATGATGTAATCGACAATTTTGTCTTTATAATTTGCGCTATGGAAGGCCAAATTGGGCATAATGAAAGTTATACCATAAGCCTCCTTGTGCTTTATATACAATATAGATACAGATGTGGATATAAATATAGATATTTTTCTGAAGTCTTAGCACTTGGCTTCAAACTGAACCCGTGGGCTTTTGGCTTTTTTCACTTTGTTTATTTATCATCATATCCCTTCATTTACCTTTAAAACACAATTTCCCGATCTTCCTCTGCCTTTTATCTCAATTCGTGAAGGGGTGGGGTACGGTTGTAAAAGGGGATTTTTTTTTTGGGGGGGGGGGGGGGGAGTTGAGAGGGAAAGGACTATGGGAAAACAGAAACAATGCAGTTGTCCCTTCATAATTTGAGTTTCTCCTGAGGCAATCTCATTTTCTCTCGTACTGAAAGCCTTCCACAATTCATACTAAAAAGTTTGCAGTTTGAGGATTGATTTTTGGAGTTCTCTAAGGTTGTGCATATGTACAAAACCTATCGTTTGATAAGAACGGTGGTAGTGTTAATTTGTAAGTACTGTAAATGAGAAATGCGACAACTTCGTGGTACCACTCTGGGAATTTTAAAAAGGTTTTAACTGCTGCGTCATTCTACTTTTCTAGGATACTTCATGCACTGCTTTATAGCATACTATATTCTAAGTTCCAATTAGTTGGGCATTGTAGGTTCGTAGCCAATACATCTCTATTGTTTTTCCTTGTACTTTCTACGTTAATACAATGTTTACAAGCAATGTCTGTTTGACTTTTTAGGTGATGGAGCATCCTCAAACTGTTCTACTGGGCAAGGTCCTGAGTTCTAATATATCCCTTGGGAATGCTTATGAGCAGCGTTCTGACCATTCAGTGATTATTAGAGGATGGTTGAGTCTGCAACAATCTATAAATATTTTGTTTGACAGCAAGAGCGCAGCAGGTGACTCTCATATTATGACTAGCTTGTCTGTTTAGTTGTATATGGTGTTTGATGCCTTTGCTGAAAATGAATCTGTCTAGTCATATTGCTGGTTGCTTTAGTGCCACCCCTTCTTTTGGTAATTTGGGTTAATGGGAAGTAATCTAGCTGCTCATGAGGCTAATTTGTACCACCCTCTTGGTTTAAATTTGCTCTCTTTTGGATTTTAGTTAATGAGCTAATAATATTGAGAGAATAGAGAAAGAAGTTGTTCACAGAAGCTGCACACTGCAATACTTGCCTTCTTGGTATATCCATCCAGTAGGGCAGTTGCTCTGCTTGTTTTTCTTCTCAGTTTTTATTGGTTGACAGCCATCCCAATTAACAGGTAAATAAGTCAATTTTTTACTTGCTGGTGTTTAACAAGTTTCTGGGTGAATGATTAATTGTTTCTTGAGCTTTCTGGGGTGGCACATAGTAGTGATAAGAATTTATATTATATGTACCAGTCCTTGATCATGTGGCTGGTAAGTCTTTCTGCAGGAGGAATAAAATCACCCTTGGTTAAACAACCTTTAGATAACTGAAACTCACTAAACTGACTGTATCTCAGCCAAAATCGTGATGACATAGGATTGCACTTCAATGAGACACCAAAAAGAGTATCCTACAGCATGTGCTTCAGAGCGGGATAACAAGTCCTCCTGAGTTGGGTGATTGCCCTACTTGGTTCACCTGATAAGATGTGTGAGTCCTAGGCTCTAGCTCTAGGTTGTACCAGCTCTATGATATTTATACTAGGTTGGAATCAAGAACATTTCAAGTGTTTTTGAGTTTTTGTACACCACCAAGAAAACAAGCAGGATATAGCAATTGATATTTGGAGGTGTACTTGGATAGAGAGGAACCACTGGTTTTTGAGTACGAAAACTCATCTTTACTGGTTTTAGGTTCCATTATTTGAAGTTGTATAATTGGAGCCAAGTGGTCAAATATGATACAAAGTTGTCTCTTTCGTATTTTGTAGATAAAGTCAGGCTGTAGTGTGTGAAGGCATGATTCCAGTATTTTACACTCCTTTTATATTGGGGTGACACTCCACTTGGTGTCATATTGACACATTCTTTCATTACTGCTAAAAAAAGTGTCAGCTATGACTTTGCTAATAGGCGTTGTATGTGCGAAGAGGATCATGAAAATGTCTCTTAGGGATTTAGCTTTTGTTTGCCAGGGTGTTTCTTTGGCTGTTTCCTTTTAGATTAGGAGTCATCCTTTTGTTTGGGATGGTTTCTTTGGTTGGGAACCAAAGAAGATGGCCTTGGTTGTCCCTGATTTTTCTAGAGTATTATGGAGAAAGGAACTAAGGAGTTTTTTTCTTTTTTTTTTTTGGGGGGGGGGGGGGGGGGGGGGGAAATTCCTTTTCAGCGCTTGAAAGACAATTTTATCAAATCTCTCTACTTTCAGGTTAGCGGGTAGTTTCAGTCTTCTTCTTTCTAATGTGGTATATTTTGTTGAGATTTTGTACTTTTGATGTACATAACTACTGTCTAAGCTTTTGATTGCACCGTATATATATGTGCACATACTTTTCCTATCAAAAAAAATGTCCCCTGTGTGCTCAAGGGCAATCATCATGTACCATAACGTTTTGAAGCTTGTATTAAAAATTATACTAACTACACTGTATACAGTCAACTTGGTACTATGATTGGGAACATGACTCCAACTCCACAAAGTTCTCAAAACATAAAACTTGAAATCTGGATAAGACCTAACAGTGCCTTAAAAAATCTGGCAATTATGCTGGTCAGTCAATAGTACTATGTTGGTCTGAATTAATATTCTAAAATGTGAGACGGAGCTGAACATTTAAGTTATGTGTTTGTGCGCAGGTCCTGGCCAAAAAGAAGTGGCTTCTGGGATATGTCAATTGCTGGAAAAAAAGGAGGGAATGTTCCGGCAGAAGATGATGGGGAAGCGAGTAAATTATGCTTGTCGATCTGTAATATCACCGGATCCTTGTTTAGCTGTCAATGAGATTGGGATTCCTCCTGTTTTTGCATTAAGGTTGACTTATCCTGAGGTAAGACTTGGTCTTACATGTTATTCTGCTTGTTGTTTGTTGAACCCCCACCCTGTTAACATATTTGTCATGAAGTGTATTTGTACATTTACAAGCAGATTATGGTCCTTCCCTCTTGGTTGTGGCAGTCTTTGGGGTTGCTTTTTCTTCTTCTCCATGCCTTTTTATTTGTCCATATTGGAGATCTTGTATGATCTGTCACTTCCAAACCACCCTGGTTATTTGTTCCACAGACAATTGCCCCACTTGGGGGGGGGGGGGGGGGATGGGCTGTGGTCTTTTGGTCTGTTAAGTTTATGACCTGGAGGCTGGAGCCAAATATTAACTTGCAAACTGAACGATAGGAGCAAGCAGTAAGCCTATGAACTGTTTCATTCATAAAAATTGATTTCGGATGGGATGCTGCAAGAATGTACATTATCAAAATGAGAACACATGTTCCCACCAGCTGAATCACCTTTAGTACATGTGAACTGATACAAATTAGAATTACAAGTCATTTCAAGTCTGGTTTCTATCCAGTTGTTATCCAAAGTGCCTTTCAGTGCTCCCGCTTGCTCTATTTGACATTGGCTTTTTTGAGATTGACCTTATGTGTATGTTTGCTTTCTAGTTGCTTTTGCGGGCTTTTTGGAACATTATCTTTTTTGTAAGTAATCAAATTAACTGTAATAATATGACAAAGGGGGTACCAAAATTGGAAACTTAGTACCTGCTGTACACGATACTAGAAAAAAAAGGAATGCTAACATTTTTGATTGCTCTTTGCAACATCTGCTAAGATTGAATACTTGAATTTATAGATATGTTGTTCATGCAGAGGGTGACTCCTTGGAACGTAACAAGCTTACGGGCGGCCATTATCAATGGTCCTGAAGCTCACCCAGGAGCTACACACTATATTGACAAGCTGTCTACAACTAAGTTACAGACAAACAGAAAGTTACGTGTTTCTGCATCAAGAAAGCTGCCTTCCTCTAGAGGAGCTTTGACACAAACTGGAAAGAGTTTCAATTATGAATATGAAGGGAAGGTTGTTTATCGACACATACGCAATGGAGACATTGTACTGGTTAACCGTCAGGTAAAGAGGGAGAAACCTTATTATTATAAGTTGGCTTTCTATATACTGTTGCTTGGACTAGAATAGGACTCCTTTTTTCCATTCAAATTCTACTGTTATTCTCTCTTCTAGTGTAAAACTTTTTTTTTTCTTTTTTTTTTTTTGTAAAACAAATGGTCGTCTAACCTTTTCCTTCCACTCGGTTCCTTTTTGTTGGGACAAAGTCTGATTGCAAGGTTGCGAATTATCAATTATATTATGTAAATGTGATGTTGTTGACATGTTCATGTAGGAGGATTAATTGTTGTTGGTGAATGTTAGTAGTTTGCTCTTGTGTGCTTTTGTCAAAGTTTTAGAATTGTAATGGACCTTCTCTAGCTGTTTTGCTTATTTCAGCCATTATCAAGTTATTGATGTGCTGTATTGCTGTCAGGTTGTTGGGTTGGAACTTGTCTTTTGTATTAATTTCTCTTGCTTTATGGTGCATGTTGCTCCATTCCTGGTTGGCATTTTTTGCTTCCAACAAATGACTTTGATGCATAAATTTTTTTCCTCCAAAATGTTCATTTCTTGTGCCTTCATTATGCTTCTATTGTCTCTCATTACTTTGATTTTGTCAGCCAACTCTTCACAAGCCAAGTATTATTGCACTTAAGGTTCGTGTCTTGCCTGGCGAGAAGACAATTCGTTTCCATTATGCAAACTGCGAGTATGTTATGCTCTTAAACAAATAATCTCTTTTGCAATATACCTTCAGAGAGGTTTTGTTATCATTTTTGTGACTATTTTGATAAATGTCTTCTTTCAGCTCCTTTAACGCAGACTTTGACGGGGATGAAATAAATGTTCACTTTCCACAAGATGAGATATCGCGTGCCGAAGCATACAACATTGTTAATGCAGATAATCAGTATATTGTTCCAACACGTGGTGACCCTAAAAGAGCATTAATTCAGGTTTTCATTTTGGCATAGTTGTATTGTATTTATGTGAGAAAATACTGTCATATGGTTTGGAATTCTGTCTCAATTATGCCTTCGTATTCCATGGTTCTCATGTTGGCTTGCTGTTATATAGGATCATATCGTAAGTGCGGTCCTCCTTACGAAAAGGGATTCCTTTCTTACGTGGGAGCAATTCAATGAACTCTTGTATGCCTCTGGGGTGTCTTCCTCTGGGTCAGCTTTGCACAACTTTAAATCAGGCAAGAAAGTATCCTTGGTGGAATCAGAGGATATCATACGGATCCCTCCTCCTGCTGTGGTCAAACCGCAGAGGCTTTGGACTGGAAAGCAGGTCCTATTTCGGATGCCCTTTTCTTTTGACTTTTTTTTCCTTGCCCTGGATTGGGGGGATATTTGGAGTTGTGGAGCACTTGTAAATAGAAGTTGACGTAAAACGTTTTTTTGCAGGTCATAAGTGCCATTTTAGACCACATAACTAAAGGTTGTTTGCCATTTACTGTGAAAAAGCGTGCTAAAGTTGCACGTGAGTATTTTGGGAAGGATGACTCTAAGAAAAAAGCTGAAGCTCCCACAAGCTCTAAGGATGGTAAGAAAACAAATAAAAAGGTTGCACAAAGAAGAATCACGGCTGAGCCTAGTCACAGCATGGATGAAGATATCGTGTTTGTGTACAAAAATGAGCTGGTGCAGGGTGTCATAGATAAGGAGCAGTTTGGGAAGTATGGTTTGGTGCATACAGTGCAGGAGATGTATGGACCAAGTACTGCTGGCAGCTTGCTTTCTGTATTCAGTCGTGTTTTTACTTCTTTTCTACAGGTGGAATTTCCCTTCTGATCTTCTTTTCTCTCTGCCTCTATTTCTTTGAAGAGTTACTTATATTTGAGTTATGCTTTCGACATCAATACATTAAATGTTCTTATTTCATATCTATCAGATGCATGGTTTCACTTGTGGTATGGACGATCTTCTCCTCCTGCAACCTTTTGAAAACCAGAGAAAACAACAGCTTGAGGTTTGCCTGAATTCTGGCGAGGAAGTTCATCGGCAATTTGTTGGACGTGAGAAAGATCACTTAGGTATGAAGCAGCTATTTTCTTATACACTGGATAATTATACGACCTTACTTGAACTAGATCTGTTCTATTCGGCGGAAAGTTAGTCGATAACTGAGTTGGTAGCAGTTTGTAATCCCATATTGGCCAGATGCAATTAATGTTTTTATCTATTATTTGTACAACTGATGGGCACAACTTGTTCTTTCTTAGATTGTTCGTAATTGATTATCCTTTTCCTTAGATATTCTAACTTGCATTGTAATGAATTTGAGAGAGCTACAAGCATGTTTTTAAAGATGTTAATTTGCTAACAGCAATTTTTTCCCCAAGCTCTGTCGTCGTCGAGCATTTTTTTTTTTTTTTGCCTTTGTTGCTGTTAGAAAACTTTTGTTTGTATTATTTATATCTTTTTCTGATCTTTCCTTGCTAGATGACTCTGAAATGCAAATTGAAGTTGAGAAAGCAATACGGCGTAATGGAGATGCTGCAATAGCTCTTTTGGATGGGATGATGCGAAGCAAAATTAATTCACTGACCTCAGCTGTTACTAAGATATTTCCAGAAGGTCTAGTGAAGCCATTTCGGGAGAACTGTCTCTCTCTTATGACATTATCTGGAGCAAAAGGTGGCACAGTAAGTTCTCATTTCTCTCTAAGTTACTGCTTGGTCTTTCCATTCATATTTTATATTATCCGAGTAATATTAAGAAATTCTTCTTATGGCTTGTCTTTCTAGAATTGTTTGTTGTTTGAAAATTGGTTCGGCGCATGAGAGATGAGTGGCTGGAGACTTGAGAGATAGTGATGTCGGACAGGCCATGCGTCATTAATCAAAATGATAAATAAGTTTGTATGAGATGGAAGCCCACTGTTTGTCCTTGCCCAATGTCTCTTGTTTCTTCTGACTCACTTTATATACTAGTATACTATCTCAAATCGAGGTATTAGAGGGAGCACTTGGCAAAAAACGTCTTAGGCTTATGTATGATGGTGCTGTTAAATACAAGTGGCTTTGGCATTTCACAACAGAGGCAAATGCTCTTCGGGAGAATGTGATCACTGGAAATGTGGAGTCGATAGCCTAGGCTGGTGGACACAGAAGAGTCCTTACCTTCATGGAGTTGGTTATTGGAAGTCTATTCCACAATGTTTGTAATGTTTCAAATCCTTGGTGCATTTTGAGGTAATAATGGGTAAGGATGGCTTTTTTTATTTTTTATTTTTTATTTTTTTTACATGATGTTTGGTGAGGAGGGAACCCCTTGAATTTCAATTTCCCAAGCTCTCGAGGATGGCGCTTCTGGAGGATACTACAGTGCAAATTAATCTCTTGGACTGGTGTCCAAAGTCATTGGGACATCACCTTTTCTGGAAGTCCCAAGGATTAGGTAGAGGAGAACGTGTAATTTTTTTGGCATTGTTCGTTAATCTTTCATTTTAGCATGATCTTTGGTGCAAGGAGTCTTCTTTGAAAGATCTCTTATCTAGTATTTATGTCTTATAGTGGGTAGAAATGCTTGCATTGCCAATTATAGGGAGCAAATTGAGGCTCTAATGTTTGGCCTCTTTTTTTTCGTTTTGTTTTATAAAAAAAATTTGATTTGGTTTTGTTGATGAAGTATCTTTGGTTACTTTCTTTGGCATCCTTAGTGAGGCCACTTTAGGAGTCTCTTCACAAGACATGATGAGATAGGATTTGAGTAAGAATGTGATCTTTTTAGTTAGCTCCTATTATTTCAAACCTTCTTATTTTGTAATCTTCATCTTTGTATCTTTCAAAGACTGGTGCTTTCGCTTCCACTATTATTTGGGGGCTTTGGCCCCTTTGAAGGTTGTGTTCTTGTTTGGGAAGCGGCGCATGGGAACATCCTCACTTGTGATCAATTTATGGGAAAGGGGGAGGATTTTGGTTAATAGGTGTTTTGTGTACAAGGGGAGCTTGAATCGCCGATCATTTATTGCTACATTGTTCTTTTTGCTAGGTCACTTTGGGATTCATCCTTTGGGTGCTTAGGTGTTGCTTGGGTCATTTCCTATTCAATTAGAAGTCATTTTCTTACTTGGGATGGTGCCTTTGGTCCGTAATCGAAGAGAACGCCATGATTATACCACATGTTATTTTTTGGAGTAATTAGATAGAAAGGAACCACAGGGTTTTTGAGGGAGTTCAAACTTCTCTTCAGCGCTTAAAAGACAATTTTATTAAGTCTCTCTTCTTTTGGATTAATGGAAGTTTAGTGCTTCCTCTTTTGATGTAGTATATTTTGCGGATAGTCTATATTTTGGTTATACATAACTCTGTAGGATGCTTCTAAGCATCTGATCTTTTCTTGCTAATTATTAATATATGTATTATTCCTATCAATAAACAAAGAAAATCATGCAATAGAGCTTGTGTTCATGTTGATTTTTGTGAGTACCTCTTTCGTAATTGTACATGATGCAACCCCCTCTGCTGCGATCTTTTGATCACTCATAAAATAATGAAGTTTTCCTACTTGCAGAAAGAAATTCTCATAGGGTTACTTGAGGTGGAAAGGAAGTAAAAATTCCAATAAGGTCCTTGTAGCAAGTCTGGTACTTTTTATGTAGGTGTATATTGCTTGAGGTGGAAAGAAGTAAAAATTATTTTCCGTATCCTGTAAGCATGGGTTTTTTGTCAACAGTTACTGGTCCATATTAGTATTTGAATGATTCGCTTATGGCAGATAGTCAGCTATGTTTCTCCTTATTTTGTCTTGCTTTTAGCCACAAACTGTTCGGATATGTAATTGTTAGTTTCAGAGTTGATAAAAGATTTTAGTAGGAAGTTCCCTTTTGCCTAGCAACTTGTCATACTGGTATTTTGAAGTGGGTTGCCTGGTTGGACATCAGTAGTTTACTGGTTAGGGGAGGCCTCCGTTATTCATAATGTGAATCATGTCATTGAAAAATGGTTTCAAAGTTTTAGCCTTGTGCAATAATTATGAGAAGTTCATCATCAATAAGAAGTGGAGGGTTTAAAGTTCAGGGAATAATCTGAGTTCCTTTTGGGCGCCCCGCCAAAAAAATTATCCTCTTGATTTTGTAACATACATACATACATATTTTTGATATTCCAAGGCCTCATACTTTGGATTGCTTACTGCTACCAAGTAATGTTCTGGTTAGTCTTTCTAAGTTTCTGCAAGATAGCTATTTTGGAACACTTATGACAGGTGCTTAAATAGTTGACGAGTGTCGTGACGTTTGGTTGCCTGATTTTGACAGTTCAACTTCCAACAAATTTCTCTCCTGTTGGGTCAGCAAGAGTTGGAAGGGAAGCGAGTTCCTCGAATGGTCTCTGGAAAAACATTACCATGCTTCCCTGCTTGGGATAGTTCTGCTCGAGCTGGAGGATTTATAAGTGATCGTTATCTTACCGGTCTACGCCCTCAAGAATTCTATTTCCATTGCATGGCTGGCCGTGAAGGGTAAGCTTATCTGCTGCCCCTCTTTCTCAAATATGTAACTGCATTTTAGAATTTTATACCCCATTTCTCTTTAAAGATTCACTGTGTTACACTCTCTGCTACAGATAGGGTCCAATTCCCACCTACTGTCTTCAAGTTGCACACTTGTTTCATTTAGTCACTACATTTTCTTTTTCTGTCTTCTTTGACAACAGTAGACATCCTTCTTGTTGCTAGGATTATGGTTTGCAAACTAAGCCAGTCCCACACTGGAGTTTGATGATAATCTGCTTGGGTGTTTGCTTTCCCCCTATTTGTTTTGCTCTGTTTTGTTTTTCCTGTGTGTGTGTGTTTCATTTTTTTTTGTTTGGGTTGGGTTGGGGGGGGGGGGGGGGAGTTTGAGGGAATGGGATGAGGGTGGTGGGCAGCCAGATGCATATTGCTGAGCAAAGAATTCAGACCTTTTACTGATGTTTTGTTGCTGACTTGGCATTTATTTGTAAAATTTAACAAAGCAATAGCTTTTTAACATTGATGTTGTGTTTGTTGCATATATGGCTATCAACTTAAACAAAATCTGTTATAGATAATCGATAGACCTTTTAGATTGTCTGGTTCAATTGTTTATAGTTTCAGTACTGATGGGGGTTCGTCCAGGTCTTTATGACCCCAAGTTGTGTCTGGACCATACTATCATCATTTAGCGTGGAGTAGTTGGCGGAAAACGGCTTTAAATCTTGGGTTAATTGGAACCAACCTCTCTGAATTGCAAAATTTAAGGGCATGGCTGCTGCATCATGCTCTTCCATACCTCACTTTGTGACAAGATTTTGGGGTGTTGGATATTAATAATAGCTAAGGATTTCATTTTTCTCTTTTTTTTTTAAACACTTGGTTAGGACCTGTCTGCATAATGTTTGGTGCTTGGATTATATGAAAACTTTTGTTGCGTTTTTCAAGTCGGTTTAACCAGCTTCAACTGGTAAACGGGTCAATGAGTGCACCCCAATTGTTATCTTGATGGGTGTTGGTCTGGTGCTGGATTTTTAAAACCTGGTCAGTATGGGCGCTAGTTTCAAAGGTGGGTGTGGTTGAGGATGTACGTAAATTTATCCTATAACCAGCCGCTTCATTGCCTTCCTAAAGAGGGCGAGATCTACTGGGGGGCTGGAGCTGAACCCTTTCGAGATGATGGGAATAGGAAAGTATGCAAAAGTGTCGTTCACAGTTGCAGCCTTTTTTTAGGACTCTGCATGATTGTTATCTTCTTCTATGAGCCCCCCACCCACAAAGTTTGTCACCAATTGAAGGATTCTCATGACATGGAGGATATGATTAGAAGGAATTTGATAGATCAAGCAGGTGTGTTATGTATTTTGAGGAGGAAGAAAGTGTTGGCAATAGTTACTTGTCACCCATAGTTTTCTTTGCGTTGGAATTTGACTCTTTGATAGGCTTTTTCTGGGTTCAGCATAGAAGTTCAAAGTTATTTTGTTGAGATTTTCTTTTTTATATGAGAAATTTAAAAACCTTGGGAGGATTCAAAGGAAAGTAACCATGTTCAAAGGAGAGGTAGCCAGAATTTAATGTGTCATCACGAAGTCTGTGATGTATGCATTTTTTATATGATTATTGTTATGTGCTAGTCAAACAGTGTCATGCTATAATTTTCAAATTATTCGTTCATGTTTATTGTCACATTCAAAATATGTGCTTATTGTTATGATGGCTTGTCACATTCAAAATTGCTGTACTATTTGAAAAACGAATGGTAGTGTTATGGGCTAATAGGACTTAAGGTTGATATGTGACTGTCGTACTGATTGCTTCTAGTTCTTACTTTATTTGCTTACCATTTGTGTCTGTTAATAGATTGGTGGATACTGCTGTCAAAACATCCCGCAGTGGATATTTGCAAAGATGCTTGATTAAGAATCTGGAGTCCCTCAAAGTTAGTTATGATTATTCAGTTCGTGATGCTGATGGATCCATTATCCAGTTCCGCTATGGAGAAGATGGTGTTGATATCCATAAGAAAAACTATTTGCAAGAATTTGAAGCATTGGCAGTGGTATTTTTCTGATCTCGTTCATCATTTTTATATAACCTGTAAACTATATAGTGGACTAACTCCATTTTATTACCCCGCCCCCCTCCCAACCGCGACCAAAAAAAAAAAAAAAGAATCAACAGCTGATTCTTAGCAAAACTCCTATCAGTGAAAGGGGTGATGTACACCTATCTGAATACATTGAAGAGGAAAATGAGTTCCCAAATGAGCTTGCCAAGAAAGCTTCAAAGTTTATAAATGATGGCGTGGCAGCAAGAAATTACGGACTTAGGCGCCAGGTGGACCGTGAAAATTTTGTTAAACTGGTGAAGAACAAATACTTCATGAGTCTTGCAGATCCAGGAGAGCCTGTTGGTGTGATTGCTGGTCAATCTATTGGGGAACCATCCACACAAATGACGTAAGTTATTAATATGATCTTGTCGTTGCCCGGTTTTTAAGTTTATTCTGGCTGTGCAAAAAAAAACCTTTTTTTCATTTCCATCTTCGAAATCCCTACTAACTACCCTAACTGCATCTTTCATTTGCGAAAATCTGGTGTGGTGAGACAGACTGATCCAGTGGCTTGCCCTTTTCTCACATTCTCTCTGACACTATTCACTGCAAACAAACCCAAACCCACCTATAATCGAATTCAAATCACCTGAGTTGCAGGCTTGCAGCCAACTAAAGGCACCTTATTTCTTGGGGAAAGAGACAGAAACTACAATTGCTTTCAGTTAAATTTCTTTGGGAAAGCCATTGCAGGGGGAAGGATGGAGTTCAAAGGTTTTTAGTACCATTCCCCATGTTATTTTTTAGCTATTATGGAAGGAAAGAAAAGGAGTGCTTTGATGGGGTTGAGATTTGTATTTAGAGGTTAAAGGACTATTGGCTTAAGAAATTTTTCTTCGGAAAGGAAGAGGGCTTTACTTTAGGTGATATTAGTCTTTTTGAAGGTTCTTGCTTTTTTGTTTGTTTGTGTAGGTAGGCTATCCTGTGGGCAGGATTACAAGATCTTGGGTGCTTAATGCACATATTTCTCTTGTAATTTATCCACTTAATGAATATTCAATTTCGTGTAAAAAAGTAATAGACTAAGACATTTTATTACGAATAATATGCTAAAAGCTCTAATACTCCGACTCTTCTAAATAGCAGCCGTACTCTTGTCCGACATGACATGACATGACATGGATATGAACACGGGATATGTGTCCGGCCAATCAAACATGACTGTTGTCCTTGGATGATGTAGAGCTTGGTTTTAGAAAGTGTGCACATCGTGTGCTATAGCGCACAAAGCATGTGCCTCGTCCCTTCTATGCCTTTTGCTCCTTATGGTGCGCCTTATAGAGCTTTTACAGTTCAGTTCATAAAAAATATGAAACGTTCAGTGGGGTTTTAAAAAAAAAAAAAAAACCCTTCTAGACTGTGAGGAAGCCCTGGATCATGCCACTCCCTCCCCCTTCTTCCTCTCTTATCGTGCGACTATGGTTGTTTTATTTCTTTAGAATAATATTTCGGAGTTGCATCTTATGTTCAAGACGATATGCATGATTTTTGGTGGTATTACTTGTGTCTAATCCATTATTTGGTTCCCTTTTTGAGCTTATTGCGTGAAAATGTGGTTTGGACAAAACTGCACTTTGGTGCGCCTCGCATGCGTGAAGTGCACGCCTTCTCTTTGCGCTTCACGCCTCGAGGACTTGTGTGCTTTTTCATGCTGTGCTATTTTTAATCTAAGATCCAGAGCTTGACGCAGTTATTTTGGAGGATGAGTAGAGAGAAGATCCTCATGCTAACTAGGGAAATTTTGATTGTTTTATGAATGAACTCCATACGTTTATAATTTATTTTTATGTTAAACTTTATCTAAGTTATGATTGTTTTGTGAGCAATGATAAGTATTTAGCTTATTGTAGAAATTGCATTTGTACCGATATCCGTGTCCCTGTACTCGTATTTCCAAATACAAGACCCTTTCCTTGAGTCCTACAAAAGCAAAAAAATTGTGTCCCACCCACGGATGTGTCTGGGTTCGACACCCGCACCTGAGTTAGAGTAATATTAACATAGGCTAAAATAACAAAAATAATGCATTATCATTTTTACAAATAAATGGTATTTTACTTAGCAGGACTTGTTGGAAAATAAGATTATAGGAAACACATGAAAAGAGGCACACTGTTTACAAAGCAATTTAAACTCCTTAAAATGTAAGTGGAACAGCGATGGCACACAACTTCTTAGCAAGTGACTGGATGCCTAGGGTTTGGGGGTGGGACTTGGTTTGTGAACCCAAGTCTTTGGTGAGGAACTGTAATAGAGTCTAAAAAGCTATGGTAAATCGTGACCTCGAAAATCAAAATGGAAGAAGTAAATGAATGTGATTCTCTTACACTAGGGTCATGGTTAGAGAACACAGTTAAGATTGGCCTTCTTGTGATTGGAGTTGTGGGTTTTTGGTGTAGTTGAGGCCGTTCGAAGCTGTGGTGCGAGGGAAGAAGGGGGTGGGAAGTGGGTTTTATCGGGAGAGTTACATAAGAGGAAGCAGATCTGTATGATACTCCCAGGAGCATAAACCAATTTTCATCGAACTTTAATGACAGTGGCTGAGGAATAGGATCATTTGGGAAGATGAACTTTGTTCCTCTTTGTTTGGAGTCCTTTTGCTGTAGTTTCACTTCAATGTTGGATGTGTGACACTTATTAGCGCCCTTTCTTTTGGTCTTTTAAAATTTTCCTTATTTAACATGAGTAAACAGATGATGTTGACTCATGTTGGTCAGTTCAAGGGCCTAATGAGAGTAGTCTCTTTGTAATGGCATTGCCATGGCTGCAAAATTATTCAACCCCCCCCCCCTCTCTCGAGCTGGCATAAAGAGTAATAATAAAAAGAACAAAAATCTTGTTTCATCTGAGAATTGTATTTTGATGTTAATTGGTAATTTTATAATTTATGCCTAGTTGCCGGAGAAACTAGGCTTCATTGTGTAGTTTGTATATGACCATTCTGATGTGTGTTTCAATTTGAAAATGTTGAAATTTCAGATTGAATACTTTCCATCATGCTGGTCGTGGAGAAATGAATGTGACGCTGGGGATTCCACGTCTGCAAGAGATCTTAATGACTGCTTCAGCTTCTATAAGGACTCCAACAATGACATGCCCTCTTCTGAAGGACAAGTCAATGTGAGTTGTACTTTTCCCTTCTTTTTTGTAATTAATTGGATTTGTGGGAAACGAAAGATGAGAAAAGACTTTGAATGAATAACCAAGTGACCTAAGTCTCTTCTACACAGCATAGTTCCTTGATAATTCTTAATCAAGATTATGATATTTCAGCCTATGCTGCGTGTGAATTTGGAATTGGTTATTGGGTGCTTGTTTTAGTTGTGGTCAAAATGATGAATGCTCTTTTGTTTGTGTCTCCATCTTCCTGGATTTGTTCCCCCAGTAACACTTGTGACTCTTCTATTATTTCTCTTTAGTGGTACCAAACTTGAACATGTTTGACACTTACAGGGATGATGCGGAACGTCTAGCTGCAAAGTTGAAGAGGATTACCATTGCCGATTTGATTGAAAAGATTGAAGTTAGTATGGTGCCATTCACTACAACTGAGAGATATCCTATCTGTACAGTTTATAAGCTGAAAATGAAGCTGTATGACGATGAACTTTACCCTCCACACTCTGGTATAACTATGAAAGATTGCAGAAGGACGCTGCAGTCAACTTTTCTTGACAAAATGGAGGATGCCATTGAAAACTATATGATTTTACTTTCAAAAATCAGCGGCATCAAGTCTGAATACCAGTCGCAGTCTAAGGGCTCTAATGAAACTGAGGAGGGCAGCACTAAGGGTAAGTCCAAAGATGATGACGACGACGATGACGATGATGATGACAATGCAGAAGGGGATGAAGATTTGGATTCTGATGCTCGCAAGAGGAAACAGCAAGGTACAGATGAGATGGACTATGAGGAGAATGGTGAAGGGGAAGATGAAGAGGATCCTGCTACTGAACCTGAAAGTGAAGATGGCAACAATGAAAGTAAAGATGACAACCAACAGCAAGATGAAGATAGAGATGAAAATCCTGAGCAGGATGAAGACAGAGATGAAAATCATGAGCAAGATAAAGACACAGATGAAAATCCTGAGCAAGGGGCAAGACCGGGCAAGCCTGAATCAACTGATGAGGACAATCTGGAAGATGAGGGAGTGAGAAAGAGGAAGTCCTCAAAGTCTCGTGAGGATAGAAGGTTCTTTTCTGAATTTAAAAAACCGTGTTTTGAAGTCCACTATCAGTTCGACATCAATGAACCTCACATATTGTTGGCACAGGTATGCTATAGGTTGGATCTCCACAAATCCATTTGTTATTTATTTATTTCTTCCCTTTTTTTATTCATGGTAAATGGCACCATCCACAAAGCACCCCTTGTGATAGGAGAGAACCTAGTGGGCCAACCAGCCCTTAGGAAAGGAGATACTAGGCCGAGAGGCCAATTGCTGTGCAACACATCTTGCTTTCACAATCAGAATTGTAAATGCTGTCCCTAGGATTGACCCCGGGATGTTTGATATAGTACATTGCAGTGGTACCCAGTGAGCTAAGAGCTCCTAGGTTTATGTTATTGATTCCTCCCCGTATGTTATTTATATCTCCCCATATGTCATGAGGTGAGATTGTCAATTTTTGGTTTATGCCTCCCCATATGTAGGTGCGATTGTCATTTTTTTAAAATTCCTCGCCATATGTTGTGAGGTGAGATTGTCAAGCATCCTGCACTGTTTTACTACAAAGAAATGGTAGCAGCGATTAATTAGACATGCAGTAGGACTTTAGTGGTCTACTTACTTTCTGAATCTTTCTGGTGGGCATCTGCCTTTATTGCTTTGCTTCCCTGAAATCCTCTATTTTAAGGTGCCTTGTGTGGGTTTTTAGGATGAGGAAGACATAGTTGGCATGTGCTATTGAGTGTGGAATTTTATGATCATAACTTTGCTTGTTATAATAATGAACCAGATTGCCCAGACGACAGCCAAGAAAGTTTACGTGAAGAGTGCAGGGGCAATCGAGCAATGCAAAGTGGTGGAAGTGCATTTGGATGAATCAGGAGGAGGGATTCCGATGCTTAGAAAAGGGAAAGAAGCCCGGCCAGCTCTTCAGACTGCTGGGGTTGATTTTGTTGCCTTCTGGAAAATGCAGGATGAGCTCGATATCACACGCATTACCTCCAATGACATACATGCTGTGCTGAATACCTATGGAGTTGAAGCCGCCCGAGCAGCCATCATAACTGAAATCTTCACAGTTTTCAACCACTATGGAGTGTCAGTTGACATGAGGCATTTGACACTAATTGCTGATTACATGACACATAATGGGGGTTATAGACCAATGAGCAGAATTGGGGGGATTGCTGAATCCACATCTCCCTTCAGTAAGATGTCGTTTGAGACGGCCTCTAAGTTCCTTGTTGAAGCTGCATCTCACGGAACCGTGGACAACATGGAGACCCCTTCTGCTAGAATTACTCTTGGCCTGCCTGCCAAAGTTGGAACTGGCTCGTTTGACTTGATGCATCAGATTGACGTTTGAGCCCGAGGCTAATACATCTGGGATTCACATTTATTGTTGGCATTAAGTTATAGTTGCTATAGCAATTTTGATTTTTTCTTCATGTTCGTTGGTAATGACTGGAAAATGTATATATAATCTCCAATTTTGTAGGGGTTTAATCGTTCCGAGGACTGTCTTCACTTATTTTTGCTTGAGCTATTTTGTTGCAGACTGCTGTGTGGGACGATTGCACGGACCAGCAGCTTTCAAGATAGTCTCATGTATCATTGTTTGGTAACTGAGACACAATGACAATGATCAGCCCTTGATAATCTATGGCTCCTTGGGACTGTTCTGCCTGAATTTTACAGCATTTAGCATTCCAATTTTGTATTTTCCCTCCTTTGAGTCTTGCTAGAAATTGCCATTATTGGCTACATTTTTACATCCAATTTTTTTCATTAACATACTATAGAAAATCTTGACTTCAAATAATTTTTTTATTTATTATTACACGCCTTGTAAGCATAACTGTCATAACATGGAATCCATGACATCTAGAAAGTATGAAAAAGCACAAGACATATACATATCGAACAACTTTATTTCGTGCCATAGGATTTTTGTATATTAAACAACTTTATTTAGTGTTATAAGATTTTTTGGATATTAATATACTGTAGTCATGGGTGTTGAATAATACTCCATTATACCCACTTATTTTGTACTCCCTCTGTTTATTTTTATCAGTCGCTTTGGAAATTGTGCCAAAAACTTTAACCGTTAATATTTTAATTTGTATAATGATTCATGTTACGAAATTGATGTCATTAGATTCGTAATAAAAAATACTACTAAAAAGTATAATATCATATTTTTTTGGAAAACATTTATATTAGAAATTATTGATTAAAAATTGGCACTGAAACCCGTAAATGACAGATAAAAAAGAATGGAGAGAGGTTTGTAATTAGAGGTGTTGAATTTTCAACTAAACCTTAGGCTATGGTTTGTGCACAACTTACCCCTAAGTATAATATATTATCACATAAAAAATATTGTACAGTATAATGTTATCTAACATCTCCAAAGTGGTGTGGTGTCTATCAAAATAAAGGATTGAGATTACTAAGATAAAGTTTGATATATACTTTGTGGTCCAATTTTAGCTATGCTTAAGTAAAATTGGACGCTAATATACTAACGGTGTTGGTATACTAATGTTCGATTTTATTCATCATCACCAAAGGTTAATATATTGAAGATAAACAGGTCCAAAAAAATCACTATCTTTAAATATCAATATATTACGATCCAAAAATCTTCGTAGCAAGGCAAATGCTACTCATTACATTAATTATTTTGACTAAAATAATTTTGAGCCAGAGAACCAACTAATATAAGGAAGTCCCAATTGTTACATAATCTTAAAATTGTGAAATATCGAATTTAGGATAACTCTTGCAAGTACAATGCTCATATGAAATTAAAAGGTTATACTCATAAAATGAATGTATGATCAATGTACAAATTATGAATTCAAATTACAAACACATCTGATCAAAGAACAAGAATTATGTCCTTGAATTATAAAGTTGGGCACACATGCTTTCCCGAATTTGTCAATACACTTGTAGGGCAAACTTTTGCCAAGCTATTGGCGGTAATAAAAGAAAAAGAAAAAAAAAATCCATCCAAGAGTACAACCAATTTTCATGGGCAATTTTCCACCCAAATTAACTCAACAAGCTTCAGTAACCAATCCCACTGGAGATCCGCCAGAATTAAGCGTAATTAAAGCCAAGCAGAGTTCTAATCAAACCAAGCTCAGCAAGCTGAAGTAACTCAACAAGCTTAACTCCCTATTCATCTTGAGTTACATCGCAGACTCTTTATGTTCCAACTGCTGACCGCTCTGAGGACAATAGGTTACAGTTATGAGAAGACTACCTCAATGCCGGCTTAATCACATCAATTACAAATTCCAAAATACAAGGCAGACATGGCCACACAAACCAGAAGATCAAAGCACATGAAACATCATGTCTGAAAAACCCAATACACAATAATCTATTCAAAAGCTATGTACATGATGATGAATCTGTCCAGAATAAATTCAAAGAAAATTTCTGAACATGTGTCTTGAATCAGTCCACAATGGAATTAAACGAAAATTCTGAACAAGTCCCCTGCCACAATCGATGAAATCAAGAAGACACCTCGGCACCATCGTTGAGAGCACAACAGACAACAGCTTTGTGATGGCCTTGATATGTCTGGATGACTTCCCCACTTGCCACTGACCAAAGCTTTGCAGTCCCGTCCGAGGATGCTAACACAACCAACACACATCAGGGGGACAATCAAGGAGCATCGGCATTGAAGCAAAAAATACATAAATTGATAAAAGTGCCCACAACATTAATATATTATTGGAATTTGCAAGAAAAGGGGACCATAGTTACCAACTCTAGATAGTATCTATTAAGGATAAACTGACCTACCCGCTATTGTCTACTTAGGCCTGAGGGTTATTGCCAAGCAAGGCCATCCAGAGCCCTATTTAGCAATTGCCTATTAACTAAAAACTTAGTTGTTTGGATTCTGGACTGGGATATAGCAACTTCTGCAGGACTATACTTTCATTGGTTTGCACAAAATTTTTAGGCTTATAGCAACCAATTGGTTGTCCAAATCTACACAACTCCTTACCTACTTTCCCAGATAAACCTTATATGCCCCAAAAACTGATGCAATCCTCAATTAACTAAATACTTCACTTGATGATCTGGGTCTGAAAGTAAATTTTGCTTTGCAAAAAGGGGCTTTTTGCCCCCAAAATGTGTCACCAAGCAGTCCATATGCAAAATATAATCAAAATTCCATGCACTATAAAGTATAAACAATCTGCTTTTACCTCAACATATTTAGCATCCGGAACCAAATTGTGCCGTCCTGGTTTGTGTTCCCACACAAAATCATACTCTTGAATGAACTCTGGCCATCGAGCTTGCTTCGGTGACAATTTCTTCTGACTTTGCAAATAAGTATTGGCAACATTGTCAGTCTTGACGACAAACTTGGTGCCTAACAGATAATGTCTCCAAACTCGAAGACAATGTACCACCACAAGCATCTCCTTCACATGGGTCGAATGTTTCAATTTGGCACTGTGGAGTTTCCTTCCCTCAAAGGCTATTGGATGACCCCCTTGGATTAAGACACCCCCAATGGCTTTGTCCGAGGCATCCGTATGCACCTCTAAAGGTTTGTCAAAGCACGACAACCGCAAGACAGGCTTAGACACCACAACCTGTTTTAGCCCCTCAAAGGCTATTTGGCAACCCTCATCCCAAATCCACTTCTGGATCTTTCTAAGTAAATCAGTCAAGGAAGAGACTCTCCGCAAGTATCCCTTAATAAATTTATGATAATAATTTGCCAAACCTTAAAAGGATCGCAACTCCGAGTTAGATTTAGGAGGTGGCCAATCCAAAATGGCCCTCACCTTCCTTTTATCCATCTTCACAAGACCTTTACTGATCTTGTCACCAAAGAACATGATTTCTTGTTGGGCAAATTCACATTTCTCCCTTTTAACATAAAGTTCTTGTTCGTGCAACTTTTGGAACACTTTCCGTAAATGAACAACACGGTCTATTAACGACTCTGAATAGATTACAATATCATCCAAATACAGAACGCAAAAGTCATCCAAATATTCATACAACACATCATTCATTAGATTACAAAAAGTAGCCGGGGAATTCGTCAACCCAAACAGCATAACTAAAAATTCGTATGATCCATCTAGCCACACAAGTTGTCTTGGGCTCGTCTCCCTCGGCGATTCGGACTTGCTAGTAGCCCAAACGGAGATCTAACTTCGTGAAGAAGGAGGCCCTGGACAAACGATCATCGGTATGCGGAATTGGATAATTTTTAATCGTTACTTTATTCAAAGCACGATAATCAATAACACATACGCAACGTACCATCTGACTTCCGTTGGAATAACATCGGCGCCTTGTAAGGCTGAATGAACCCAGCCTGTAATGAATTGCATTTTTTAATGTTATCATTTAGCTTGTGATAACATTGACAACTCTTCAATGTTATCATTCAGCCTTACAAGGCGCCGGTACTATTCCAGTGGAAGTCGGATGGTACGTTGCGTATGTGTATTGATTATCGTGCTTTAAATAAAGTGACGATTAAAACAAATATCCGATTCCGCGTACTGATGATCTGTTTGATCGTTTGTCCAGGGCATCCTTCTTCACGAAGTTAGATCTGCTCGCCATCTTGCGTCCGAGTGCAGAGGGAGACGAGCCCAAGACAACTTGTGTGACGAGATATGGATCATATGAATTTTTAGTTATGCCGTTTGGATTGACGAATGCCCCGACAACTTTCTGTAATTAAATGAACAATGTATTGTACGAATATTTGGATGACTTTTGTGTTGTATATTTGGATGATATAGTAATTTATTCTGAGTCATTAGTAGATCATGTTGTTCATTTACGGAAAGTGTTTCAACAATTGTGTGAACATGAACTTTATGTTAAAAGGGAAAAATGTGGGTTTGCCCACCAAGAAATCATGTTCTTGGGTCACAAGATTAGTAAAGGTCTTGTGAAAATGGATGAAAGGAAGGTGAGGGCCATTTTGGATTGGCCACCTCTTAAATCTGTCGCGGAGTTGCGATCCTTTTTAGGTTTGGCAAATTATTATCATAAATTTATCAAAGGGTACTCGCGAAGTCTCTCCCTTGATCTGATTTACTTAGGAAAAACCAAAAGTGGATCTGGGATGATGATTGCCAAGCAACATTTGAGGGGTTGAAGCAGGGTTGTGGCGTCCGAGCCTGTCTTGCGATTGTCGTGCTTTGACAAACCTTTTGAAGTGCATACGGATGCCTCGGAGAAGGCCATTGGGGGCGTCTTGGTCCAGGGGGTCATCCAGTACCCTTTGAGGGGAGGAAACTCCATGGTGCCGAATTGAAATATTCGACCCATGAGTAGGAGATGCTTGCGGATTGTCTTCGAATTTGGAGACATTATCTGTTAGGCACCAAGTTTGTCGTCAAGACTGACAATGTTGCCAATACTTATTTCCAAACTCAAAAGAAATTGTCACCGAAGCAAGCTCGATGGCAAGAGTTCCTTCAAGAGTATGATTTTGTGTGGGAACACAAACCAGGACGGCACAATTTGGTTCTAGATGCTATAAGTCACAAGATCTTGAGTGCCATGCAAGGGGTAGTGGCGGCCTTGTCAAGGATTAAGACAGACTTTGTCAGAGAAGTCTGTGAGTTCTCGAAAGAGGACTAAGCTTACCAACGCTTGAGACAACAAGTCATTGATGGTGTTGTACGTCGGTACTGGTTAGAGGATGACTTGTTGTTCGCTCAAGGTAGGCGCCTTATGTTCCTACGGGGAAATTGAGACATCAACTTCTGGGAGAAGTTCATGATGCAAAGTGGGCTGGACATCCTGGCAGAGAAAGGACATTGGCTTTATTAGCCAAGAGTTATTTCTGGCCTAGGATGGAACAGGAAGTAGAAGCCTATGTCAAGTCGTGCCTGGTTTGCCAACTTGACAAAACTGTGAGAAGGAAGCGGATTTGTTACAACCTCTTCTTGCCCCGGAACGGCCATGGCAGTCGGTGTCAATGGATTTTATTTCGGGTTTCCCTTCAGTGCAAGGGTGTAAGTCTGTTATGGTGGTCGTTGATCGATTCTCCAAGTATGCAGTCTTCATCCCGGCTCCGGGTGCTTCTCCCCCGGAGTAAGCGGCCAAGTTATTCCTTGGTCTTGTGGTTAAGTACTTCGGTTTGCCCGAAGACATTGTCAATGATAGGGATACTCGTTTTACAGGCCGGTTTTGGGTGGTACTGTTTAACTTGATGGGATCCGAATTAAAATTCTCGACTACCAATCATCCTCAAATGGATGGCCAGACCGAGCGTATTAATCCTCTCCTTGATGAGTATTTGGGCTTCTCAAAGGAATTGGCTAGACCTACTATACACAACCCAGTTTTGAAAGAGTAGCGTGACAGGACTTAGTCCCTTTGAACTTGCCATGGGTTGGCAACCGCTGACTCCCCATGAGTAGCAAAGCAGGATAAGGACACTGGATGTCCAAGCGCTCATCATTTCATCTTAAACCGACAAGGGATGTTGGAAGACGCACGAGACAGCCTTGGGAAGGCAGCCCGCCGCATGAAGAAATATGCGGATGCAAAGCGGAGGCCTCTCGAGTTTAATGTTGGGGATAAAGTTTTGCTGAAACTTACTCCACAAATTTGGAAGCGGATTAGTAGGAAATCGACTCAACAGTCCTTAATATTGAAGTATGATGGACCCTTTGAGATCCTCAACGCTTTGACAAAGTGTATGCCTTGATGGGGGACTTCCCCTCAAACAGATATGGAAATGTAAAGAGCAAGGACAGTGATTCCGGTGACAATAGAACTCCAAGGATATGGAAATGTAAGGAGCAAGGACAGTTCACTCTGGCTTAATTTGTCCAATTTTAAAATTTCTAAACCATCCACACTTCAAATATGATCCAAATATCACATCAGACTCTGATTCAAGCTTGTCGAAATCTCATCGGTCTTAACGTTATTATGCAACTATTATTCACCCAGACTTATTAGTAAGTTAGATTCATCTATAGACAGAATAAGCAAACCTTCATTCGTTCAGATTACTAAACATTTATCCAACCTTATCCCAAACTTTCAGAAGTATTCATGCTCGGAATTTCTTCTCCATCAAACCCACATCCAAGTCTATGCAGTTACCGAAAGCTTTCTAAATATAATCAGATTTTAGAATGTGTGACACCTTCATTAATCCAGATTATCCAAATTTTCCCTAGATACAAATCTATTTAGCTTTCATATTTCAGGCATTGATTCTTCGTAGTTTAAATTCAGAATAAAACAAAACTGGAGATTTAGACAAAGGAAACTAGTCCATACCTGTAATGAGGTAAGCACCATCTACAGAGAAGACACAATCCCACACCCATCGATCATGGCCTTGAGATGGTTGCACAAAAGCATATAAGAAACTGACCAGCATATCCTAACCTAAGATCATGTTGGGAAACTGGACAAGATCAAATTACCAGATAAAGTTTTCTCCAACGTAAAACGATTGTCTATATTCCATATCTTGACAGTATGATCAGATGATGCAGTAGCCAAATATCTGAAGAAACAAATTCAGACAGTTTAGTAACTTTCGTAGCAATTGCAGTGCAGCCAAGAAAAAGATTATAGGTGTAAATTTTCCAAACTCCACAATTCCAAATAGCAAACATTCAAACATGGATTCTTTTCTATCACTCTTAGTACCATCCCACAGTCCCACCCACAACATTTTTCTTATCCAACACCCTATAAAATTTCTTAAATAGATATTCTTGCTCCACTTGGCTTTCCAAAGGTTTTCCTTTTCGGTTTATTTTTGTGTTTAAAATTGTTTTTCAAAGTGTTTTCCTGAAAGGTTTTCTGTGGGTCCACAGGAATCGGCATTTGCATGAACTTCAGTTCGTGGGGAAAGTTGCCTACATCTGGATCCCCCGGACCGCACTCATGCATGATTCCCATAGAAGTTTGTAGTTGGTGGTGTGGATATTCTTACTCTTTTTTTTTTTTTTTTGTGGGTTGGGGGGGGGGGGGGGTGTTTGGGGTGTCAAGGCTGTGCCACACTTAAGAATGAGAGGACACAGTGCATGCCAAGATATGGAGAATGTTTAAAATATCAGACTACACCAAAGGCACAGATCAGTGCATCTCCACAACCCCCTCAAATAGGAGAAGAAGATAAAGCTTAGGGATAGAGGAAGAATATCCTCATAATAGTACAAGTCATCATAATAGGGCAATAATTAGACTTACTAATAGCATTTGTGCTATGTTTAACCTTTCTATGTTCAACACCACGAGTTTTGTTATGTAATTGGACTCCTTCCCAAATAATTCTAATGCCAATGAAAGGCAAGATAAACCTAAGATTTCACAATACACTAATCTTGAATCTCAAATATTCCCATGAACGAACATAGAAACTTTCCACACTAATAGACATCATTTTCTTTTTTAATTTGTACGTCTCAATTATGTTCACTGTTCCAGCTCTAAATCAAGAGTTCAGAAGCAGCGACGCAATTTTGAAAAGTTCCCCCATTCCCCACCAACCATTACAAATCGTGGAATTGTCTAAAAGACACTATGATAAAGTTTTTAAAAAAAACACCTTGGTGCAACTATGTACTACTAAAATACGTAACTATGCAAACTAAAATACAAGCAATCCACAAGGTCTACCACCTCCAAGGTGGAAGAACTAACTTCCCATTAATGGAAAAGAAAAGAAACTTCTTGAAACTGTCTTTCAATTGGTGTAAAGGAGTTTCAACTCCTTCAAAAGCCCTATAGTTCCTCTCTCTCCAAATTTTCCAAAACATCGCATGTTGTACAACCATTGCTTTCTTCTTCAGTTCCCTTCCAAAGAAACCCTCCAAGGCAAGAAGATGGTTCCTGATCAAATATGGAATGACCCACAAAACGCCTAAGCAACCAAAGGCTAAATCCCAAAGAGACCTACCACAATCACAGTGAAGCAATAACTTGTGTGGTGATTCAAGATTCCCTTTGCACATAAAAACACCTATTACCCAAAATCTCCCTCTTTTTTTAGATTATCACAACTCAAGATGCTTCAAAAAAAAACTTTGGTCCTTATACCTACTAAAATCTACAAAATCTGAACTCTAAAATGTAAATTACTAAATGGCAGCGGTGAAAATCCAACCTTCACACACAAACAATGGCTTAAGCCACTTCATACTTCAAAACAAAGTGGCCTCAAACTTCTGTAGTCTTCAAATTAGTCACCAAGTATGGTTCCCACAGGGAAAACCACTCTAATTTGATCATATGAGGCCACAATACAAAGTACAGCTCTCACCCAGCCCGAGGCCTTCATTTTCCTACGAAATTTGCTATCCAATAGCAAGATCATTTGTGACCCCCCCCCCCCCCCCAACACACACATACAATTCTATCCCTAATAGGTTAGCAATGTTATGTCACCTGCTGAGTTTCAATCTCATGGGCTTCTCAAGTGATCACTCATCGAAGCAATTGAATAAAAAGAAAAAAAATAGCTGAGAAGCCCCTTCAAATTGTGGCAGCGACAGATGTATCCACTATCCAGTCTACAGAACAATGGTACTGTCAATCTTATATGGCCCGTATCCAGTCAACGGAACAATGATACTGTCAATCTTATATGGCCCGTTGGCAACTTCAAAAAGAAAATACAAATCCGTAATTTTTAAAAAAAAAAAAAAACAAAAGAGATTAAGCCACCCTTGCTTAGCACTTTCCACACTACTAAATGAATCTTCATTTCTATCAGCTAAATAACAAACCAAGGAGTACTCAAGAAAACATGGCAGATTTTTCTTTATATAAATAAAGCGCAAATTCTATCCTCAAATCTGAAGTATTACTTCCAATTCCAAACAAAGGATGAAAAATTTGCTTTAACGATAAGAAGTGCATAACAATTCTGTCCATGTGTAGGCACCAAGTAGCACAGTTGGTAGAGTCTTTGAAAGACAAACCAGAGACGTAGGTTCAAAACTCAATTACATCAGCTTTGGGCATTTTATGGACCGAAACAAATAAAATAGTAATAATAATAACAGTAACAACAACAACAACAACAACAACAACAACAACAAGAATAATAATAATAATAATAATAATAATAATAATAATAATAATAATAATAATAATAATAATAATTTTGTCAATGTTAAATTTGTCCAGAAACTTCAGTGATGTTAGAAACCATAACTTCAAAGCAACATCTTAGATAGTATGGTAACGCAAAGAAAACAACAAACTCCAACAACAGAAACCTGTGTGGTTCACAGTACTCTGGCGAAAGAAGACACTTAAGAATGTATCCCTTGTGAGCTTGAAGCCTATGAAGGGGCTCGAAATTTGTCATCGTCTGTGATAGAGGAAATAACATTGTCATAATCAAGGCAGCATAACTATCATTTGAACATAAATAACAGAGATTTACCTGCGTCCCACTCAACAAACGCCATACATAACAAGTCCCATGATTATTTGCAGCCACCACCATGGTTCCATCCCACATTACTGTCAAAGACCTTATCGCTGTATCCACCTCAGGTACCTGAGTTCAGACTCTTGGTTCAGTCTCACTATTCTTTTTCAGTGAATTATAAATGCAGTGGGTACTGTGGACTATGCACTGCCCCAAGTATGTTGGGGATTAGGCATCCAAGATTTTCAACATTAAAACACCCTCCATGGACAAGAATACAAAAGCATGAAACAATATCAGCTATTTAAATTTGAGAATGTAATGCCTTGAAGCAGAAAGTTTAAATCATGACAAGCCAACAAACTCTGCAAACTATGACCACAGTAAGAATGTTAATGAGGTGCCTTTCACACACATGCCCACACAATGAATTGATGATTTTACTATTTGCAAGAAAACCTTCTCCCATGGCCTTTCTGGTTCAACTCCTTATATCTATTAAACTTATAAAAAGGGAAGAACAGAAAAGAAAGTAGGATTCCTACTCAACAACCCTCTTCCTTGACTTGACAAGGAAAACCAGAGTAACTTGCCCTTCTTGGATTTTCTTAGATAAACGAACCAAGGGCATTCGACCAGGCAAATAGGCCACTCACATTTGATATAATGCTTAGGTCAAATCAGTTAATCAGGTTTTAGATGGTTTGCCATATGGTGAGGTTTTTGGTATTTGCAAGTAAAAGTACGTGAACACAAACAAATGACCATGGCTGAAAGAAAGATATAGAAAATCACAAGATGAGATTTCTATCCTACAGTGATTCGTCCACCGACTTGATGAACTTTCACATGATGGAAAAATAAACCAAATGAGCCACATCTGAGTGAAACCTGAAAGTCACATCGAATTTGAGAAGGTAAATGGAGGTGCTTCCATCTGTGCTAGAGCTTTTGAATCAAGTTACACTCAGTTCATGTGTTATTATCTGCATCTAACTCTTTGGCCAAAGGAGGGTCAACAGAAAGCACCACTCCATAGTCCATTCTACGTTGCCATTAACTAAAACACAGTACTGTAAGATGTATCTACAATTCCCACAGTGCTAATAAATGGAAAAGGCATGGGATTGCCTTACACTAACAATTCACCATAAATGACAGCAATTGCCAATAGAAATGATCTTATGTTTTAATAAATTGGATGGATGGAATTGAACATAAAAGAAAAATGGAGAATCTTGAGATAGAAGTAAATGAAACAATGATATCGAGGAAGCTTATTCGTTCATAACACCCAGTGTCCTACAAGTCCAAGCAGAACACGTTTAATGCACTGGCAAAATGCTCCTGTTAGTACATGCTTTATTGAATTATATGCTTAGTAGTACACTTCTTTTCATCTTTGTCTTTCAACCAATTGGATTCCCTTCTCTTCCCATGCCATAATTTTTAAAATAAATGGCACAAAGCCTCCCCCTCTTGTGCAACCTGATTTCATGCATCAAAAGCTAGGGAATAGACCTGTCAATACGGGCGGGCGAGTGGGTTACGGGTCGGTCGTATATCGGGTTCGGGTAAATACGGGTCGGGTGTATTTCGGGTTCGGGTAAATACGGGTCGGGTGTATTCCGGTTTCGGGCGGTTTGGGTCGGGTTTACGGGTCATAACCGCCCTTTTTCTCAGTCATTTACAACTAATAAAATTGATTATAATTAGTCAAAGACGCCTATGTAATGTATCATTCCATTCCAAGTTCGACCACCATGATATGTCATAATTGTATTGACATATTAATATACACCTAATTGACAAAATTTAACAATCTTCAAGTCTACAAGTATTATGCGGTTTACGTCAACAATCACGAATTACAATACTTATGAAATATATAGGGTTTTGGGATGCTAATATACTAAACTTTTGGTGTATTGGACAATAATGCACTGAACTTTGACCTTTGACAATAATACACTATTTTACTGTAAGAGAGGACAGAGGCGGGACTACAAGAGTTTGAGGGTTCACTGAAAGAGTGAGTGAGTGACAGTGTTAGGGTTTTGTTTTGGTCATTTGTTATTTGATTATTTCATTTGTATATCTCTCTCTACGCATAGCTTTCCAAAACCACCCAATATTTTACTTTTGGGCCTTAATTTTCATGGAATGTGCCCATTTTTTTGCACAAGGCCAAAGTAGACAAAACACTTAAAATTAAAGTGTCTGACCCAATGGGTCGACCCAAACCTGACCCGACCTGACCCGTTTTTTACCGGGTTCTTTGGGTCGGGTCATTTTCGGGTCCCGGGTCGGAATTTCGTGTTCAAAACCCACTTTTTGCGAGTCGGTTTGGGTCGGGTTTCCGGGTCGGGTCGAGAATTGCCAGGTCTACTAGGGAACCATTCCTCCACCGCAACCTACTGATGTGGATAACCAGTAAAAAATAAAAGTTTAGCTTATCGTTTTTAAGATCCTGTTTTTGGTTGATCATCATAAAATAATTTCGTTTATGACATTTTACAACGAGGAAAACAAGAATTTCTGATAATATTTTTAGCAGGATTTAGCTTTTTATTCCATTTAAGACCATAGTGTGTACATAACTCTTCTTTCATAGTTTATTTGATTTAGAGGCTTCCTATCTAGATTTTCTTATGCAATCGTGGGTGTCTCTAAAATATGAATGGAATTGACCGAAGTGAACATATCACTTCACAGTGTGAGATATCCTAAGATTCAAACATGCTTGTGAGCGAAAACTAGGACAGTTCCTGATGTAGGATAAGAGTAAAGGATGGGTTAAGATATCAATATCTTTTCACATATTTAGATATCTTTTGTATTTTAATATTATATTTTCGTAGGTATATTTTAAGCATACTTTAGAATTAGCAGAATAACGAGATTTAGCCATATATTAGTGATATTTGGTTTCCTAAGATATTAGGATAATATTAGGTTAGTATTTTCATTTTATAGTATTTGATATATTCTAGTTTCCTCATTGTGTTAGGACTCTTAGCTATATAATTACCTCATGTATTGGGGATAATGCAATCTTTGATTATTATTGAATAGAATTGATTTGAATTTTGAGTAAATTGTGATTTTCTGTCGGTGTGGGAATTGCTCTTTAAGAAGCCTACCTCAGTTACCTAGTGAGTGTTCTTAACCTCTTGAAGGTAGAAATCACTCTAAGAGCATCCTACATGACCCACACACGATAGACCAAGCATTTGAACCACCAAAAACAATATTCATCATCCTACCAAATATAGAAAATATTTATTCAATTTATTTTCAGCCTAGATCATTTATCAGTCTGATAATGAGGTAGTTTCCCCTTGATAGAAGACAACATGGCCAATATTTGATTTCCAACATTTTATAACCAGCATTTGAGTCCCATCAAAAGTTTGCATAGGTCTGTTTCTTGATTCTATTTCTTGAAAATGCTAAAGAACATCAAATTTGTAGGAAGCTATTGCTCAGAAGGGTAGTTTACATATCTTTTCTTTACTTGGATCACTTCGCAACATTCATTATATCACGAGCGATGATAGACCAAGTGATCAACTGACTCAACAAACTGGGTAACTAAACAAGCATACCAAGACAGCCAAAAGCAATACATACCAACTCACAGCTGCACGAATTTGCAGTCAAGTCCCAAACACGGATATTGCCATTCTGGTCCCCTGATATTAACTCAGTCTGCAGAATCAATGAATGCTTGGACATTAGAGCCAAAACAATGAACTAACAAAAGATAACCATCCGCTCCAAATTGAAGATGGATTGCAAAAGGAATTCCACAAAAGAACGCATGAGAAAAATGCAGATGCGGTCAGGCATTTTGGGGGGTTGGGGGTTGATGTTTTGCATCAAATCCCTAATATTTGCATGTCTGATTCAGTTAGGGATGCATAACTTTCACAAACACAAGACATAGTGCTGAAGTATGAGGGCTAGCATTGGCTAATAACTACTACACATATTTTCACGGAATCTGCAGCATTGTAGTGAAAGTACATAACCTCTAAGTTTTAAGTGACCAAATCATGATAGATATAAAATATCAATACACTGCATCCAGCATTAAGGCAACAATTAATGGTTGAGATGGAGAAAGTAGTAGGACAGAAGAACATGCAATGTCCTATCTGTATCCAGAATTTTCCAATTACAAATGAATAGTAAGGAAAATCAGACAAGGCATAATACTGCACCAGGGAGCGATAATATCCATCATAGGTCAATCTAAACTCCAACATTGGTTTCTTCCCATAGCTTCTCCTTCATTCAAATCAAACTACACTCTGAAGACTGAAGCAATCAAGCAAATTAGAAAATAAATGCCCTAATACAAACCTGATTTGGGTGTAGTACAACTGTGTTTACAGCAGCTCGACTTTCATATTCCCGCTGACAACCCGGAGCCCTGAAAAGAGAACACATCATGCATAGTTTCATCAAATAAGTTGATCCCATAGTCTTCTCCTTCATTCAAATAAGTTAATCCCAAAAAAAGTAAAAGACAAATGGCTCACAGCCTTACCTCAAGTCCCATATTTTCACCGTACCGTCTTCTGAACCTGAATACATCCAACTTCCATCACTAGGAAAACCAACTGCCATAACATTATTGGTATGAGAATCATAACTCATCACCTGCCATTCATTGTTTTTAAAGGAAAAAAAAAAACTACAATATTAATTCAAAGCAATTAACAAATGCACGTCAATCTTAATCCATAGATCAAAGTTTGTACCGGCTGAGGGTTGTTCGAATTAATGTCGAACAGCTTAATGTGAGGATTCGCTGCCACAGCCAAATATCGCTTGTCTGGGGTTATCTCAAGCCTATTGACTTGCTGCCAAACGAGAAATAATGATCATGAATTTACAGCAATATATAAAAGAGTTGATATGTAAAAGTTGCTAAACAAACAAATAAAATCACCAAAACCAGGAAATTTCACTTTTCCAGAGTCATCTCAAACCAATCAACACGCTGCTGAACAAGAAATACAATGGTAATGTAATCGTTGACAGCATCAATTAATCAAACCAGCAATATTTTGCAGTGCAACAAAATCATCATAAAAGGCAATATTAGGAATGCAAACACAACAAGCTGCATTCAAGAGAAAATCGAGGACCAACCCAGACAAATCAGCAAAATATTGATCAGAATCACAACTCCCCCAACAATAACAAGTAGATAGGTATAAATTTCTGGCATGCGTAGAACATGAACTAAAAAGAAAAGGGGGACTTACAGAATCTGGGTATTGAATATTCCGATAACATCTGCCAGTTTGTGCCTCCCAAAATCGAATAGTGTGGTCATAACTTGCAGTTGCTAGAATCACTGACGGTTGTTGACTCATCTTTGATCAGCCCTCCCAAATTTTTCTTCAAAATAGATACGTTTTTGGCAGTTCCCAATTAACCCATCATGATATAGGACTAATTCATCATACCCACCGAAAAGGATTGCAATTTGATCACAGTCAAAGGAGGAAGGGAAAGTATACCGATGAGTAGGGTTTTGATGGGGTTTTCAGAAATTCCAAGAAAGAATTGAACTTGTACGGGTCTCCATTGCAGCAGAGCAAACTGAAATTAGTGGAGATTGCAAGAACTGGCGGCACAACGAGGAGAGAGAATCAAATTGAAGTCCAAAAGCAAACTGCTCATCAGGCGATTCGGGCCTAAACTATTTCGCTAGGAAATGGTGAACACATCCAAGTGTCTGTAAATGTGCAGTACTTTAGATAGGTTCACTTTTTTAACTTCCATTTTAATGAATTAATTAATGGGGTGGTTCAGAAACTTTTTCGGGAAAGTTTCTCAATTTTTTCAAGTTGAAAATTTTCCCCATATTTGGTTGAGAAACTTTCCCGGGAAAGTTTTGATGTGGAACCCATAATTTCCCCCACAAACTCAGTAAAAAGTTTCCCAAAGGAGGCTAGGGAAAGTCTTTCCTGAGAAAGTTTTTTCTGGGAAAGTATTTTTCGGGAAACAACCAAAAACACCATAAAGTAAAATGCCTCCTATATATATATATTTCTTTGGAATATTAGATGTGAAAATAATTTTTAGGGACATGTTTGGACGTTGAAAAATGAGGTGATTAGGGACTCATTTGGACTATGAAAATTGGGGTTAAAAAAAATCGTGTAAAAAAAGTTGAGTAAAATAGTTTTTTCTTGTTGTTTGATTCAAGTAAAACTTTATGAAAAAAATTAATTTCTTTGTTTAGTTTAAGAAAAAATATATAGAAAAATTAAGTTTGCATGGAGTCTCGTAAATATTAAAGTTCGTTTTTCTAAATTATACGATCTAATTTGGTAAAAAGAAATGATGGTAAGCCCAGGCCTATCATGCATTGTGCACCCAAACATCACGGATTGTGACTTTTCAGTTTTCCTTTTTTTTTTTTAAAATTGAGCTTCTTCTAATTCTAATTGTGTACCCAAAGGTTGATGAATATGGGTTTATTAAGCCCTAACCATCCCTAATTTAGTGCAGATCACCTCCACCTGATGCTAGTCTGATCTCCAATCACTTCGAGGTGCTTATGCTCTGCTTGGGAGGAGGATAAGGAAGGGTTCCGGGGGGTTAAGGAGTGTGCTTTCTTCCTTACCCCTGCTTGAGAAGGGAGTGAGAGAGGGTAAGGGACAGTAAAGGGGAGTGAGATTTACTCCCCTTTACCCCTTTTAACTCTTATTTTTATTACACCCCAATTTGCGGTGTAAGGAAAAGTTTAATTAAATCATAACATACATAAAATAGAAAATGACCATATTACCTCAACCTTAATTGAATCATAACATCTCTCGTACACAGATACACAGACACATCTCTCTCTCTCTCTCTCTCTCTCTCTCTCTCACACACACACACACACACACACACACCTCTCTATCTCTCACACACATACATACATATATATATATATATATATATATATATATATATATATATATATATATATATATATATATATATATATCTAACACACTGTAGACACCGAGATTTTGACACATAGATAATATAAAAGTAAAAGTGGAAGAAATAAAAGAAACTCGATAAATACATGCATTTACATGTATTTTTCTCACCTAAAATCACAAGCATGATCACATGTGATTCTTCCTAGCTACATGTACATTTTTTTTATAAAAAGATGAAGCATGCAAACCCTAAGAGCAATTGCCAGAGGAATCCTCACAAAAGCACTCAAAAACACCTCACAAGAGCTAACTAATATACAATCACTCCGTCCAGTGTGAACCACCTATTCCCTAGGTTGGTTGACTTCTCACCCCACCGTCCATGCATGCATGGACGAGATGGGATCCATCTCCCCTGCATGAAGGTCGGTCGGCCTTGGTGGCTCCGCCCACACGTGGTCAATTGACCATGTGTTGCCGTCCATAACCACCCATCCCCCTAGTTGCCTAGTGAATGCAAAGCTTCAGACATTACTATGTGTGCATGTATGCATGCATGTATCTCCTCTCCTAAAAAAAAACCCCTAGCCTAAACACATTCAAAACCTCAAAAAGAAGCTTCCTTAACCTCTCTCTACCACCTTTTCCTACCATCTTTTCTATTATTCTTTTGATCCATTTTGGCACTTTGAGAGGAGGTTTCTAAAGGCATCAAAGAAGGTTCTTCAAAGCACCAAGAGGCTAGGCAAGGCTCTCCCCGACAAAGTAACAATGTAAGCTTTAAGTGTTTTATTTTCTTCTAAATAATTGTGTATTCATACCTTTTTCATCTTGTATATTAAGTTCTTGTTGCATGATTCAATGAAATGATTCTATAAAGTATTCCTTCAATTTCCTTCCAAACTTTATCAAAAGTACAATTTTAAACTTTTAGTAGAGTCTTTCCTTTTGTGAGAGGTGAACTCTTAAAGTTTACTTTTCGAGTTCGTAGCCTTACCCCCGAATCCACTCTTGGGTTTCGCAGGCGGAGTCTTTCTTTCTTTTCCTTTTGGTTTTATCTTGGATTTTCCCTTAAAAAGTCGGGTGGCGACTCCCATTTCGAACCAAAACACATCGAGGATTGCATAATCTATGGTTAACATGGTTTTACAATGTATCGATGCAACTTTAGGGTTTTTTTTTCTTATATTTCTAAATAATACTTGCATAAATCACTTTCTTCCGAGCCTAACATTTAAATGAGCAAATTGGGTTAAATTTAGAAGAGTTTGGAACAAGTGGATGTTCACTCTTAAAGGTTTAATTCGATGACTCTTAAAATGCACAAGTAAAGGGAAAGTGATTTTACAAATATTATTCATGAAATGTAAGGTTGATCTCCTTAAAGAGTTTTACAAATATTATTCATGAAATGGAAGCTCGAACGACGAGGAAAAATGTCCACACACACATACATCTCTCTCTGACATACATACGTCTCTCTCTCACATCTCTCTCTCTCTATGTCTCTCTCTCTCTAAGAGAGAGAGAGAGAGAAAGAGAGAGAGAGAGAGAAGTGTTGTTTAGAGAGTATAGATAGATAGATAGATAGATAGATAGATAGATAGATAGATAGATAGAGAGAGAGAGAGAGAGAGAGAGAGAGAGAGAGAGAGAGAGAGAGAGAGAGAGAGAGAGAGAGAGAGAAAAGTGTTGTTTAGAGAGTATAGATAGATAGATAGATAGATAGATAGATAGATAGATAGATAGATAGATAGATAGATAGATAGATAGATAGATAGATAGATAGATAGATAGATAGATAGATAGATAGATAGATAGATAGATAGATAGATAGATAGATAGAGAGATAGAGAGAGAGAGAGAGAGAGAGAGAGAGAGAGAGAGAGAGAGGATGTAGAGAGAGAGTAGGTAGAGAGAGACGAGGGGAGGGGGTAGAGAGAGAATATGTATATGGCTAATGTATGAGTGTAATACAATGTCATTGCATTACAAACAATATGAAATCGAAAATATGTCAGTTAAATACTTACTCTTATGAACTCTCCTAATTGAGTTCCCAAGCAAGGGTAGATGGTTTACCCTTACAAACACTCTCATACCCTCGCCTTCCTTTACCCTTATGAACTCCTACCCTCTTTTCTAATTCCCTTCCTAAGAGGACCCTTAGTGATAAGGAGGAGAGTATGGAAGATAGTGAGACAAATAAAAATCACCATGATTCCTCAACCCATAGTGTCAATCCTAGGCTAGAACATTCATGGGCTTAACAGCTCCGATAAGCATGAAGATCCCCGGGTCGTCCTACCTACATAGAGTGTGCACCTTCTGGCACTCTATGAGACTAAGATTAAGGTTCAAAACATCTTGGCGCTAACTACCTTTGGTCAATAGAAAGTAAAAACTAATGCAAATTTATGACACAAGGTGCGAATTTGGCTCGCTTAGAAACAAGCTCTTACTATGTTGCAGTCTTGGAACCCTCGAGCCAACATATACAGTCTTGTGTCACTCACCTTGTCCTGGGGACAAACTTTCATATCACCTGGGTACATAGTAGCAACCATGCCTAAGCAAAGGGAATTTTTGTGGGCAACCCTAAGAAATATAGCCGCTAACATGATTAAACCGTAGGGAGTAATAGGGAATTTCAACACCATAACCTCAGAGGAAGATCAGATTCGAGGAGTTGAAGTTGAGGAATTTGTCACTCAACCTTGTCCGAGCATGTATTGAAAATTGCTCACTACATGAGTTGACTTTCTTAGGAGCTTATTACACTTAGACCAACTCATACACATCCTCTCGCTTGGACAGGTTACTTGTGAATTTAAATTGGTATTTGATTGCTGAAAATGTGCAACTGTGATACAAGAGCTCGGGCTTACCTAATCACATGACCCTAAAGAACTCTTTTCCAAATTGCCATATTCGCACCCCGTTTTTCTAATACTGCGATATGTGGAATACAAACACTAGATTCCACACCATTTTTTTGAAGCCTTATTACAACGTCCTCGGGGTTACAAGATGTTCCAACTTAGCCGAGTCCTGGGAAAATTACAACAACCTTTACGTAAGCTTAAAGGGGACAAATTTTTTGATATTCATGGGTAAATGGAGCACACCAGGGAGCATTTAACACAGATCCAAGATAAATTAGGTACGTCCCCTCTTGACGCCCAGTTGATCCTAGATGAGAAAGAGGCAAGAGAGAAACACTCAGCTATTCTGCCTTTGGCCCTCCCATGAATCGACAACAAAGAAAGACTTGATTGGGGTGAAATGGGGGATAGTTGCAACAAGCTTTTCTTTACAAAAATAAGGCACAAATGAGCATAAAATTATATTCACAGCGTTGAAAATCAGCATGGTTACCCTATCATTTGTTTCTAGGAAGTAAACTAGGAGCTTACGAGTTTTTACAAGAATCTCCTTGCCCTCTAAACTTGTGAAAGATTCACGGTTAATGTGAATATCATACACATGAAGAAAGTAGTTGATGTTAGTCAGCAAAATTGGATGAGTAGGCTGATTACTAAAGAGGATATAGAAAATGCAATCTACTTAATCACGAATGACAAATCACCTGATCCGTATGGATACACAAGTGGTTTCTTCAAGGCCACTTGGGACCTCATTGGTAACCTGGTTTATGAGGTTGTCCATAATTTCTTAGCCAAGTGACTTTACTCAAAGAAATGAATGAGACATATCTTGTGATGCTCCCCAAAATTCCCAATTTGAGCAAGCATGGTGAATTCCTCCCGATCTCTTGTCATAAAACCATTTATAAGGCAATGACAAAAATTTTGGTTGCTTGTATCAAAGAAGTCTTCCCCTCAATTGGTTACTTTGAGTCAAGGTGCTTTTGTGCCTAGATGAGAGCTACTTCGCAAACTGCTTGTTTGTCATGAGATAACAAGAAGGTACAATACTCAGGCAACCATTTCTCCTAAGTGCATGATGAGATAGACCTCAAGAAGGCGTTTGACTCGTAAACTAGAATTATGTTAAAGAAGCCTTAATAGCTCTCAGGTTCCCCACATGGGTGATTAATTGTATTATGGCTTGCATCACAACTCCCTTGTTTGTAGTGCGTGTAAACGGTATTGTCTTAGATAAATTTCAAGGTGGGCGAGGGCTAAGACAGAGTGATCCCATGTCCTCTCTCTTGTCCGTTCTAACCATGGAGTAATTATCTTACTCTTTGCGTTTTTTACACCTTCTCTTTGGGCTACAAGTTCCATCAGAATTGTTGTGCGCTATGGCTCACGTATCTTATTTTTGCGGATGATCTAATTTTATTCACCTCGGCTACAAGGCCCTCGATTCAACAACTTATAGAGACTTTCAATCATTTTTCTGCTGCCACAGGGCTTGAAGCAAACTACAGTAAATCTAGGGATGGTAGTGGGTCCTGGACCCGACCCATTAAGACGGGTCTTGGTCAAAAAATTTTAGACCCTGCGGATCCGGGTCCAAGCACGGACCCGTGGACCCGTTACAATAAAAACATTTAAAATTTTCCAGAAAAATTAAAAACCCAATTAGTCAATTACCCCACCCAAGTGTACCGTGTACTACACTAAATCTAAAACCTTAGTCTCACAATCACACAGTCAAGCACGCCACAGCCGCACTGCCCATCTCCACTTTGACACTCACACACTCCATCTCCAATTCTCCATTCTCACACACTCCATCTCCATTCTCTACTCTCACACTCACAAATTCTCCACTAGGGATGACAATGGGTCCTGGACCCGCCCCAGACCTGCTCGGACCTGCCCCATTTAAGCGGGTATGGGTCCAAAAAAATTGGACCCATCGGGTCTCGGGGCGGGTCTGGGTCCAATAAAAATTTGGCGGGTCCGGGTCTAGGCACGGACCCGTAGACCCTACCCATGGACCCATCAAATTATATATATATATATATATATATATATATATACATAATGAAAACCTTAGTGTATTTGTATTCTAAGAGTTGTACAGTGCGATAATTATGAACTTCGTGATTTTTTTTCTATGCATTTTAAGTTGTATAGTTGCATTGTTAAAGTTGATGTGTGGATCATTTTTGTTATGTTTTTATGTTGAATTTTGCTCATTGCCTTGTACAATGAACTAAATGTTTTTATTGTGTTGAAAATTTGTGTATTTTAATAGAATAATCATTATTATACAATTGCGTACGTATAAAATTAACCCGAAAAATTGACAAATTTAGTTAAAAAATATATAAGAGTGTTGGACCCAATAAGGACCCGTTAAGGACCCGTGGACCCGAGAACCCAGCGAGTCCGGGTCTGGGTCCAACTTTTTGGGACCCATCGGGTCTCGGGGCGGGTCTGGGTCCAAAAAAACTTGGCGGGTCCGGGTCCAGCTGGACCCGCGCTGCCCATTGCCATCCCTATTCTCCACCATGCCAGATAGAAGCACCACGCCACCACTACGTCCACAACCTTTTTTTTTTTTGCATTTTAAGTTATGTTGTATTTTGAAAGACTTTTATAATATTTTGTTGATGTCTTGTTGAATTTTGTGATGTTTTGACGTTGGAAACTTAGAATTCAGTCGTATCATCGTATATTGATGTTTTGATGTTTTTATTGTATTAAAAAAAGTTATTTTTTTAACAGAATAGCTACTATTATACATGTATACAAGTATAAAATTAACCCCAAAAGTTGATAAATCTAGTCTAGTAAAAAATGTATAATATAGTTGGACCCATTAAGGACCCGCTAAGGACCCGTGGACCCGTTGAGTCCGGGTCCGGGTCTGGGCGGGTCCGGATCCAAAAAAATTTGGCGAGCTCAAGTAAATCTTGAATGGTTTTCGGTGGGGCTGATGATGCTATGGCTGAGCTGTTGATCCGCGGATTAGCCTTGCCCAAAGTAAGCTTTCCTTCAAATATTTGGGCATCCATGTCTCCTCCTTAAACTTGACCAAAAATGATTGTAACCTCCTAGTTGCACTAAATAACTTCTCATATCAAGATTTGTCCTCTAGTATCTCTTTTACAGGTAGAGCAATCTCTCATCGATATAATGCTCATGGGGTCTACAATTTTTGGGCTCGAATTTTCATCCACCCTCGGGGCGTCATTAACTTTATTGTTAAAACATGTATGAATTTTATTTGGGGATTCAGTGTATAACTACACTAATCCTCCTCCCCCCTGTTGCTTGGGATTCACGTGTTCTCCTAAACAAAAGGGAGGGTTAGGTTTATGGCACTTGGAAATATAAAACCAAGCCTCTATTACAAACTTTTTTTGGGAAATACGTCATATCACAAGTAGGTTTTATGGGTGTGTTGGGCTCATGCCGGATAATCCAAGGTTAATCATGGTGGAGCTACTCCCCTACCTATAATAAGACTTTGGATATATGGTTAAATGTGGCTTAAGAAGATTGAAATGACCACTCATATCACCAAGGTGCATAATCCTTTCAGGAAACTCATCCGTTGAGAACTCTCCAGTAGTAGTCTCAAGATGGGTTACTGATAGGGCTGCAAGCGCATGGGTACGTTGTAGCACGTCAAGGTCGATCCTACAGGGACTCAATCTAGCAACGCAATGAACTAGTCCTCTACTTGATTGCTGAGTTAATCGGGTTTTGGTTTTGAAAACTTTTAGCAACTAATTAAGACTAATATAGCAGGGAAATGTAATTTAGGATGAAATCAAGGAAGAAAGATTTCTAGGGAATTGCTTACCTAGCAACAAGTTTGACTATTAAAACCTAGTTTGTGAAATTATTCTTTCAATCGAATCAAGAATCGATAACCATGTGAATTCTATCGCTCTTTCGATGCTTAATAGAATTACTCTAATTAACCTAACAAACAACTTTCGTATGCTTTCTAAGTTAATCAAAGTTGAAGGTCTCGAATTATTAAGTTATCAAAGTGATTCCCTAGTTTACTAATCTTCTCTCAAATTTCGCAAAACTAGGTAGAGAGGTTGGTAGTCGGATTATTCTAATTCACCTTTCAGTACTTCTCAGATTAAACTCAAATCACAAGCAATCAAGACCTTACAAATACTCATGAACATGAAGAACACAGCCTTCTATTGACTCAATCAAGAATTCAAGCACAAACCATGAAAATCTAATCAAACTTCATTGTTTCAGGTTTCAAAACCCTAAAAAACTAAAGTATACTCACTCATAGTTATTGAAAGCGTGAAACAAGTTCCAAACATGATAATCAAACCTCAAACAAAAGGGAATAGGAAAAAGAAGCGAACGAACTACGAAGAGAATCTGTTGAGTCTTTCAATTCCAGGATGGAACCTTCTCCATGAATCCTGTCGATTTCTTCTCGAATCTCGATTATTGTCTCTCTTAGTTTGATTCAATCTTGAATCTTGATGGAGGATGGATGAGAGTGAGCAATGGAAGGGTTAGGAGCTTTATTTCTTTCTTGATGAATGGTGTACGAACTCCCCAAAAAACTGCCTGCCTTCTCTCTTTTTACGCGATGAAAAACAACGGCTGCACGAAAATAGCCCACCACGGTCCGTACTGCTTGCCACGGTTAGACCGTGGTGGCTGCTGGTCGCCTAGGTTTTGCTCCGTTGCTCCTGAAACTCGTGCCACGTTCCGTACACCCGTGGAGGATGTCCGTGTTGCCCTTGGGTCTGCTAG